>CM053605.1:78369557-78417394 GCA_028646535.1 Procyon lotor | reverse complement strand
TTGAGAATTCTTGCATTTATTTTTCCATATGAACTTTCAAATCACCGAGTCTCACACAAAAAATAAATCTATTGAATTTGGGGGGAAGCGCATGAAACACACATTATCAGCCATAAAAAATTTTAAAATGAAAAAAGCAGTATGTTTAAATCAACAGAGGTCATTTGAAAGGACAATGCAAAGCAGGTGTACTGTTGAGTGTATGAAGAAGACCAGCAATAAGTATTAGAGGACCTATCTTCTTACGTAAAACAAAATCCTCAGTAACAGAAAAAAGTATGCCCAGGGGCGCCTGTGTGGCTCAGTGGGTTAAAGCCTCTGCCTTCGGCTCAGGTCATGATCTCAGGGTCCTGGGATCGAGCCCCGCATCGGGCTCTCTGCTCTGCAGGGAGCCTGCTTCCCCCTCTCTCTCTGCCTGCCTCTCTGCCTGCTTGTGATCTCTCTCCTCTCTGTCAAATAAATAAATAAAAATCTTTAAAAAAAATAAAAGAAAAAAACAAAAAACAAAAAAGAAAAAAAGTATGCCCATAAACTTCCTCATAGGCAGGCCAGAGCAAGCATGAGTGTCCGTGGATGGCTGTGTTCATAGACCCGTGGTCATCATGAACCGAATGGGCAAACTTGCGTGAAGCGTGTGCATTTGTCAGCTGTGACTGGGCGCTGAGGGACAAGGCCACACAGTGCAGATGAGGGCTGACTGCCCCCAAGCCGTTGGCGTTCGCACGTAATTCCCAGTCACGCTCTTTTCCACAGATAATTAATCCTATTTATGCAACTGCAAAATTGATGACCCGGGTCACTGAGGCACTGTAGCCACAATGAGAAGGAGAAGACTCTGCCAGGAAGGGGCCTGCTGTCTTAGCAGGAGATGGAATCCCGGGCGCAGAAGCGTGGCACCCAGCACAGCAGAAAGATGGCACGCACGGGGGTTGTGGCGAGAAAGCGGGGCTCAGATCCCTGTTCTCCCGTGGTTTAGCCATGGGCCCTTGGGCTCTCTGAGCTGCACGTCTTTCTCTGTAAAATACAGGCTAAACATGCTTGTGAGCAGTGCTATCGTGGGTGAAACAATATATCCACTTATGTACATGGACGAACACCGCCTGACACGTCGCGGGCTCTCCACAGAGGCCGGTGTGAACCACAGACAGAAATCGGGCAGAGAAGGTAGTGTTTCAGGGTATCTAGAATAGAGGGAAGTGTTTAAATGTGACACTGCATGATGTATGTAGGGCCTTATAAATACTTTTGTGTTGTAAAATTAAAAGTTGCCAGAGGGGGCAAGCCCGGGCAGAGGGCCTCCAGGGACGACGCAGGATTTCAATTAGCAAGGGCTTCATATGCTAATGTGCTAGGTCAAGGAATCACGATTGTAGATTATACAGGGTTTTTTTTTTTTTTTATCTTATCAAAATAGTAAGATTCATGTCTTATAAAGACCCCCCTGGCAACAGTACAGAGGATGTGGTGGAGGAATCCGGAGGCAGGGCTTTGCAGCAATATTGCAGGCAGAAGATCATTTTATTTCAAAAGAACCATTTAGACCTGTTCTTTTTTTTTTTTTTTTTTTTTAATTGCAATGCGAGAGATATGATGTGTGCAGAAAAAAAAGCCGCTAAAAAAAGAGTGTGCTGAATAGCAAGAGAGGTGACACAGGCTCTGGGAACTAAGGAATCCTGTGTTGTATTCAGTCTTGTTCCCTTATCCTTCTTTCCTCTCCTGCAAACCTAAGACTGACAAAAGCGTAACCTTCCCCAGGCTGAGTAACCTTGTCAGCAAGTGGGTAATGCTGGAAGTTTGCAGGATTTAGACGCAGCAGCTAGATACAAAAGTGTAGTGCGCTCTGAGCATCCTGTCTTTATTGAATGTGCAGACCCACAGGAGCGATGGTTGGATGAAGCGTGGCTATTTTTGCTTCAAAGTCAGCCGCTTGGTGTGGCAGGGAGCACACAGGCTGCAGAGACTGCCAGACCAGAGGCCGTAGTCGCGCTGCTCCACGTCCTCTATATGAGTAAGTTTGCGGCTCTCAAACTTATTTTACAGACGAGTGGATGTGGATGGACACAATAAACAAATGGACACCAAAGATGATGTGTGTGGTAAAGAGGGGCAAAGCAGCACGAGGGGCTAGAGGGGAACTGAGAAACTGCTTTTTGCGTAAGGCGATCAAGGAAGGCATAAGGTTCCCCCTGAGCACACGCTTGCGGGAAGTGAAGAAGTGAGTGTTGAGGCTATTTGGAAAAAAGATCATTCTGGGCAAAGGCCTTGGTGTGGAAGCAAGCTGGGCACGGGGGCAGGAACGTTGAGGAGGTGTGATCGGAGTAAAAAGCCGTGGGGATGGAAGCAAGTAGGTGGGCTGTGTGGGCTGTGTGAAGGCTCTGCCAGTCCGCACAGGCGTCCAGCCAGCCCCTCTCTGGTCGGAGACAGGGGAGGCCGTCCCGAGCAGAGCAGAGCCATCCACTGGCTTTGACCATCACGAGGCTGCCGGGCTGAGTACTGGCTCCAAGCGTGTCAGGAGGAGAGATCATTCCAACCACCAGGAGGACTTCGATGGGTCAAACAACGAAGATGAGACTCGGAGGTGGAGGGGTGGTAGAGAGGTTATATGCCGGATGTTTTAGAAGGTAGTCCTGGCAGGATTTGCTGACAGGTGGTTAAGGTGTGATCTTCGGCTCAAGAAATTTTGGCTGTTCTTATAGGAATAACACACACAAAAAAAAAAGAGAGAGAGGACTCCTAAAATTGGATAGTTGCTCAAAAACTCGAGGTCATTTCCATCTTCCTTGGAAGTTCTTTAGTGTCTCCAGCTGTTTGTAGGCAGAACAGAGTCAAGAGCAGCACAAGGAGGGGGCAGGGGGAGGAAGAAAGAACAGCACCCCCCCATATCCATTAGATCGGAATGTAGATTTTTCACTAGAAGTTCCCTCCTCATGAGTACATGTCCAAATTAAAAATGGCACAGAGAAGGAAGAATATAATAAACGCGGGCCAGGGGGAGTGCCATATGGCCCTTCTTCGCTTCTTCAGCTCCTACCTACTGCCTCCTGTGTCTTTGCTTGTTTTCTGGGTGAAGAAAAATGAAGAGGTTAAACACCACATTACTTAATATCTATCACTAGGGCAAGCCGAGACAAGAACTGCTCGAGACAAGATATTTTCTTTCTCAGAACAACACTGAGGAAATTCATTACAGGCTTTCACATTAAAGCACAGCCAAGCAAAGCAAACAAACAGTGTTTCTCAAGGCTCAAAGCCTTAATCCAAGTAGCTTTAATGAAGCCTTGAATCGCAACAATTGACAGTGGTAGTGGATTTTGTTCCAGAAGGAATCGATGAAAAAAGAAAACCATTGAACATTATAAATACGGGAAAACGGATGGAAAAGCCATGGTTAAGTACTTAGCAGAATACCTGTTCTTGGAAAAGAAAGCAAACCATTTGGCTCCAGCCTGTCCCTAAAATCTAGTTTTCAGTGATTACACTGTAAGGCCTCTCTTTTCCGAGTGAGGTTTTCACCTTAAGCCAAGTGGTAGGGGCACAGCCTTGGTATTTCATAGTATCCTAGCTTTTCTTAGCTGTATCTCCTTAGAAAACACTCAGCCTGGCCCTTTCCTAAGGCGTCTAAAAGGCCCTTAGTTTACATCCAAAAAGAAACCTACATTTACTGGGCATCTGCCTCCTGTCATTGCGCTCAGCTCTCACCGCTCTCACCGCGAGGCTCCAGGCTGACTTTCACTATCCCCAGTTTTCAGAGGGGGTACTTGAGCCTCACCCCGAGCCTCGCAGCTCTCACCCCATGAAGCCGCCGCACACGGCTGAGCCCACCCGGAGCCCCCACAGTCTCTCCTCTCTGGCCTCACACGTCCTTCTCTACCCATCACTGGTACTTACGCTCCCCGAGCCCCTGGATGCTTTCGCCATTCCTCCTAAACCAACACTTCATGGTTTACTAATATTTTTTATCAGGCATGAATTTAGATACGTAGGACATTTTACCAACTTTGGGGAGCTCTGCCTCACACTTAGAATGACTTGTTTTCCAGCACGTCTTCAGTTCACGGTGTGTGGCGCGGCTACAGTGAGTCTCGCACTCACGCAGCCCTAACTTCGCCAAACCCCCGCTGTCTGATAGGATGAGGGTAGGTGTGCGTCCCTCCGGACATTGGATATGGCAGTGTGATGGCTCGGTGGGACTGAGCTCAGCAGATCATATTGGCTGCTCCACACCGGTCCCTTCCATCCTGTTTCCCCCAAAACTATTTATTGTTATTTCTACCTTTAAGAAAAGCATAGCCTCCCCAGAGAAGGGGGATACACTGAGTAGCTCATAATATATGACTGCTTCACTACTAACGGGATTTGGTGAAATGACAAAACTCCACTACTGATAATTGTTTGTGGGTATGTGTGTCTGTTTCTTGTCTGAATGCATCTGTTAGTGGCTCAAGAAGACGAAGATCATAATTGATGAATTAAATAAACAGCAGTGGAGAGCTCATTATGCAGCAGGCATTATACTACATGCTTTCTTGGGAACCAGGTACTCATAACACAATAGGATTACACATGGCTGAAAAATCAGTCTGTGAATGGAAGAAACTACACCAGGGACAGCCCGATGCCCTTGCCTGCTGTCACTACTACTGCCCCCTCCCTGCTGGTGTCCCACATTGTGGAGGCTTCACTACTTTTTTGTGCTAACAAGTGGGAGCAGTGAAAGATGAGCTAAGACATACTGTGGTTAAAATACAATTGGTATTTGCTTTGAAAATGTAGTCTCAAAGATAAACATGGATTAAGTCTGTTCCATCACAAAAGAGTGGGGAGGACAGTTAATGACTGAATATTTTATCCTACTGTTTTAAACCTCAGCAAGTTTTTTAAATGTGCAGGTATTTGAGGCAACTCACTACAAATATTTACTAAGTGGCTGCTTTTTAAAAATTTCACCTGATGTTGTGTTAAATGGACTCTGCCTCCCCAGAGAGGTAAGACTACCCCACGTATCTACCCATCCTCTGCACTCATATTTTACCATATTTTACTAATGTTCCCATCTGGGAGAGATAGGAGGTCTGTGCGAGGGGACGGAGAAAGGAGATGAATCCAAAAAGCTACAGTTTCTCATCTGAGGGTCTGAGTCAGTAAACGTGTGTTGATCGGAAGGCAAATAATTATCAATAGATGTTAAATTGTGACTCTGTTTTAGGTAAATTTCATGAAAACAAGCTTTTTTACATAGATAGTTTTAATTCCAGACTGAGGCAAAAGGATATTCTAGGCTTATGTTACATAATATTTGGCATTGTAGATACACTGCTTTCTGTTCTTGAATTTATCCCACATTTGTTCCACCAAGCTATGTATATAGTTGTTCTTTGTATTTCAAAATAGTCTTCTGACAAAGATTTGTATTTTCCAGCTTCAATGATCAGTGGCTTTCTCTGAGAGTCTCTGCGCTTTTTTTATTTTCTTGCATTAAAAAACCCATTTACTGTGTGTAAAGAATTTTCAAGTTCACAGGTAAGAAGTATTATCATTGTTCCAGTATGCCTGCTTCTAGTATTTACTGCTGTTCACATTATCTACATTTATATTCTTTCATGCATGTATGAGTTTGTCTCATCTGTGCCACAATTTCCTGACTATATCTTGATACTGTAACTCTTTGCATATTGACTCTTTCTCTTCAGCACCATTCATAACATCTCCCAAGGTATGGCCAACTGAGAGTTTAATTAACATAATGTTGATATATTTCCCTCTAAGATTATTAACCTAGATACAGAAATTGTGTTACTGAAATGGACTATTATTATTACTGCTATACCTTCCTTAGGATCTCTGGAGATTAAAAATTTTCAGTCCATACTGAAGTAAGTTGCTTTTTTTTGCATCAATTGGAAAAAATTAAAAAGAACACACACACACACACACAATCTTCAACACAGAATGAAAGACCAATTTTATTGGTGGAGTACATGAAACATGTTTTCATGGTATTTGACCTAAATAAATTTCTGCTGATTACATTGCTTCTAATTTTTGTGTACCTGCCAAGGTTTCTGGAAGACAGAGACAGAGGTTAATATATAAGGCAGAGTGAGTGAACATGTAAAATAGAGCTCTAGAGTCAAACTGCCTGGGTTCTAAACCTGGCTTCCATATTTGCTGGGTACATGACCTTGGGTGAGTTTCTTAAAATCTCTGTATGGATTATACTGGGTTCTTCAAAAAACTCAAATGTGGAAGCCCTAGCTAACCCCTGATGTGCTTATATTTGAAGACAGGGTTTTCAAAGAGGCAATTAAGATTAAATGAGGTCATAAGAATGGAGCTCTACTGTGAGGGAGCTGGTGAGGGAGCTAGAATCCTTTTTTCATAAGGGACTCTAGAGCTCTCTATAAATATTTTATAAGTGAGACTGATACCTTCTGAGGGAAGGCCCCGTGAGGACAGAGACAGAAGATGGCCATCTACAAGGCCATCTGGGAGAGAGGTCCCACCAGAAACCAACGCTACGTACCTTGAGCTAGGACTTCTAGCCTCCAGAACTGTGAGAAATTAATTTCTGTTTTTTAAACCACCTGGTCTGTAGTACTTTCCTATGCAGCCCTAGCAGACTAACACAATCTTTAAAATGGAGTTTTTAATTCTCTGGATACAAAAATAGCACTGATAAGAAGTATTTGGATAAAATACAAACTGATAAGAAGTATTTGGATAAAAAAGAAAGTCATTTCAATTACTTAGCATAGTACCTGACATACAGGAGGTCCCAATAAATATTAGCTATTATTATTTTTAATGAGCAGGTACTTAATCTAACAGAAGTCAAACAGAAGTCTCTTAACTGAAATGCATTTTTTCTTAAGAGATAAATAATGCTTAAAAACATAAAGTATAAATAAAAATTCCTATCTGAAAATACTGCTGTAACAACAATGTAGACACACTTACTCTCTCATAAAAAATGTTTGCTATTATGTAGACAACAAGCTGTGCATAGTGAACAAAGCCAAAATTATAGATTAAAATGGGAAAAAAACGGTAAAAAATCCAAATGTGGCTTTATAAAACATTTTAATCACTTCTATTTTCAATTTTGGTCTAATTGTTGGGAATCAGGTAGATACAAAGTTTCGCTAAAGGGTTTAACCATTGCCTCATAGTTATTATTAAGGTATTTTATGACTCTCATTAATTTTCTAGGGTTAAAAAGATCAGAACTTTACTTATTTTTTTAATTTCCTTTAATGCAAATTGGCCCAAATATTATATTAAATTACATGTTTTCCAATGAAAGCCATGGACTGAGTCTGGGTCCATTCTTCTCTTGACGTTCAGAACTCTGCTTATGTTTTGCTAAATATTTCATTATAGAACAGGTGATACCTGTGGTTAGGAAGAAAACATGTTATTTCCTCTTTAAAAAATGAGACTGATATTGAATTCTGCTTACAGTTTTATTCCTTTCTAGATGTATAGAGAGTTCTAATATATTCCGATTATTTTCCAGGACAAACTGGATTTATTTGTTTCTTAAAAAGTGGTATTCCTTCCTTTATAAAGTGAGACTGATATTTTTCTAGAGGTCTAATCTTTTACTTTTTTTTTTTTTAACTAAAAGCACAGTTTTTAGTACATGCTTGCATATTTGGAGTCCACCTTCAACTGGGGATGAGGGTGGGTCAGAGCGCTTGGAAGCTGGAGTTGCCATTAGTCTTGGGTAGTTCTAGCTCATTTCTTTTGATTCTACTTTTGTTAAAAGAGAGAAACGTGAGTAAAATTATGGGGGCTTTTTCATTTCTGGATTATTGTTTCCGGAGAAATTTGTTAAATTCCATTTGAAGAAGTTCAAAAGATGCTTTAAGTATCCAAAATAAGCTTTGATTTGCATTCATCTTCTTACCCGATCTGTTTCTCTTGTTTTTCCCATCCCAGAAAATAGCATCATTAGTTTCTCAAGCTGGAAATCTGGTAGTAATCTGGTAGTGCCTTCAGTTCCCTGCAAACTCACGTTCAGTTCTTGATCAAGTTTTGCCAGTTTTACCTTCAAACCGTATTTTGTACCTACCTGTCCCTTTGTATCTTCACCACCATTCCCTTTCTCCAAGCCAACGACTTTGTTCACCTGAACCCCTCAGTCCATGTAATAATCAGTCACTCTGCTTCCACTTGTCCTCTTCCTCACAGCTGTGTTAGGGCTTTTTAAAAATATAAATCAAAGCATCATTCTCCGGATTAACCTTCTAAAATCCTGCTGCACTTAGAGCACAATCTGAATTCTTTGCCGGGACAAAAAAAGTCCTCGAATAGGACTTTCGAGTATGTCGATCCCTGCCTGCCTCCTGGTGTTTACTTCTTCCCAAGTGACACCTTGCTCATCACCATGTCCAAGCCACACTGGCCTTTAGGTCCTCCAACTGCCAAGTTCTTTCCAACATGTTGCAGTTTTAAAACACTGCCCATATCTTTCAACACCCCTGTCATGAAGAAGTCATGAGGTCCATGTGGCCCTTGTTTGAATCTGGGTGGCTTTGGGACTGCTCTGATCAACAGAGTAACAGAAGAAGTAATGCTATGTGATGTATCAGATTGCTATGACCATTGTAACAAGGACAGGAAGTCCAAGATCAAGGTGCTGGCAGGGTTGGTTTCTTCTGAGGCCCTTCTCCTTGGCTGGTAGACAGACATCATCTCACTGTATTCTCACATGGTCTGTACCTTGGTCTGTGTAATCTGTGTCCTAATCTCCCCTCAATAGGACACCATTCATAGTGGACGGGCCACTCATAGGGTCTCATTTTACCTTAATTATGTCTTGAAAAGCTTTATCTTCATATATAGCTTCATCTGAGGTCCTGGAGCCCAGGATTCGATATATGAATTTGGAGGGACATAAGTCAGCCCATAACATTTCTGAGGCTAGGTTACAGAAGGCAGGCATCATCTGTTGTTTACTAAGCCAATGTAAGAAACAGGATTCCCCTGGGCACCACACTGTGTGGAAGTCCAAGCCATTGGACAGTCCACCTGCAGATGTTCGGGTTCATGGCCCCAACTCTGCCGAGTCTTCGCGTTGTGCCTGCACAAGAGCCAGTCATGGGAGTGAAGTCCTAGTAATTCCAGCTGATTTCAGCCCCTACCCAGCCAAGTCACCCAGATATTTTGGTCTTCCCAGATGAAGCCTTTATACTTTGTGGAGCAGGGACAAGCTATCCTGGCTGCAGCCTGTCCAAATTCCCGACCCACAGGACCTATGAGCATAGTAAATTGGTTGTTCTATGCCACTAAATTTGGGGTGGTTTGTTACCCAGCAATAGAAAACAGTAACACCATTTCGGGGTTTCACCTATGTTCTCTTCTTTCCCTGGAATGTTCTTCCCTCTGCTCTTGGCCACCATCCTCTCTCTCACACCTTAAATATCACCTCTTTAGAGAGGTCTCTTCTGATGGCCAGTATAAAGTGTCCTCCCCTTTCATTTGTCTTAGAGTTCCTTATTCTTCCCCTTCAGAGCATCCATAGACATGTAAATGGCATTTAATCATTTATTTTTATTATTCAGTTTCTGCCTTCTTCATATTACTACTTGCTTTTTAAGAGCAGGGACCACTTTCCATTTGTTTGCCCAGATCAGATATACTGTATGTGCTCATAATCAGAGGCTGTGCGATACTTGTTGAATAGACAGATAATTATCGGGTCAGCATTACTCTGTTCTTGTTGAAAAAACTCATTGAAAGTAAACTGATGGGATTTAGGAAGAAGCTTGGTTAAATGTAAGCAGCGCACTTTGATTGAGTACCTGTTCTTGCTGGCTCTAATCTAGGAGCTGACAATGTGATGACAACCAAGGAAACCCAAATGCCAAAGAAATCCACCAGTGAACAGCACTGTAGCAACTCACAAATAGTCTGCTCTTTGGCACAGTCTCCCCAGGGCTTTGGCAACTTAATGTGGGAATCAAAGTGATGAAAGTACTGGCTCAAAACACCCAGGACAGTCTGCCCTTGGTGGGTGAGGCTGTTTTCAAGTTCTTCCATAAATATTAGGCTGAGTCTTTAGAAGTCTATGCACACCATGGATGAACGATTTAAGCAAATCTATAGGTAGATCTGTTAGAAATCATGGAGGTCAACCCAAGGAGATGGCTGGAGTGTTAGGGCCCAAGGTCAGCATTCTGGTCTTACAGTGAGCAACACCACTAAAACCATCACAAGGAGGAGGTGGGAGCACGGTCTTGACAAGCCCAGCTTCACAATTCTTAAAACTCACTCCTTTTGTAATAGTACCTCTTTGTTGTTTTTGCCCAAAAGTTTTGCAGTTGTTTCTAGTTATGCTTCTCAGTGCTCATGATTTATACATTGCCTCAACCTATGATCTGTGTGTATGCACCCCAGCCAAAATCTGAAGGCTGCGTAGGCTGTAATGAGTAGGCAGGTGTGGATGGATATGTGGATAAAGAGGAAACAGAAATGAGAAAAATGTGACTAATGTGGCAAAGAAGGTTAAGGAACTAGCTGATTGTTCTCAGACATCTTGGTTTACATCCAAAGTCTGTCAAATTAGAAATAAATCATGGACCACAGTGCTTTCCAAGTCTGCTGATCTCGTACGTGCTGTGTCAGAAGGGGAGTTCTGTGACTGGGGATACCATCATCTCAGGCAATCAAAAATGTTCCGAGAATCCCATAGAACAATTTAACCCAGGCAAAGTCCTAGAGAAGAGGAGGGGATTGGGTTTTATCTATGGGCCTGGAGGAGAGTCGGACTTTTTAAAAGGCCTCCACATGGTTAGGTAAGGAGAAAAAGTTGAAAAACTAACTCTGTTGAACTGTCAAGGCGGGAGCTCCTTTCAGGAGAAGGTCTCATCTGAAGTTCTGTCAACGTCAGACCTGAGGATGGGGACTTCTATCTAATGAGGGCAGAGCCTCAGTCTGCTGACCCAGCCTTTTGAGTCCTGTACCTCAAAGCTTCACTAGCGGGCTCTGACCTTCTCCTGCCTTGTCACGTTGGCTTTATGAGCCTGTGCTGTGATCTCCTTGACCTATCTTTCTGAGCCTACGGGTCTTCTCAGGGTTCCTTCTGCTGCCATTCTGGTTTGAGTTTTTGCCCTTAATCTTTTATGTGAAGTCCTAATAACTGGCTCTTCATAATTCTGAATCATATGGCTCTTCCTACTTCCGTTGCTTGTTCTTTCTATTCCACTTTTAGAGGTTTGCTCATTGTCATTGATTGTATACATCATGGCATATTTGACATAAAGCCTCCAGATTAAATGGAAAAAAACCTGAGGCAAATCATAAACATTTGCTATTGTGCAAAATAGACTTTCAAGCAATTGACTACATTTCTTCCTTTTCAAAATGCAGCTTCTGTGCTCTTAAATCATTTTTGTCCTGTTTAACATGCACAAATCCTTCAAATACCTTACAGACTTGTTTCTTTTCTTTCTTTCTTTCTTTTTTTTAAGAATTGAGAAAAGTGAATTTATTGAAGTAAGCTGTGGTGTAGCTTCTAAAAATTCTTTCTCATTTCCTGTATCAACATGGCCTATAATGAAATGATCTGAAGGAGAAATTCCCACAAAGATGATTTTTCTACTGACTGAAAAATTTCTATAAGATTGGTATGAGTGGTCCAGTGAGAAGTGTATTTAAAGAAATCAAGATAAACAGAAGGCCATTTTGTTAACTGGGGTAGCTTAGAAAGAAAGAATGGAGTTATATAGATTTAGAGAGAAAATCTGACTTAAAACAGGGGTTGAGTAAATATCTAGATATTTTATTTCTGTGTAAATCAAGGGGGAAACCACTTACCAAATCTGCAGGTGACTCCAATATAGGAGAGATTATTTATCTGTCAGATTACAGAACCAAGAATCAGAAAGATCTTGAAAGGCAAGAGGGAAAGAATATGAAATTAATGGAGAGAAGTGTGAAGTCTTTGCCCTTAACCCTGGAAAAATTTTCTGCGTAAATTGTTGTTTCATGTGAAAATGTACCCGTATGTTTAGTTGTCCTCTAGCTATACTTAAGTAAGAAGGAAATATAACATCCAAGAAAACTCTCCCAACTTTTGGCTACATTATAGAAGGAGATTATATGGGGTGATCGAAGGAGGTTATTGTACCCATAGACTTCAGATCACATCTTGGTATTCATACTTGGTTCTAAAAGGAGCATTAAGTAATGAGCTGTCTCCAGAAGATGGGTGACCGAGATCTGAACGTTTCCAGAACATAAAGACAGGGGTAGTGGAAAGATTTGTTCTACATCAGGAAGCAAGATTTCAGAATCAATCAGCGTGTTGTTTGTAAATATTTGATGAAATGTCAAATAAAAGAAGGAAATATTTTGGGTAGTTGTAAAGGGTAAGTCTGAGAGACTGCATGAGAAGAAGAACTCAGCTTGGAGATATTCAATTTAATAAAAACTTAACTACTTATTATGATCTGAGCATCAGGAATACAAAGATCAATTGGGCTCCATCTCTGCTCTCACCTTTGTGTTTAGAAGGGGTAAAAAGTTCTGAGCACCCAATTTCAGTATGTGTGGGGTTGTTTTCTCCCCACCAATAAACTGGTGCTCTGGCACCAGCCGGGTATCTTTTAATTTAACTCAAATCTGACGTTATTATGCAATCATATAAAATTTCTGGGCATGAGAGACTCCTTTTAGAGAAAATCTCCATTTTCCTTTCTAAAACAAATGGCTAATGAACTCGTTGTGAACTGGGCAAAAGACCTTTGGACTGGGCCAGAAATAGCAAGAAAGTATTTTACAAGTAATTGTATGTTTGTTTGTTTGTTTATATTTATTTTTAAAGATTTTATTTATTTATTTGACACACAGAGAGAGAAAAATCACAAGTAGACAGAGAGGCGGGTAGAGAGAGAGGGGAAAGCAGGCTCCCCGCCGAGCAGAGAGCCCGATGTGGGGCTTGATCCCAGGACCCTGAGATCACGACCCGAGCCGAAGGCAGAGGCTTTAACCCACTGAGCCACTCAGGTGCCCCACAAACAATTGTTTATAAAGTCAACAGGACAATGGGCATCCTGACCATAACACTATGGGTTGTGGACTTTTTATTTTATTTATTTATTTGACAGAGAGAAAGAAATCACAAGTAGGCAGAGAGGCAGGCAGAGAGAGGGGGAAGCAGGCTCCCTGCTGAGCAGAGAGCCCGATGTGGGGCTTGATCCCAGGACCCTGAGATCATGACCTGAGCCGAAGGCAGAGGCTTTAACCCACTGAGCCACCCAGGTTCCCCAAGGACTTTTTAAAGACGTAATAGCTAAACTAATTCAGGTACACCAAGAATAGTTTCATTTGTTAACACCAATAGAAGAGTTGATCAATGTGTAAACAAAAGCATCTCTGCATGTTAGTACCAACTGACAATTTTTTTCCTTGTTTATTTGAGTCATTAATTGCTTCCCTTCTTTTTTTCCTCATAAAACCCCCTGCATTCACCCTGTAGACAGGACACTTTTATGGTTACTGCTAGAATCCATGCTCCTTGAATTACAATTCTGAGACCCCAGATAAATGCCTTTATTCTTTTTCAATTTTGCTTCCTTTATAGGTTGACACTATCTATCCAGAGATAACATCACATCCCACAGGTTATGGGGTCAGTCCCATGAGACTGCCTCCCTCCCCAATATGGGATGCCAGTTGCAAGTCCAGGTCACTGCCTGTGCTTCTGACCAACCACCTATAGGTTGGAGGTTCCAATGACCTTTTTTGGGTTCAATTAATTTGCTAGAGTGGCTCATATAACTCAGAGAAACATTTTGCTTACTAATCACAGGTTTATTATAAATGAATGTCACTCAGGATGGCCAGAAGGAAGAGATACATAGGGCAAGGTATGGTGAAGAGGTGCAGAGCATCCATTCCCTCTCTAAGTGGGCCACTCTCCCCAAATACCCATGTGTTCACCCAACCTGGAAGCTCTCTGAACCTCTTCCTTTTGGGTTTTTATGGAGACTTCCTTACTTGGGAATGATTCATTAAATCACTGGCCATTGGTGATTGGTTTTACCCTTAGTTCTTCCCTACTTTCGAGAGGTCAGGGGCGTGGGACTGAAATTTCCAACCCTCTAATCACAGGGTTGACTCCCCTGGCAACCAGTCCCTATCCTTAGGTGTTACACAAAAGTCACCTCATTACCATACACCCAGTTGTGGGGCCAAGGGGCTCGTTATGAACAACGAGACACCCATTATACCTGTATGGCTCTGAAGTGATTTTAGGAACTGAAGACGAGAGATCAAATATTGTAACAAAAGATGATCCCATTGTTCTTATTGTTCAGGAAATTCCAAGGGTTTGGTGTGCTATGAGTCAAGAACCGA
This sequence comes from Procyon lotor, assembly GCA_028646535.1. NCBI lineage: Eukaryota > Metazoa > Chordata > Mammalia > Carnivora > Procyonidae > Procyon > Procyon lotor. The sequence continues at coordinate 78,403,030 of CM053605.1, read as the reverse complement.
ATAGACCAAATATGTATGAGAAATATATTTTGGTCATCTGAATGACCAAATATATATGCCTTGTAACTCAATATATCACAGGGAGGCCATGAGATAAAGTAATTATTCAATGTGATTGGTGGCAGAGAGGAAGAAACGTCACAAAGCTAGGGAAAGCTTTGTGAACATGGTTGTGTTTGAGCTAAACCTTGAAAAGTAAATGTGTGTTTGTAGAAGAATGGAATATGGAATAGAGGGAGTGAATACCACTTGGAAAGGTGACAATAAAAAGCCAGAGGGAGATGCCAGGAGTGGGAGGGAGATTTGGACAGGGCAGAGTGAATAGGACCTAGTGCTGGTGGGGGTGGCTAAGGGAGGTGAAGGAGAAATGCACCTAAGATGATTCTAAGGATTTGTATTTGGATGCTTGGATGGCTGATGGTCCCATTAATGAAGAGAGGCAATATGGTAAGCTGGGGATGTTCAGGGACAAGAGAAAATAGGAAATTCAATGAGCTTGTGGTAGTTCAGAGACATCTTGATAAAAATGTAGAATCAAGAGATGGAAATAAGAAAAATGGTCAAGGTCAAACGTATAGATCTAGGAGCCATCAGTTTGTAAGTGGTAATTAGTCTTGGTAGTGGGAGGTATTATCTGGGGTGTGGTAGAGAAGATTTTACTAAGCGAGAAAGCCAAGAATAAAATCTTGAGAAAGTCAGTTGCTTGAGGTCAGGTGGGAAAGAAGTTTGTGGCAGGCATAAAGCTATGCTTAAACATAAATATGGTACTAGTCTGGAAAATCCATGATACAGGATGCCTGGACTTGGTTTTTATTGATCTAAAAGATCACAAATCTCCTAGGTAATATAAATACAAAAAAAAAAAAAGTTGATCTGATAGTTGAGACTGATTTTTATAGGAGGTTTCAGAGTTAAGATCCCATTATGGTATCCTTGTTTCTTACTTTCCCATGTCACCAATCCCCCCACATTTTACTACATATTTTAGAGCCAATCTGTCTCTGGAATGTCTCTGCCTTCCAGGGATATTCTGTCTCAAGTCAAGAGCAATGAGCTGGAATTAGTCAGAACTGGATGCCACCCCCCCTCCCAAATTGCGGGTATACTAATCAGTATCTAAAAAACACACTACTTTCAGACAGCTAATAAGGAGAGCACTTCTTTGAATCATTATGTAGTATGTCATCCTTTTGAAGACACTGCCAGTCTAATTTGTGGTTAATAATCCAGTGACCAACACAAAGGGGTTGTTCTGTTTATTGCCTGGTTAAACTGTACATCTTCATTCTCATATGTGGATGAAGTCCAGTGTAGTAGAAAGAAAGCAGAGTTTGGATTAGGTTTTGGATTCCAAACTACTTTATCATTTTCTAAAACTTATTTTCTTTATCTGGAAAATGGTAACAACATGGGGCTTATGGGCTTGTTCTTGTAATTAAATAAAACGATGAAGGAAAAAGCACCTGGGATAGTGCATGACAATTAATGCGCTCACCCCCAAATGGTAGTCACTATTTCTAGTTTTATTTTGGAAAATATATTTTCATCTTCTCTCATTGTGTGCAAAAATCTTTATCTAACCTTTAGAGATACACCTATTACCTCAGATGAGAGGGATAAAAGACTTTAAAGAAAAAAAAAACAACACTGTGGTTATTCAAAGGATTTTCATGGCATTGATAAATGGGTCTTTTGTCCAATATAGATTTCCTCGATCACTTCAATGCTCATTATAGAAGCACCTCTGTTCTATTCTCTCTTTTACAGTTTTGTTCCTACGACAAAAGAAATCAAAGCACCCAAGTTCAATGCAATGCAGTGCAACCCTAATCTAACTTCAGTGAAACAAAGAGGCAGAACCGAGAGGACTGCCTGAATTTATTCCCCCTGCTCTGCCTGGTGAGTGCTGCTTGTGGGAAATATGTTATCGCACATGCCACATGTGCTGCAGCATCAAAGGGGGCAGAAACAGGTGAACTGAGGATTTTTGTCTCTCATCAGCTTCTTTGGGGATGGACACACCTGTAACACCATCCTCCGAGACCTATCTCCCTGCAACCCACAGACTCACTACCCACTACAATGGGAGCCAGCAAACCCTCAAAGCCTTCAAAGGCTTCAAAAATTAACAAACTCTTGGAAAACAGGGTCTGATTTTTTTCAAGGGGAAAAACTTCTTAAAGCAATAGGTTAAAGTTCACACTGGATACAGGATGGTGAATAAGTTAGCAATGATCGCTTCCACGGGCGATGTTTTATTGCCGGAGGAGCAGAAACTACAAAGCACTGTACAGGCATACCTCATTTTATTTGCCTTCAGTTTATTGCATTTTGCAGATATTCTGTTTTTTTTTTTTTAATAAACCACAGGTTTAATAAACTGCATCAAACAAGTCTACCGACACCATTTTTCCAACAGCAATTGCTCATGTCGTGTCTCTGCGTCACATTTTGGTAATTCTCGTAATATTTCAAACTTTTTTGTTATTACTGTATTTGTTATGGTGATCTGTGAGCAATGATCTTGTGTGTTACAAAAGTAATTGTTTTGGGGCACCTCAACCATGCCCACGTAAGATAGCAAACAATATATAAATGTGTGTTCTGACTCTTCCACCAACCAGCCAGTCCCTTTTCTCTCTTTCCTTTTGGGGCTACCTATTCCTGGAGACACAACAATATTGAAATTAAACCAGTCCATAACCATACCATGGCCTCTAAGCGTTCAAGTGAAAGGAAGAGTCACAAGCTTCTCACTTTAAATAAAAAGCTAGAAATGATTAAGCTCAGTGAGGAAGGCCTGCTGAAAGCCAAGACAGGCTGAAAGAGAGGCCTCGGGTGCCAAACAGCCAGCCAAGTTGCAAATGCGAAAGAGAAGTTCCTGAAGTAAGTGCAAAGTGCTACTCCAGTGAACTCACGACTAAGAAAGGGAAACGGCCTTAATTGCTAAAATGGAGGTTTCCTTGGTTTGGACAGAAGATCAAACCAACCACAACATTCCCTTAGCTAAAGCCTGATCCAGGGAAAGGTCCTAGCTCTCCTCATCTCTATGAAGGCTGAGAGAGGTCGGGAAGCTGCAGAAGAAAAGTCTGAAGCTAGCAGGGTTTGGATCATCAAGTTTAAGGAAAGAAGCCATTGCTATAATTTAGAAGTAGAAGCTGAACAGGAAGTGCTGATGGAGAAGCTGCCACACATTATCCAGAAGATCTAGCTGAGATAACGAATGAAGGTGTCTACACTCAACAACAGATTTCCAGTTTTGTCCAAGTGGCCTTCTATGGGAAGATGCCATCTCGAACTTTCATAGTGAGAGAGGAGAAGTCAATGTCTGGATTGAAAACCTCCAAGGACAGGCTGACTCTCTTGTTAGGGGCGACTGCAGCTGGTGACCTGAAGTTAAAGCCAATGCTTATTTACCATTCTGAGCATCCTAGGGCTCTTAAAGATTTTATTTATTTATTTGACAGAGGGAGAGAGATCACAAGTAGGCAGAGAAGCAGACAGAGGTGGGGGGGAAGCAGGCTCCCTGCTGAGCAGAGAGCCCGATGTGGGGCTCGATCCCAGGACCCTGAGACCACGACCTGAGCTGAAGGCAGAGGCTTTAACCCACGGAGCCACCCAGGTGCCCCCATCCTAAGGCTCTTAAGAATTGTGCCAAATCTACTCAGCCTGTGTTCTATAAATGGAACAACAAAGCCTAGATGACAGCGCATTTGTTTACAACATGGTTTACTGACTACTTTGTTGAGAGATCTACTGCTCGGAAAAAAAAAAAAAGATTCCTTTCAAAATACTACTGTTAGGTGACAGTGCACCTGGCCACCCAAGAGCTCTGATGGAGAGGGACAATGAGATTAAGGTTGTTTTCATGCCTGCTAACACAACATCCATTCTGCAGCCCATGGATCAGGGAGTAATTTTGACTTTCAGGTCCTATTATTAAAAAATATATATATATTTGCAAAGCTACGGATGCCCTAAATAATGATTCCTCTGATGGATCTGGGCAGAGTCAACTGAAAACCTTCTGAAAAGGATCCACCTTCCCAGATACCATCCAGAATATTCATGATTCATGGGAAGAGGTCAAAACATCGAGCATCCGCTGGGTTTGGAAGAAGTTGATTCTAATCGTCCTGGATGACTTTGACGGGTTCAAGACTTCAGTGGAAGAAGTGACTGCAGATGGGGTGGAAACAGCAAGAGAACTAAAATTAGAGTGGAGCCGGAAAATGTGACTGAATTGCAATCTCATGATAAAACTTTCACGGATGAAGGGTTGCTTCTTATGGATGTGCAAAGAAAGTGGTTTCTTGAGATGGAATCTATTCCTGGGAAAGATGCTGTGCAGATTGTTGAAATGACAACAAAGGATTTAGAATATTACATAAACTTGGTTGATAAAACAGTGCCAGGGTTGGAGAGGACTGACTCCAACTTTAGAAGAAGTTCTGTTGTGGGTAAAAAGCTATCAAACAGTGTCACATGCCACAGAGCAATTGGCCATGAAAGGAAGAGTCAGTCATTGTGGCAAACTTCTCTGTTGCCTTATTTTAAGAAACTGCCACAACCAACCCAACCTTCAGCAACCACCTCCTTGATCAGTGGGTAGCCACCAACATCTTGCTGCAAGTTCAGATAATGGTTAGGAATTTTCTACCAATCAAGTATTGCATAGTTAAGGTATGTACATTTTTTAGACATAACGCACACTCAATAGACCACAGTAGAGTGTAAACATAACATTTATTTTCAAGATTTTAGTTTTCATTTATCTTTACACCCAGAGTGGGGCTCGAACTCGCAACACCGAGATCAAGACTTGCACGCTCCACTGACTTGGCCGGCCAGGCACCCCTAAACATAACTTTTATAGGCGCTGGAAAGCTAAAAAATCATTTGACTCGCTTTAATATGATATTCTGCATATCTGCAGTGGCCTGGAACTGAAGCCGCAGGATCTCTGAGGTATGTCTGTATCGGTGATAAAAATAAAGTAGCAACAATAATAGGCAACACCACAAGCACAATTATAGTAATGTGCTTTCACTTATGCAACAAGTAATCATCGAATGCCATCTCAGGTTCCAGATTTGATTGCCGTACAGGCGGCGCGGGGCTGAGAAGGAGGGCCACAGCCCCCACGTAAACGAAACTAGTAGATACAAACATTCACTATATTTGTCCCCTCAACTTTTACACGCACATACACACACACATTCAGAAGAGGGAGAAGTAAGCACTGACCTCAATGATCAGAAAAGGCTTCCTGGAGTCAACAGCAATGAAATGTGGTGAGGAGCTACTGTGGAAATAGAATACGGAATGAGCTAAGGTATGCAGGGCACAAAGGAGGAGGGAGGCAGTGGCCGAGGGAGAAAAGGGCAAGAAGTCCCAGGTGCCTGTCACCCGCAGTGGGGTCACGTTAGGCGAGGCCAGGGGAATATGGTGGGAGCAGGTTACAGAGGGATAGGAACACCAGGTTGAAGAACTGATTTCTTCCTCTGCAGTTTAGCTGATGAAAAGCCATCTGCTCTCAAGTAGGGAAATGACATATGATCAAAGATGCAGTGTAAGATTAACCTAGCAGTAGTGAATCTGCCTCAGGAATGAGGCAGGAACTGTACAAAGGCATAAAGAAACAAAAAGATCTCTAATATATTGTCTATAGACGCCGTATGGAATAGATTAGAATATGAACGGGGGAAAAACACAGGCAGGGAGAACAGACAGGAAGCAGGTGAGAAGATACAGTTTTTTTTTTTTTTTTAAGATTTTATTTATCTATTTGACAGAGAGAGGGATCACAAGTAGGCAGAGAGGCAGACAGAGAGAGAAGGGGAAGCAGGCACCCCGGCTGAGCAGAGAGCCTAATGCGGGGCTTGATCCCAGGACCCTGAGGTCATGACCTGAGCCGAAGGCAGAGGCTTTAACCCACTGAGCCACCCAGGCGTCCCAGAAGATACAGTTCTTGACCCTAGAATTATTTGTCTATGCACACTCTGAGTTGCTTTTGTAACACCTATGGCAATTTTTCCCTAATTCATTCACATCTGCTCCCTAAAATCCTCTTTTGCCAAAATGGTACAGATTTACACACTGGTATTCTCAATCCACACAGAAGAACCATGTACACTGGCTCATACTGGGTTCAAGTTCATGCTGAGTTCTTCACCTTACGGCCTGGGTGGCACAAAAGGTGTCCATGACCAGCTGGAGATCATGACTGCAATCTGCAGTAGAAAAAGGGGGGACAAGTCAGGAATGACTTTAGTAACTAGGTCCCAGTTAACAGGAAAAGAGAGAGCTAGGACTGCAGACGTCTTTGAGAAAATCTGTCCATTGGGGAAAAAAAAGAGTTAAGAGCTTGAGGTAAAGTATTATTTTTCAACTCTCTGGCTACAGGTACTCTGCTACTCTATTTTTTCCCCCATTTTCTCTCTTAGTCAACATGCCACATAGGTATCTGATTGTTCTTGAACTTTGCTTGTTTGCCTACACACCTTTCCAGGAGATCATCAAAATGTGATGAGGGGTTCTAGTCATCCTGAAATGAATCATCTAATTAAATTAATTTTATTTCGGGTATATTGCTTTAGTCCAATTAAGTTACTAAGCCAATCACATCAGAATAAATCAACCATACTGTTACATAATTCTTTTTAATAAACAGAGTTATAATTATATGAAGGCAATTCTGAGGATACCATATGCTACAAAGCAGGGAACCTAATTTATTTCCCTGATTCGGAGAGACAAACTCACTCATGTGTAATAACTTTTATCATCCAAAATTTTAATTCTTATTGCATTATAAAGTTTAGAGCCTCTTGCTTGCTTTATAGATCACAGTAAGAATGAGCTCATGATGGGGCTTGCGGAGGGGAAAGGGAGGCCTAGCCACAGATCTGAAAGGATGAGTATGAAGCCATCAGCAAATTCTTAAAGGCAGTGTCAGAAATCAGTGCTGGTGCTTCCTGTACTTTTGAAGAGCCAGCGTAAGGAGAGATGTGAGTGGGGGTTGGGGGGGGGGGGAAACACGTCTTAAAATAGATCCTTAGAGAGAAGAGCCATGTTAGGACAGTCCCCTTGCTTCCCACTCCCCCCTTCTCCCGCCCCCACATTTTCCTGGCAAGTCACAGGCATCGTATCAACTCCTGGTGAAAAGGACTTCTTTTAAAATATAGCAAAACAGAAATCCACTTAACAGATCTGAGAACAGGAATGAAAACACCTTTGTTTGACAACTTGGCCTGATTCTCCTCGAATGCCGTTGACGGTTCGGCTTTGTTGTGGATGGGAATGAGTGAGGCTTGCAAGGGAAATCGGTCCATGGTAGCATGATGTTCAGAGACAGCTACTGTCTCCAGCCAAGATGGTGTTGGCAGAGCTGCGGAGGCCATTGTCCCAAGGGATGGATGGCCTGCACGGCAGGCCGTGCACACACTCACTTGTGCAGCTACTCCGACAGGGTTGAGAGCTGGGGAGCTCAGAAAGAATAAAGCAATGTTAGGTCAGGGTCCCTGAGCTACCTTTGCTTACCTCCTCTTTGAAGTGATTTTTGAGAATGTTAGAAAAACAGGAAATCATCCCCCATTTTTTGGTTCATATCTCTCACTAACAAAGTTCTGAAATTGTATGATCCAAATTCCAGCAATTTCTGGAAGAGATAAACAATAAACCTAATTCCTCAACTGGGGATGGCACCTCTTGTCATCTACTTTCCCTATATGCAGAAGTTGTACCACTCGTAAATTACTCGGGTCTTGAAATGAAATATTTGATACACAAACATCCTAATTTTACAAGAAAAAAAATCTAGGTTAAAGAAACAAAAGTAGCAAAAATTGATGTGAAAACAAAGTGTTTAGTGTATTATATACTTTCCGTAGAGGTTACATCTAATTCCATTCTGGATTGCTACTAGAAATGTTTGGGTATCAACTACATTTGCTTCTGTTTCCTCTCATCCCTTGTTTAATTACCTAGATGCAGAACAGAGAGAAGTAGAGGATCCCCACAGCAGAGAAAGCCCTGTATTGCACTGGATTTTAGCATTAATGGGTAGAATGTTACCATGGTAAAATGCACTATTGCTAATTCACGGTTATACGTTCCACAGAAGCTAGCATATTGCTCTCTATTTATGAGCCTGAAAAGTCAATCCCATGCCATCATTAGCCCATAATTCTAGCCAACTGTCAGCATTCCAAATGAAAGAGAGAAACACAAAATTTGGCTCGAATTGAACCAGTTCATTACTAAGATATTAATCCCAGGAATAATGAGTCTTGGGCTCAGAATTCAGATTGTTTTATTTATCCTCCACAAATTCAGAGTTGGGTGTCTCACAGCCTCACGGATGTGTGATGTCTCTGAGCTAACACTTGAAACTGTCTTCAGGTAATCCTCTGGGATGAGGGGCTGGAGCCCTGAAGGAGGTGTGGATGTTTTTCTGGAACCTACATAGGTTAAAATACTGAGGAATCCTAGAAGAAAGTGAGTGCTCTCTAATAGAGCATAGTGAAAACAAAACAAAAGAAAACAACAGTTGTTTTTGATAACGAAGAGATGAATTTGGATCTTATGGGAAAGTCTAGATGCATTTTGACAGGAGTTTTCTTGCTAATATTTTTGCTGAATACTCATTTCACAAACACTCAGGTATGGTATTGTAAGAGCAGTGTAGAGGGACGGGGGTAGCTACGCTCCAGGCAAGCTGCGCATAGCATAACCTATAGAAATTGACAAATCACTATGTTGTATACCTGAAACTAATGGAACATTGTGTGTCACCTATATTTCAATTAAAAAAAACCCTCTGACATTATAATAGAGTCATATAAGATGAGATTAAAAGTTTCTTCCCCAAGATTCTCAAAACATCTTAACTGTTTGCTGGATGCCCCAATGTGTGAATGTGACAGGAGTGTGTTAAGACAGCAGCAGGACACACCAATGAGCAAAGCAATCCCTCTGGCTGACACTGTATTCACTCCCAACAAGCTAGAACTGGTCCCCTAACCCCAACCTTTGCTGAGCCCAGAGCAAGCTGCTTTATTCCATGAATTCAAAGAAAAAGAAATAGTGGCTTAATTTAAATCTCGACTCAAGTTTTGCTGTGTCTACAAAGCTTTTTTTTTTTTTAAAGATTTTATTTATTTGACAGAGAGAGACATAGTGAGAGAGGGAACACAAGCAGGTGGAGTGGGAGAAGGAGAAGCAGGCTTCCTGCTGAGCAGAGAGCTGGATGCTGGCCTCAATCCTAGGACCTTCGGATAATGACGTGAGCTGAAGGCAGACGCTTAATGACTGAGCCACCCAGGTGCCCCGACAAAATGTTTTTGAAGTTCAGTTTCCTAAGGTATCCAGGAGGCATAGAGACTGACCCGGAACAGAATTGTCTACATCACAAGAGACTTAGAGATATTGTAGTGATTAAATGTAGTAAAAATTGCTTGACCTTGGCTATGGCAAACACAAACAGCAACAATATTTTTATCATGTCTCTTCACTTCTAAATCAATGTGTATTGGTATAATCCAGAGATCACTTCTTATTTGCAAGACTATTTCTTCTGGTTAATATTTGTAATTCACATTTCAAAGAGCTGGCCAAAAGAAAGAATTCTCAAATATATTTCAAGAAATTTACCATTGCAACCAAGTAGTTCTTTTGATTGCTTGTGACCAAGGCCATGAGTCTGCACCTAATTCAGGGAGAAATGGATTTATGAATTCCATGGACAAGTTAACATCCATCAACAGGTGAGTGGGTAAACAAATCGTGGTATGTCTTGATAATGGGATATTATTCAGTCATACAAGGGGATGAAGTACTAATACTCGCTATAACATGGACGAGCCTCGAAAACATTATGCTAAGTGAAAAAGGCCAGTCATAAACGACCAGATATTATGTGATTCCATTTGTATGAAATGCCCAGAATAGTCACTCCATAAAAAAGTAACTTGAGTCGTCTGGGGCTGAAGGGACTGGGAGATAGAGTGAGTGCTCATGGGTGTAGAATATCTTTTGGTGGTTGTGAAAATGTTCTAGAATTAGACAGTGAGGGTTGCACAAGTCTGTGAATATACAAAAAACCACCAAACTGTACATATTTGAAAGGGGGAATTTTACGGTCTGTGAATTACATCTTAATGAAACTTATAAAAATGACCAAAGCTAGGAGCGCCTGGGTGGCTCAGTTGGTTGGTTGGGCGCCTGACCCTTGATTTTGGTTCAGATTATGATCTCAGGATCATGGGATTGAGCCCTGTGTCATCAGCTCCACGGTCAGCAGGGAGTCTGCTGGAGATCCTCTCTCCCTCTGCCTCTTCCCCCGCCCCCCACTCGCTCTGTCCTACTCGCTTACAGTAAACACATACATACATACACACATAAAATCTTTAAAAAAAAAATGACTGAATCTATCCTGTTATTTTATTTTTTAAGCCACAACTTTAAGTATCTAACTCTCTTTATGATCATTACTAGTAGAGGAGTGGTTTCGGCATAAGAAAAAAAAAAACAACTGTATGTTTTCAGTAGGTATAATGTTATAGATTGGCTGTGACTATCAGATTCCACTGTTTTAAGAATTTAGTCTCCATATATAAAATAGATGACAGCATTTTCCCCCTAACAAGTACAGACAAATAATCTGTGAATTGACGACCGGCTTGACAATGGATGTCTTTTCTGTCCAAAGGAAAGAAAATGAAGAAAAGAAAAGGACAAAAGAAAGGTTCTCTCAGAGGGAAAGAGGATAGTAATTCACTGTTCCCCCTGGCACTGGTCCTACGATTTCACCTTAGTCTTTAGAGGCCTGTATAAACAGGTTGTTCTATCAGCATCTACCACCACCTCTTAGACTGAGCTTTGCTTTGATTAGCTCAATGTTTTGGCTAGGTGTCCATCTGATCCTCCCTGCAGTTACGGATCCCTCAGTCTGCTACCCCCTGCCACCATCTTCCCTCGCTCTCCCTCCTTCTGGTGCCCAGACCTCCTTCCTCTTCATAAACTTCCCTTCCTTTATGGACCAGCTTGAATCTGCCTCCGGATTACTCTCTCTTGGGCACAACTCTGTCCTTTCCATCTGGCTTTTTCCACTGTCGTGAAGGGAGTAGTTCTTCCTGGCTCTAGCCTTACCGCGTGAGGACCAACGAGTCAGACTCATTCTTTCCAGGTTGGGTGGGGATCTCTGAGTGCAGACTGCTGCTCCCAGAGACATCCTCCCATCTCCATGTCCATTTACAGTGGACAAGTCATCTGTTCCTCAAGAGTCCAGGACTCTCAGCCATGCAACCTTTAGGGTGCAAATGCAGACATGTGCATCGGGCTGTCCCTTTTCCATGTGTGGTTGGCAAACCTACGGAAACAGCTGAATCTGCTTACTGTCTTCCTCTATCCTGACTTAGACTTGATTTTGCCTCCCCGCCGCTAGCTCTTATTGCTCTCACCCCCAGGCCCCCCTTTATCCTCTTATTGTCTCTAAGTGATGTTAACAGCCTCCCTCTGACATGATATACTTGAGGGTAGGTGATTGGGTTTGGAATCAGATGCCATGGATTCCTTGTGGCTTTGACGTTGACCAGGGCAAGTGACTTCATGAAGTCATTCATCCAATGTTACAGGGATGTTGCTAGCTGCCTGCTCCTGTGTTCCGTGCTATCGACACTGCTGTGTGTCAGGAAGGATGAGGAATGACAAACAATTAGTTTGTTTAACCTCACCAGCCTGTTTCCTCCCCTGTGACATGGGAACAAAACAGTTATATCAGTCTCAGAGGACTGCTGAGAGGATTGCCAGAAAGTTCTGACTTAGCTTAGTGTTTCAGAGTGAGCGCTCATTAAAAGCTAGCTCAGTATCATCATTTATAGCCTTTCTAGATCTGCAGGGCATGAGTATCCTGTGGCCCAGTGGGGCCACTCCCAGGGCTGCCTCCCCATCTTGGTCCAATCGCTGGACGAGAATGACAGAACAAACACCACAAAGGTGTGCAAACGTTATGGTGTCCACTAAAAAGATTTATTACTAAAGGGGAGAGAGGTGAGCTGGAAATGGAAAATGCCTGCATTTGAGATGTATGCTCACACGTGTGCATGCGCACACACATGGTAAGATACTGTGGAAAATGTATTAAGAGAGGAAGAAGCAATTGACATATCTAAATAGAGGAAATGAAACTTCTACTTACTATTAAATTTGCTTTTAGAAATCAAAGATGGCATGTTACTGCAACCCTAAGAATAAGGTGAGTCAATATACAAAACAGAGCACTTGGAGAAAGGCAGGTTTTTTTAGAAAAGAAAAGTATGCATTGTGGTCAGCAAGCTTCATAATTCCTCTGTGACTATGTAATAAAATGGAATACAAGAAATGTAGGTTTGCATTCTTGCTCCTACTTCTTCTCCTACCAAAAGGCTGAAATATATGACTTTGCTCATTTAGTCCTGAATTTTCAGATTTGATTTAGTAAAGTTATTGTTAATGATAATACTTTATATATTCCTTTATTTTTTATCAAATTAATTTCATATCTTTGCCTTATGTTATCAATATGCTTTTGTATTTTCTAATAATGGATCCTGAACATATATTCAAAATATAAACTCTTCATTAAGGAAACAGAAAATCTAAAACAAATTCAAGAATTAGATGTTTCTCTATACCTTACCTTTCATCTGCCTCTTTATCTCAAGCTAAATTCTTAATTTAAAAAGTAAAACAGCAAAAACATTCAAAGTTTTGAGGACAGTTGTTTGAACTGCAGAGGGGAAAAATGACAATTTTAAATCACAAATAGTTAAGAGTACAGTTTATAATGTCAAGATGCAATAATAAATTTTCCTGAAAGATTTCTCTTATGAAAACACCACATTTAAATTTTGTTCCTTATAAAGATGAATTTAAATGAGCAAACATTCCTCCACCAACTTAATTTAAGACCAGTGCAAGCGCTTCCCGGTATCTTAAATCAAACCAATAGCAGGGACTGTGTTGCTTCTGCAAAGGACTTGTTTTGTTTTTCATTTCAAAAGATGCTTACACATCAGGTTGAAGCCAGAAACCTAGGGGACAGGTGTCCATTCCCTTTGAATCTCAGGGAAGATAGGGAAATGGTAGGCATGTCGGTTCAAACATTTTTTCCTTTTGGTCTTAAGCAGAAAACACACAAGTGATACACACACAATGGGGCGATGTGAAGCTCCTACAGGATGAAAATAATAATGTAATCTTTTGTTGCATCCAAAATGCAGGTCTTATTTTATTCTCCTCTATGGTGAGGACTGAAATGTTTCTTTTTATAGTTCACCATTTACTATGTTCAAAAGAAACATTTTGTGAATGCGAAAGTCATCCATGTATTCTGCTTTTAGTATCTCCCACAGAATAGAGATTTTAAAAAGCCCCAAACTTGGAATGCATGCAAATGATTTAATTCTAAACATCAATATACAGTCCAAATTCAACCAATGACATAAGCAAATGAAGGATTAAATAATTCGAGTTAGGCATTAAAGTAAAAGAAGCTCATGAAGTTAGGAAAAAATCTATTTGGAATATATTCTGGATATCACCAACATCGTGGCGCTAGCCCACCAGCAGAGCTGTGACTGGGTAGCAGCAGAGTAGAGACTCATCCATTGATCTGTTCATTCATTCACCAAACATTTACTGAGGACAGCTGCGAGGGCAGGGATTCTGCTTAGGTCCTAGTGACGCGATGGTGAATAAGAAACAGTTTTACCCATGAAGGCCTTCCAGACAAGGGAATGAAGATACTGCCCCCAAAATCTATTGGGCAATAGTATGACTTCAAAAATGAAATCAAAAGGAAAGAGAGATGTACGCACAGTCCCGGCCGCATCAAGACAGCCAAAATTAAAAATCTAAATATGACAAGCTAGAGTGGAATCAGAAGTATTTGAGGCCCTCATTCCAAATTACAAATGATAGTGGTAGTGTCTAGTGCAGAGGCTATTTTGTGCTTTTTATTTATTTATTCATTAATTTGACACAGAGAGAGAAATCACAAGTAGGCAGAGAGGCAGGCAGAGGGAGAGGGGAAACAGGCTCCCTGTCGAGCAGAGAGCCCGATTGGGGCTCGATCCCAGGACCCTGAGACCATGACCTGAGCTGAAGGCAGAGGCTTCAACCCACTGAGCACCCAGGTGTCCCAAGATTTTTATTTATTTATTTGACAGAGAGAGATCACAGGTTAGCAGAGAGGCAGGCAGAGAGAGAGGGGGAAGCAGGCTCCCAGCTGAGCAGAGAGCCCGATGTGGGGCTCTATCCCAGGACCCTGAGATCATGACTTGAGCTGAAAGGCAGAGGCTTTAACCCACTGAGCCACCCAGGCGCCCCATATTTTATGGCTTCTCGCATAAGACAGATCTTTTTGGCTAAAGGACCTGGCAAGCCTGACTGAATGAGGACATTCTGTGGCCAAATGCACCCCCTGAACATGATCATACATTTATAGGTTATTTTAAAAGCATCCAGAAGAAACTAAGCAAGAGTGAGTTGACTGTACTGAGTTAAATTAAACAAAGAATTTTATTCAATATTTTCTATCAAATGCTTTGTTACTTTAAAAGGTATAAAATAAACCCCCATGGGAGACACTCGGCTTAACACTTAGAACTGTAATAAGTTTGGGAATATATTTACTTGGTGAATGGTGTATAACATAACCTTAAAGTAATGACATAAAGCTCTTTAGTTCCCGGAAATATGCTTCAAAATCCATGGTCCTAAGCTTCTTGCTAGATAAGGCAAGAAGACCTCGTTAAATACTTCTTTCTGTTAAAGCCTAAACTCCTCTACTGGCCGCTTGCAGATTATTTTCCTCATTTTACCCTTTAGTTCAGAGATAATTCCCTGAACATAAATTAAAAGTATAATTAAAATGACCATACATTTTTGGTGTTTACAATGGTAGGCCCATCAATTTACTAGATTCTTTCAATACTGCACTTCAACATTATTCCTAGCTTTAAAAAAATCTATTTTTAATAAGCAGCAATTTACATCTCTTGATCCAGTATTATTTTTTTTTTTTTAGAAGAAGCAAATCTGTTCCCATTAAAACCTTCCTCATCGTACGGAAAATATTCCAAGAAAAATGTAAGTCTATCTACATCTTTCAAGAACATAGTCTCCTGTTTTATTAAGCTTCTTTTTCAAAAGTTGCCTTGGGACACCACCACCGTCATGGGACACAAAAAGGCTTCCTGCTGAACCACATAATGGGAAAAGGTGCAAGGCCAGAATGAGCCTAAGCATCCTTCATTTAACATTTATATTTTACTATTTAAATGTTGTTGTTATGTAACCTATTAATGCCTAAAATGGGCAAAAATGAGCCAAGTGAGCATCACTGAATCTTCTGCTCCCTCTTTCTGGGAACAGATTCTCTTTCCTCAGGTAGTCCCATGTCTGGCTTCTTTATTTCCCTCTGGCCTCAGGTCTAATGTTGAGTCAGAGAGGCCTGGGCTTACTACCCTCTATAAACCTTCGCCACCTGCTCAACCCTACATGTGTCCCCACTGCCACCCCTCATCTCACTTCTGTCTCATTACCCTGGGTTTTTTCTTGCATAGCACCCCTTACTGTCTGCCCATCTCCTGATGGCTTATTTCCTTGCTCTCTTCGGTCTCTCTCACTGAGCACATGCTCAGGAGAGCAGGTGTCTGTTGTCAAATGAACCAGGATATCTTGGGACACAGAAGCTACTCGGAAAGAAATATTTGTGCAAGAACTTAATGAGCAGTACTGATCACAGAGTAGAGAATATACCACAATCTCCCTGAGACCCAGCTACTCACAGAAACCCAGATAAGAAGGATAATATTTAGAGAAGATAATTTTAGGAACAAGCTATGTATATGCACTCTTACTTGTCTAACATATTCTCAAAGTAAATTAGAATTTGGAATCTCCTACAGTATACACGGACTTCATCACAATATCATCTCAAATAGCTATGTGCATTGCATTGCCTTTTATTGTTATGATTTCAATCTTTTAGTCAGTTTTTATGAGAAACAACTATATAAATTTTATTTTCATAATGGCCATGAAACTATCGTGAACAATTCTTTCATTTCACCCTCTCGAAATACCCTAAATAATAAATTCTTTCAGAATCTGAACTAAGGGAAAGTTTTGCTAAGAATCTGGTATATTCCCTCTTCAAAGGAGACATATAACTTAGTCACATTTCCTTGTTTTTCTTGCCACCAGACAAAATAGTGGCAGCTTTCATGATGAATTTTAACAATTCTATTAACTTTCATGGTTAAAGTATTTGTTTATCCCCCTCATAACTCTGTTTATATTTTTCTTAAATTATTTTTACTATATTCTTCTTCCTAGTGTAACTTCAATTCTTATTTGAAAGGTTGTGGGGAATATTGAATTTGAATCGTAATGCTAAATATTAAATTTAATACTCAACACTAAATACTCCATACTAAATTGAGTAACAGACATCATTGAGATTATGGGGCGATAACTTCAGGAATATTTGAGATGTCTAAATTACTTTGTGTTTGGTCTCAAAGACACATTAATGAAATGGAGGCCTGGAGGGATTAAAAAAATAAATTTTGAGAATAGAGCAATAAAGGATGATTTAATTCTAGCTAACAACATGGCTTTAAAAGCTTCCTGTATCTAACAGTGCGAAAAGGAAATGCAAATTGAAAAAGCCCACATATGATTTCTTTCCCACCCAAATCTTATTTGTTAGAAATAGAATTCTGACAAGCCCCCCATTTCCTCTCAGCATCAGACACCTTATTCATAAATCTGAAGAAAAACACTATCCCCACAGCGTTGTGGTAGGGACTGAATAAAATAACAAAAGGAAGGCCTCTAGTGGAATTCTTGGTCCTGAATTAACGGCAGCACTTTCCAGAGAATGCCTCTGATCTGATGAGATTAGGCCCGGCCCTTGGCCAGTTTAAAAAAGATGGATGTGTATATTACACATCACACACACCTTAAACATTTTATAAAGAAACTCCAGTTTATAAGTTTTTAACTTACAGAAAATCGTGAATATAGTACAGCGCTCCCATTTACCCTGTACCTGATTTGCACTATTATTAACATCTTCCATCGGTATGGCATATTTGTTGTAATTAAGAACCCAATACTGGTACATTCACTCAGGTTTCCTTAGTTTTTCCCTAATGTCCTCTGCCTATTCCAGGATTCCATCCAGGACACATGGCATTTTTAGTCCTCATGTTTTAGGCTCCTCTTAACTGTGAGTTCTCAGACTTCCTTTGTTTTTGATAACCTTAGTTTTGAGAAGTACTGAGCAGCTATTTTGTGGGATGTCCCTCCATTCAGATTTGTCAGATGTTTTTCTTATGATGTGACTCTGTTTTTAGGAGGAAGCCTTCACAGCTAAAGTGCATAGGCGTCCCATTGTATCAAGGAAATACACTCTCAAGATGACATCCATGTTGATTTTAACTTTATCTGGCTCAGGTGGTGGTTGTCAGCTTTCTCCACAAATTGGTTTTTCCCCTTTCCATACAGTACTACTTAGAAGGAAATCACTATGTGCAGACCAAACTTAAGGACTGGAGCCACACTTCACCCCTCCTTGAAGGTGGCTTATCTATATAAATCATTCAGAAACTTTCTGTGTGGGAGATTTGTTTAGTCAGTAATTTGTATCAACAAAGACTCATATTTTAAGCTTTTGGTTACAATCTGTCCCATATTAATTTGTCTTGTTGCTCATATTACCCAACTTTGACCCCTGGAAGCTCTTTGAGTTGGCTCTTGTGTCCTTTTGACATATGTCATCATTGATGATTTCTTTCTTTGTTTCCTCTTTTTGAGCAATTTCTAATTCTCTGGCACTGCAAGATGATCCAGACGTGAACTGTGTATCTCTTGCCTTAGTTCTAGAATTGGTCGTTTTTCTAAGGAGCTCTGGTTCCTTTTACAGAAAAAATGGTGTTAGAAACTAAAATGTGGTTGATAGGTGTGCTCACTGCTACTGGGGTGTTGCTGCAACAACTCAGTGGGCAGAGCAAGGAAATACATGTGTGTGTGCTAACTTGTGTATATACACACATCTATAAATATTTCTAAGTGCAACCATCTACATTTATCCTAAACTTGCACTTGTACTGATGACTCCAATTCTAACCCATTACCACATGGATCATTCTAGCCTCCTCCCCTTCCTTATCTGAAGATTCCAGCTTCAAAGGAAGAAGTCTGGCTCCCACTCCCAGACTTCTTCTTTCTTTCTTCTTTCTTTCAGACACATTTACTTAGTTGATCGATTCCAATGTCTATGTATAGTGATGTAAGAACTAGTGACTTGAACCTCCGGGGGAAACAATTTTATCAACTAGAGCATGGTGCTTATGTACAGTTTTTTGCCTTTAGTTTTGCAGACCCCACTCATTTATAGTTACTTAGGTCAGCTACTCCCCCTGACCCCCACCCTCTTCAGTGAGGTCACTTCATACATTTGTGATGCAGATAGATTGTTTTGTCATATTCTGCATTCCAGCCCAGAATCCCTTGACCTCCTAAACTCTCTCTTTTTTTTTTTTTTTACATGCATGATGATTCACTCCTTCTGCTGCAAAATTGTATGCACTGTAACAAATGCCTGGTGTCATATATCCACCATTATGGTATCATACAGAATAGCTTCACTGCCCTAAAATCTCTCCTATGCTTTGTCATTCACATCCTCCCCTGCCCTCTGAACCCTTAAAAATCACTAATCTGTTAACAGTATCTACAGTTTTGCCTTTTCCAGACTATCGTGCAGCCTTAAAGTGTGTGGCCATTTAGCCGGGCTTTTTTCACTTAGCAATATGCATTTCAGATTCATCCATATGTTTTTCTAGTTTGACCATTCACGGGTTTGGTTTTTTTTTAATTACTGAATAATATTCTATTATATATATGTACCATTATTTGTTTATCTGCTCACCTATTGAAGGACATCTTGTGTGCTTCCAGTTTTGGGTGATTAAGAATAAAGATGTCATAAACGTTTGCCTGCAAGTGTTTGTGTATAAATGTGTGGGGTTTTTTTTAAGATTTTATTTATTTATTTGACAGAGAGAGGGATCACAGGCAGGCAGAGAGGCAGGCAGAGAGGGAGGGGGAAGCAGGCTTCTTGCTGAGCAGAGAGCCCGATGCGGGGCTCGATCCCAGGACCCTGAGATCATGACCTGAGCTGAAGGCAGAGGCTTTAACCCACTGAGCCACCCAGGTGCCCCTATAAATGTGTTTTTAATCCTATTGGGTAAATATATAAAAGTTCAATTGCTGAATCCTATGTTACAACTATGTTTAGCTTTGTAAGAAACTGCCAAACTGTTTCCAAAGTGTCTATACCATTTTACATTCTCATCAGCAATGAATGAGAGTTCCTGTTGCTCCACATCCTTGCCAGCAATTGGTATTGGAAGTTATTTGGATTTTAGGTATTTTAGCAAGTGTGTAATGGTATCTCATAATTGTTTTAATGCGCAATTTCCTATGACAAATGATACTAAGCATCTTTCCATATGTTTATTTGCCATTTATATGTCTTCTATGATGAGATTCAAATCTTTTGCCCATTTTAAAATTGTTTTTATTGTTATGTTTTAAGAATTCCTTGTATATTATATACAATGTATGCACTCAGCAAACATTTTCTTTCAGTTTGTGGTCTTTCTTTTCATCCTTTTATTAATGCTTTCAATAAGAAGTTTTAAATTTTAATAAAGACCAAATTTTCACTTTTTTCTTTCCTGGATTGTGCTTTGGTTTTGTATTTAAGAATTCATCAACAGACTCAAGTTCACCCAGATTTTGTCCTGTTTCCTTCTAGAAGTATTATAGGTTTACATTTTACATTTAAGTTTATAATTTTGAGTTAGTTTTTATGAAAAATGTAAACTCTGTATCTAGTTACATATTTTGCATATGTATATCCAATTGTTTCAGCACCATTTGTTGAAAAGACTGTCCTTTCTCTGTTGAATTGTTTTTGCTCCTTTGTTAAAGATCAGCTAACTATATTTGTGCAGGTCTATTTCTAGGCTCTCTATTCTGTTCTATTGAACTATGTGTCTATTCTTTTAGCAATTCCATACTGTCTTGATTATTATAGCCTAATGATAAGTCCCAAAATTAGGGTAGTATGAATCTTCCAACTTTGTTCTTCTTCTTCAGTGTTATATTTGTTTTCTGGGTCTTTGTCTTTCCATATAAACTTTAGGACCAGTTTATCAATAACTATGAAATAGCTTGCTGGGTTTTTTTCAATGGTATTGCACTAATCTGTAGATCAAGTTAGTAAGAAATGACATCTTAACAATACTGAAACTTCCAAACCATGAACACAGCATATATCTCCATTTATTTAGCTCTTTGTTTTCTTTTGTCAGTGTTTTGTAGTTTTTCACAGATAGATCCTGACATATTTTTTTTGAGTTTTTTTTTTTTTTTTTTTAAAGATTTTATTTATTTGACAGAGAGAAACACAGCGAGAGAGGGAACACAAGCAGAGGGAATGGTAGCGGGAGAAGCAGGCTTCCTGCCGAGCAGAGAGCCCGATGCGGGGCTCGATCCCAGGACTCTGGGATCACGACCTGGGCCGAAGGCAGACGCTTAATGACTGAGCCACCCAGGCGCCCCTTTTTTTGAGTTTTTACATAAGTACTTCATTAATTTTGGTGTTGTTCTAATATATTATTTTTAAATTTTTTAAACTTAAAAATTTTTATTTTTAAAATTTTTAATAAAAATATTAAATTTTTAAATTTAAATTTAAAGTCCAATTGTTCTTTGTTGGTATATAAAACAGAAATTGACTTTTGTATATTAACCTTGTATCCTGAGACTTTGCTAAACTTACTTATTAGTTCTAGGATTTTTTGCTGTTGTTGATATTTGGGGGTTTTCTAGTTATACAATCAAATCACCTATTTTATTCATCCTTTTCTAATATGAACACAACTTATTTTCCTTGTGTTAATGCACTAGCAAGGACTTCTAACATAAACATTTTTAAAATTTTGATCAAAATGTAAATATGCCAATTTTTCATTGTAAGATCAAGAACTTTTCTCTGAGAATGGGTCCATGATTGCAGTTATATGTCATATTTCTTATGAAAAACACACTTCCTCTAAGATTTACAGTATCAGTTCCTTTAAGTACCTCCCAAATGAACATACTTGCAATGTAACCTGGATGCAGAATCTGCCCAGAGTTTTAGAAAAGTGTTTGCCTTTTTTCCAGTTGTCTTGCCCATGCCTAATTTTCCAGTAATTAGAAAAAATAATTAGTCCTTATTTACTCTTTCAAAGACTCCTAACTAAAGTTTTATAAATGAAATTATCTTTCTCTTCAGGAAAATTTTTTAACAATTCACAATAATAACTAAGTTACAGAATCCCTATAACAACTGAAGGCGGCATGAATGAGCTGGGTACAAAAGAAAATGGATTTGACAACAGAAACTCGGTTGTACTAAGAAAGTGCTCAGAAACGTATCTAATGGATTCAAATTCTCAATGTTCCATAGGATTTGTCAGTATGACAGAGAGTGAAAGTCTGGCTGGCAAACCACTTAAGTGGGTTAAAAAGTAATTTATTAAATTATAGCCTTAATTTAGGATCAATGGGTAGAACAATGTGTGTTTGCACACACATATGGCTAGATGGATATATATGTATGCATGTATGTATGTACGTGAATCTATCTATCTATCTATCTATCTATCTATCTATCTATCTATCTATCTATCTATCTATCTCTATTCACCTATCTAATCTCCCACTGGTTCTTTGCCTTGTTGAAGCCTGACTAAGGCACACACCAATGAACTTCCCAGCATCATACTTCTGAGTGACCAGAGTGGCGGTCCAAGGAATATCACTGTTATGATGTAGTTTTCAAAGCTGTGTGATGAGAGAAGGGAGATGCACAGGATGAATCAGGGATGACTCTCAGACTCAACTTTTTAAGGTAATTTCTATCTTATATATACCACAGACTAGATCTCAGAAAAGAGGCCAAAACTCTTTTAATAGGGAGAACTTCAGAAAAATGAAAAATCCTGGTTTAATAAGGTATATAAGACAGAAATTGACTTTTGGATAGTGACTGCACTTGTATATACTGTGTACACTGCACTTGCATATACTGCACTGTGTATAAGTGACTGCACTTCTTTTGAAAAAACTGCCCACTGAATTTTTAATATTATCACCTGGGCATTTTGGCCAAGGAGATATTCAGGCACCTAGGAGGCCTGTACATGAAATCTTTTCTGACCCGAAGTACCTTTGTTCCTTTGTTCCCTTTGCTCTTCTGAAATCACTCTTTGTTCCCTTTGTTCTTCTGAAATTACTGTAGAATCAAAGAACTTTAGGTCTAAGCATAACTTTAAAGTTCATATAATATTTTCAGGGAAAAATACTGAGATTGAGTGATATGACTTACTTAGAGTCACACAACTAGTCAATAAGAAGAATTTAATTTTCAAGTTCAAATTTGTGTCCCCAGTCCAGAGTTCCTTACACAATACTATTTTTGTGCTTGACTCATGTCTCTACTTGATTGAGCCCCAGGAACTCCTACATAACCCTTCTGGCTGAAACATGCCCCATCTCACTACGAAACATCCTAAGTTTAAGTCACATGCTTGCCTTTCCAAATTTCAATTCTCAAAATTGAAAGACTCATAACTAGAGAAGCAGCTTTGCAGATCTGTTTCTCTGACTGGTTTGCCAACTCTGGAGAATTCTTTAGTACTCAGATTTCATTTACACCAATTGTAGCTCACCAAGAACCCCAGCAAAAAGTTCGCTGACGAGCAGTTCTGAAACATTCCATTTTCAGTGTCTGATTTTGAGGGGATGGGAGCTGGTCCAGTTCTTACATCGTAATATGTTTATGTTATGAAAGTGTTTCCTCTGGCTACTTTATAAGACGCAGAACTCACCGTCTCAGATCCTGAGACATTCTGTAGTTACTACCTCAAGTTACAAAGCAATTTGCCAACACGTATGCTGTTAAGAGGAATAGACTGTCATTCGAAACTCCTTGTAATTCCTTCTGAATCCCACCAGGCTCTTGAGGCATGGTCTGTAAGATGTTTTTCCTTCTTCCTTTTTTTTTTAACTAAGATGTTCTGTTCATAATGGTCTGCAACTGTCTTTGATAATGGGTATTTTTATTTTTTAAATTTTTAAAAACGATTTTATTTATTTAAGAGAGAGAGGGGGAGAGAGAGAGCACATGCACATGAGCTAGGGGCAGAGGGGGAGGGAGAGGTAGACTCCTACACTGAGCACAGACAAGGAGCGCAAAGTGGGACTCTATCCCAGGATCACAAGGTCACGACCTGAGCTGAAGTAAGACGCTTAACCAACTGAACCACTCAGGTGCCCCAATAATGGGTATTTTTATTAAGGTGGAACATTTCACAAAATGCTTTAGTATCCTGTATCAATTAGGACAATATGTGGCTTAAATAGGCAAGTACTCAAGAAACAAGAGATCCTAAGACAAGCAGGCAACTGCTGACACAGATGCTCCACAAGCTCAGAGACTCAGGCTTTGTCGTCATTCCTCTCTGTTGTCCTCAAGATGTAGCTCTCTGCCCGCATTTGCTGCCTCATGTTCACAGGATGGCTGCTGCACCCCCTGGCTACAATTCTATAATCCAAGCGGAAAGGGGGTAAAGTGCCAAAGGGCAAAAGGCATTCCAACCAAATTTACCCTTACTTTAATCAAAAAAGCAAAAGGTTTCCTGGAAAAAGTAGCACCCAGCAAATTTTTACTTGTATGCCACTGGCCATAACAATGTCTTCTAAGAATTGTCAGAATTTTACAATTCAACTTGTGCCAGAATTTTACAAAGAACAAAGAGGTTGTATATGGTGATTATGAGTGCCAGCCAGTAGTGTCTGCCACTGCTCTTCTATTAAGTGTTTAAATTAACAATCATTCCAAAAAAGGTTTCAAAATCATAACCCATTCTGAACTTGTCTTTTTTTTTTCCAAATCGAAAAGCTAAAACTCACCTGCAATTTGTTCATTCTCAAAGACAAGTGAGGAAATTAACAAACCCAACCCTACTTGGGGTAAATACCACATGGGTCCCCAGAGAAAGAGCTTAGCAGAAGTTTCTGTTAGAAAGCATATTAAGTAGATTCAGAGCTGAGTGTATGTGAGACACAATGGTAAAATAAATGGGCCCCTAACTCCCCAACTACTGGTGAATGATAAATCTATGTACAAGCCTCTCTCCATTGCATGTTCAGAGTCTGTCCACATAATATCTGTGTAAGTTTTAAGATGACACAGCCTGACCCTTTCTAACACACAGAAAGAACTGTGTGTTAGAAACATGCTTACCAACAATGAAATCCTGGGAAGTTATAATGAGTATGGAGAACTACATCTTATCTGTTGCAGAGGGTTCCTGCTCTGGAGGATAAAGTCAGTCAGGATCCTTAGGTAATGCTCTGTCATTAATGACCCTAGAGCACTATTTTCTAAAATGAAGTAGAACCAGTTCCCTTCAGGCTAGTGTTTCTCCAATTATCTCTAAATCTGCATCAGAAACCCTTTAGATACTGCTTAAAATCCAGGCTGCTGGGCCTCCTTACACACCTGGTATCTATCTCCTTGAGCAACAGCTATAGCCAGCTTTCCAGGTGGTTGCAAATTAAAGTTGAGGCCCACTTTCTGAGATTCACATGCCAGACTCAGGGACTGAGCATACAGGCTGGCAGAATTCTCAGTCGGACCAGACACGGACCTTCTTTCTGAAGCCAAATGCTGAAAGAACAATAATTTCACTTTTTTACAGGAGCCGGGCTGAGGATAAAGTCCTGAGCTCCCTTTGCTAAGCAAATATCCAGGGCCAGAGCAGCTACCAGACTAGACCAGGCTGTGG
Source organism: Procyon lotor (assembly GCA_028646535.1). Classification (NCBI taxonomy): domain Eukaryota; kingdom Metazoa; phylum Chordata; class Mammalia; order Carnivora; family Procyonidae; genus Procyon; species Procyon lotor. The sequence continues at coordinate 78,378,068 of CM053605.1, read as the reverse complement.
CATGTACAAGCCTCCAACCGACTTACATTGTTACCAAGCAAACACCTGTCCTACGGAGATTATTGGGGTGCTGGAGCTAGCTCTACCTGAAGCTCAGAGACCTGTAATGGTCCAAAGCTTCTGTCTTTATGTCACCTACTGCCGCTACCTGCCCCAACCCTCCCCTCCATTTGAACCTCTCCAGATCATTCCTGTCTTCCCTATGCTCTGCCTAACTTCAGTCATTTTGCCAGCCTCAAAAACTTTCCATGGCTGTCCATGGCTAACCCCCATGGCTAACTAACCCATGTCCATGGCTAACGTTTTTTCTTATCTGTAGTACCTGGTCTCATCACTCACCTATGGCTGATTGTTCTAGCAATGGGACGACCTTAACACCCAGGTCCCCAATAATCAGGGGCCACAATACACTCCTAGTCACGTTTAGGCATCAGAGCTTTCCAATGTCCTGTGGCTGTATTTCTTCATAGTTTTGTAATTTCTGTGATTTACTAATACATCTGCTGTGCCTCCTGTTGGCTCTCAGCAAGAAGCCGAAGCATGTTCTGTGGCAACAGAAATGAGTGCTATTCTGAGAGAGCATGCTGGAAATCTGAAGGGGGTTTCCTGTGCCATTTGAAGCTGAGAAAGGAGGATCCTGGCTTGGGCTTTAGTACCCAAGTACATCTTCCTCCACCCCCTTTATTTCACTAAAATAAAGTTGGGAGAGTGGTTTTCTGGCCGCTTGCAGATACGAGAACATTTAACTTTCAAAGATTCTGATTGAAGTACCTATCGAAAGCAAAGTACGTTTCATCGTGTGCATTCAAATGTATGGATTATCTGAAGATAAAAAAGAAGGCTGGCAGATTCAGCTAAAGAGAAACCTAGTGGCTCTGAGATTTAGAAAATTAAAAGCCAGGCATCCGAAGCTAACCATTTAAGATGCTTGTAAATGTTCACGAGGGTGACATGGGAATAGGGCTAACCACACCAAACTTCATCCCATTTCAGAGTATAGGGTTACAAAGGTTGAAACCCTAGATTAGGCTTGTTAAAATCCAGAGTCGTGTACAAGTTTGGCACAATTGTTATTTAGAGAGCTTTTTTTTCCTCACTTAGAGAATTATGGTATATAAAGAATTGGGAAATAGCCAGGACCACATGGGTCCCCAGAGAAAGAGCTTAGCAGAAGTTTCTGTTAGAAAGCATATTAAGTAGATTCAAAGCTGAGTGTATGTGAGGTGAGAGGAGGCAACAGATGTAAAGAGAAAAAGCATGACTTTTGCTTCTGTTAAACACCCCCTGTAACCTCTCTCTGACACATCTGGAGACAAGAGCCTTGAACTACACTGTATTATGTCATCAACAAGGTCAACTCGAGATAATGGGAGTCCACAAGCTATAACATGTATTACCTCACTAAAGGAACCAGATTTCACACCGGTACTGGCACATCTCTCCCCATGATTCACACTTTACCCAGCAGCCTCAGATGTCCCAGAGTTCTTAACAAAAACTTTAAGTCTCTCATTAATAACATTCAAAGATGACAACTTTTGCTCACTGCGGGCACTCGGGAACTACTACTGTTCTTTGGCTGCAGGCATGTCATTTCCTAACCAGTTGGATACATTTGATTTGGTTCTACCTCTCTCCAGTATAAACCCAAAGACAAACAAATCAAAACCAAATATTATAAAAGGAATTTGCTTAATGATTTGATCATATGCCTTCGCTGAGTCAATTTTGATGGGCTAACTTAGGTGTTGTCCAACACATAAAAAGGGCTTCTTATACCATAATATTTTGTTATTCAGAATCCAGAAGGAAAGCTGGTCCCGAATGAAAATGCAAGAACCTTCCCTGACAGCCTGTATGGGGTTGCTGTGGATAAACAGAGGAAGCCTTTATCACCCGGAGCTGCTGAACTGTGTCCTGCTTAAACCATAACTGTCTACAAATAATGATCTTCAATTGAAAGTAGATCTGCTCCCTTATCGCTAGAAATATGCTTGTTTAGTATAATGAGAAGAGGCACCATTCCCTACAGAGCCATGCTTGGCTCCTCAGGTCAGGCCAGGCCTACTTACGTGCGCCATTATGTTACATTCCATCTACTTACATATAAGGTGGGAGGATTGGGGCACAGCTCATTGTTACAAGAAGGTTACAGTGCTTACTGGTAGGTAAAGTGATGATTGTTAAAACCATATGTGGTCTTTGAAATTTTTTAAAAATCTCAATCATGAGATAATCACCTTAACACTAAATAAAAATCTGATACATGGTGATTACAATTCGAAAAGAGTGAGGGTAAATTAAGCTATACTAAGAAAGAGTCCTTAGTATATAAATATCAACAGATTAAAACTACTATTTCACAAAATAATAAATAAGTGAAATAAGGAGATTCATGTGGAAAAGCACTAAAATATCAGAATTAAAAACCAGATAAGAAAACTTGATCTTAAATTTAAAACTGCTGGCTGTCTAAATCCTTATTTTCGTAATATTTTTTTCTATCAAAAGATTGACTCTAACCTTTAGAAATACGTGAATTGTGTAAGACTGATGATTCACAGACCTGTACCCCTGAAGCAAATAATACATTATATGTTAATAAAGTTAAAAAATTTCCTATATTATCTATTTCTCTAATTATTTAAATATTAATATATTAAAAAGAACAACCACAAAGCATATTTTACTAAAAACATGAATCAATGATAATGATGGGAAGAGATTACAAGGCATTATAAAGTGCATATTTGCGAACGAACATCAAATTTTAATTGTGCTTATCTATATTTACTTCTAAAAGAGTAAACAATGGAATCAATTAGTTTTTTCACTATTGAGAATATCCTTTCTTCGTTCTAGCAGAAGATAACAGAGCAAATAGGTCTATTTTTGTATGATGCTGTAACATAGGTGTAAAAGTTCTGTCCCAAAGGATCCTTATGACAATACCGTTAAGAAAAGTTAAGGGCCTTCTCCTATAGAAATCCAGAGCTCCAAAACAAGGAGGGTTCAGGTACACTTTGAAGGAGGTTAGTGTTGCTGACATCGAAGGGCTTAGATTTAATTTGCCACTCAAATTTCTTCCTTGTAATCTGTCACAGATGCTTTTCCATTAGCTTTGAAGCATAGCTTAGCAGGGGTGGGATCCTGAGTGATTTCTTTCAATAGCTCATCCATTCAGTTACCTGAGCATTTGTTAGATGCCTACCGGTGGTTGGCTGTGGCATTAGAGATGGACAGTCATGTTCTCTGTGTTTGTGGACTGCACTTGAGTTCTGTGGACTATACAAGGGTGCATGTTCGTAAATACCATCACATAAACACTCCAATGCAGGCATGCCCCGTGTGCAGGAGCCCAGAGAGAAGCACTTCGCATGTCTTTGGAGGAAAGTCTGCAAAAGCCGGGAAGGCCCCTGCTGTGTGATCTGAGGGTCTCCTTCCTGTGAAGGTGGCAGTGTACTCAGGAGGGTTGGGCTCCTTCCCTCAGGGCTGGCTTATATTCCACCCACTGGGGGCCAGGGCTCCCAACAGCATCGTAAATTTGTAAAGCCAAAGAACATCTAGGTGACCATCTGGTCTAGAGATTCCTAAATCTGGCTGGGCCCCAGCAACACCTGGTGCTTTGGACCCAACCCAGAGACACTGAGGTAACATGCCCGAAGGCTCTGAACACCCTCTCTCACTGTGGTTGTTGCAGGGGCCAGCATACAAGGACAGCACCCAGTCACTGAATCCAACCACCTCAGTGTTCAGAAGGAAAACTTTCCAGGAAATCCATACCTACAGAAGTGAAAAGACTCCATCAAATTTCAGGAACATTAGAATAGCAGTGGAAAAACATCTGGCAAAGAAAATTTTAGCACAAATACTTTCAAAAAGTGTCAAGGCACATGACATAAACTATATATAACAGGACTGTATGTAAAAGAATAGAAGGTCAAGAACTATATAGTGGGAGAGAAAAACTTGAAGAAAATTGGGTTTAGTAAAGGTACTTGTTGCAATGAGCTGCATATTAGCTCTGCTCTTCCTGAATTGGAAACTCTCTTTCTTTAAGTAAGGATCCTTGATTTACCAGGAAAAATGCTTTTGTCCCTAGGAATATATTCTAAGGAAAAGCTTGGCATTATACTATGCCTATAGTAGACCCTTAAACTGGCAAACAAAGCAATGAATGAAAATATGAATATATGTGTTACCAAAAAAATGGTTTTTTTATGGCTATTTCCTACATTAACCTTCGAGGGAAGCTAAGAGTATACCAGTAAATCATGGCTTGTGTGGGCATTTGTAGAGAGTGACATTAGCACAATATCAGCAGGTCTATAATGCTGAGGTAGAGACTAAATAACCTCCCTGAAAAGACACCACTTTGGATGTGGTGGGAAAAGTTCAGTAGGAGAGTGTTATCTGTATGTGTATATGTGGGGGCGGGGGGGGGGGGGGGGCGGAAGAGCAGGAACAAGAATGTACCAGAAACAACCCACTCACTCCAGAGGCTGCGGGAGCCCATGCGGACACTCATCCACCATAGACAGAAAGTCATAGCACATAGTCCACTGTGCTTCCCAGACTTTACCCCAGTAAGTAAAGTCACCATTTATACATATCTGCATTTTCATGAAAATATACTACATTTCAATCTTTAACACAAGCATGGTCTGTTTACTTGTTTATTACCTTGTTTATCTCTGGGGGAGAAGACACAATTTATAGCATACCTTTATAGATACATTTTTTTTTAAAGAAAGAATTGCCTTAAAGAAGAAATTTAATTAAAAATCCATTCCAATGTAGAAGAAAGTGATTCATACCATTTATAAAAATAGAGTACTTTAGAGTTTATCTTTCAGCAAATTTGAAAACCCCCAATTTTTCAATAAAAAGGAAACGCATTCCGGCTCCTAAGAGCTGAATTTAATAGTTTTAATCTACTTTTTAAAAATCTCAAAAATACTGGATCAAATTTTCCATTCAAAAGTGCTATTCTCCAGTTCTGCTATGCATAATACAATCTGGGCTTGTGATAAACTCTCTGAAGACTGTAATCCCACTACATTTTAATTGTAGCAAATACATACATCAAGTGTGATTTAGTTCACATTTTTATTAGTCAACTATTATTGATGATTGTCATTTTCAGTTTTATTTGCTGTCTTTTAACTTCTTATTACTGCATTCTAAAATATGGAAATTCAAAGGCTTTACTAAAATTCTCCAAGCCAGCCCTAACAACTGGTAAGAGCTATACCTGAGGCAAAATGAAATGTGTGAATTTCTGCTAAAGAGGGAAATCTCATCCAGGAGGGCAATACCAGGGGGATCACTAATCCATTTGCCTTAAAAAGGAAAATTTGTTCAATAGAGATGTGTACCCTAGGCAGAGTGCCTGACAGAGCTGTTCTCAAAAACATTGTTTTGAATTGAACTGGACTGAAGGAAACTGAGATGGGGTTAAAAAAAAATAAAGTCTTAAGAAACTAGGTCTATGCAAAATGCTGATCCCTTCCCAACAGCGCAAAGATAGAGTATTAATTGGAAGAGGCCAAAGAGGTCCCTTGGCTCAGCTTCTCACAGCCAGGAATCTCCTACAGCCGTGAGCCTCAGTCTGGGCGTGTCTGTTCCCAAGGGCACACTGGTCAATGTCTGGAGACATTTTGGGTTGTCACAACTGGGAGAGTGTGCTACTGGCATCTAGTGGGTAGAGCCTAGGGCTGCTGCTGAACATCCTACAATGCCCAGGACAGCCCCTTTTGCTACCTTTTGCTACCCCTAACTCCTCACTCAGGTAATTACTTGGCCCCAAAATGTCAATAGTGCCGAGGTGGGGAAACCCTGCCCTACAGCATGACCCAAGAGATGGCCTCTGCTTACCCCTTTTTCCAAATCACTTTATTGAGGCATGATGGACATACAAGAAGCTATATATTTATCACATACACACTTGGGATAAGTTTTTGCTCATGAAAATATCACCACAATCTCTGCCGTTAACATACTCGTCACACCCCAGTGAAGGCGCACGTGTGACCTCACAAGCGTGTCTTTACAACTGCTGGGAAGCTCCCTCCACGAAGAAGACCTCCCTTATTTTGAAATTCATAGAGGGATAATATTTGTCAAAAACACTACACAAAAAGAAGTGCACTTACACAAAATCACATTTGAAGGTCAAAATGCCATCTCCAGATGTTACTATTAAATTTAGTACTCTAATCTGTTTATATGACAGAAAAAATAAAAGCGCACTGTAGATAAATTTACATGCTGAATTTTTGTTGGTTGTGTTATTTTTAATTCTTCTGTTGTTTGGTAGCTTTTAAGACCTAAAGTCTATTTCTCAATTTCTTTAACGTTAGACAGCTTCTCTTAACTTCTTCCTATGAAAGGTAAGGAAACAGGCATGCTTGCCTATCTTCACCTGTGTATTCCTTTTACCTCCAAATTTTTATTATATTCTGTTACTTAAGCTCATTAATATTCATTATGGTTACATTCCATCCTTAGACTATATTTAAATCATTCATGCTTTGTGTGTAAATCCATTCTAAAATTTACGAAACTGAAAGGGTTGACATGGAATTCTTTGTTTAGTCCCAGTGTGACTGAACTAGAAAAAGAAACAGAACTCCATGCCTTTCCAAGGTCAGAGGCTAACAGATCCTTTCCTAGTTTCCTTCACTTCTGACTCATACTCAGACACCACTATATCCCACATCATCCCCCTGGTCTATATTTCTTCTTGCTTGGCTGAGGTATGTCTTTGAAGATTGTTTCATATGGAGTGAGTAGTAACTCCTCTGAGATCCTTGCATGCCCCTAAGTCGTTTTTTGTTTTCTCTGATTTTCTCTGCTTTTTCCTCCTCCTTTTTCCTTCATACTTTATAATTTGGTTCAATATCCCTTTCTCCTCAGAACTAAGAAGGCATTATTCCTTTGCTTCTAACAGTGTGGTTAATGAGGTGTGTGTGTGTGTGTGTGTGTGTGTGTGTGTGTGTGTGTGTGTGTGTGGAATCTCTTGTTTCTCTGAAAACTCTTAGGATTTTCTATTTTTTCCTTCAAGTTCAGAAATTTCACCAGATTTTTTTTTTTTTTTTAAATCGGCCCCTTCAACACTGGTTTTTTTTTGGTTTGTTTTTTTGGTTTTGGTTTTTTTTTTTTTGTTTTGTTTTGTTTTTCTGTGTTCCCTCTCCTCACAGTCTCTGTTTCTGGAGCTTCTCACTGAATTTACTGAATTTGTCTTCTATGTCTCTTCATGGTTAAGACCTATTTCCTATTTTGGTCTTTTGCTTCTGTTGTGGCCCACTTCCTCTTTTGACCCACCAGCATGAACTTTAGCCCTGTTCTTTTCAATCTTCCCCCCAACTTTTAAATTTCGTCAGTTATATATTTCATTTCCAGGAATTCTTTCTCATTACCCAGTTGATCTTTCTTCATAGCAGCCTGTTCTCATTTTCAGGATGCAATATCCTCTTGAGTTTCTGAGAATATTAATTAGGAATCCTTCAAATTGAAATCTATTCCCTATATTATTTGTTTCCTCCAGGGTAGCTCCTCTTCTTCCTCCTCCTCCTCCTCCTTTTTGCCAATGATTTCTCTTAAATGTCTAGTGATCTTTGATTATTTAAGTCAGTGAGTGAAAAAAAATCACACTAATTAAGATGAAGAAGGGAGAGGTTTGGGTCTCTTCCTTTGATAGAGTTCTTCCTTTAGTGGGAGTTGTGATCACAAGCTCCTTAATGGAAACATAGAGTGTTGATTCCCTAGGATGTGTAGAACTGTTGATCAAAGTAGTTCACTTTTTTCAAGCCAACCAGATGCTCTCAACCTGAACATGACATCTTAAATGAACCAAAACAAGGACTGGAGAAAAAAAAAGTAAGTTGGCATTTATTTAATCTCTTGCCTAAATGATACTTTCCAGATACCCAGATCCTTGATTCTGCTCTAGACATGCCTGGTTCCCCAACTTTCCCGTGAGTTGCCCTGTTCTCATGAATTTCTTCTCTAAGTTTGTCAGAGTCAGCTTCTGTTGCTAGTATACCAAGAAGCTAAGATGTTGGAGGTGGAAAGGAACACTGATCTTTGTTAAGCCAATGCTAGGTCCTAGGCATTTTACATTTTTATACAATCATCACAACCCTATGAAATAGCTATAATTGACATTATTTTATGAAGAAACTGACATTGAGTAGATGTATTGGCTTGTCCAAGATGCCAAAGAAAGCACTGAATCCAAGGTATTCTGTCATCAAAACCTATGCTTTCCCTCTACTCTAGAGTATCCATGGAGTATTAAGGGAGTATGATATATGTAACGTATTCATGGAGTATTAAGGATACAGACTTGGGTGCAGTTTATAGTATGTGAGGAATATTGGACAAGAGATTTAAGGCTAGAAAACCGGGCAAAAAATTTAGATAACATGTGTTAAGAAAACGGGAATCAGGTGGCTCAGTTGTTAAGCGTCTGCCTTCAGCCCAGGTCAGATCCCAGGGGCCTGGGAT
>CM053605.1:78352777-78369057 GCA_028646535.1 Procyon lotor | reverse complement strand
GTCTGCCTTTCTGCCTACTTGTGATCTCTCTCTGTCAAATAAATAAATAAAATCTTAAAAAAAAAAAAAGAAACAAAAAGAAAACGGGAATCACAATCTCATTCTTAAAAGTTGAGTGACGGGGCGCCTGGGTGGCTCAGTTGGTTAAGTTTCTGCCATTCGCTAGGGTCATGATCTCAGGGTCCTGGGATGGAGCTCTGTGTTGGACTTCCTGCTCAGCAGGGAGTCTGCTTCTCCCTCTCCCTCTGCCCCTGCTCATATGCTCATTCTCTCTCTCTCTCTCTCTCTCTCTCACTCACTGTGGCTCTCAAATAAATAAATAAAATCTTAAAAAAAAAACCAGTTGAGTGACATAGTAAATCAAAAGAGGATTTAAGAAAGATGATTCTATGGCATGTGGAGTGAATTTAGAAGGCTTGTTTTGGAATCAAGTAGACCAGCTAGGAGGCTGCTGTAGTGATGAAATGGCAGCAGGTGGAGAGGAAGAGACAGTTTACAGAAGGATTTGGAAGGAAATTTCATAGGATTTTGTGACTGAATGGATATTGTAGGGGATGAAGGAAAATGAGCCAAAAATGACTACAAGATTTCCAGTTGCAATGGGGAAAGCTAAGTGAATGTATTTACCTTGCCTCCCTCCCAAATTTCCAATGACATGAGCTAGGAATGCAAAAACAAGAATGAATGCCTAGTGGTGCTAGAAAGACGAAAGAATGCCAAGAGTCCACAAGATTTGACAACTTTTGGGGGAAGGAAAGAAGAGTGAATCAGAATGATGCAAAAGCCAGACTTGCTGAGCGGCCTGTAACTAAACAAAGGCAGAGGAGAACAGCACCTGAGCAGTAAGCTAGGGTTTACTCCCAACCCCCACACCCCTACCAATGAATACCTTGTTCCCACCACAAAGCTCAGCCCAGGAGGAGCTGGGAGCGCACACAGGCACCAGGGCAGCTCCCAGAAGGCTGCAACATCCTCCAGTGAGCAGAAAGAGGGCTGAGGCTTTGGATGCTCGCCCTTAATGTGGGGCTTCATTCATCTCGGACAGCTTACAGAATTAACTATGGAACCTGCCACAGAAAGCTTCTAGTTACAGCCATAGATCTAGAGAGAGAATGAAGGCTGTCCTCCAGTGACTACTGTTCCAAAACATACAAACTTGGGGGCAGGGGGGAGAAATACAAATTCACAGGGGTGAAGTAAATTTTTAAAAATTAAAGTGATAGCATATACAATTTTATGCTAAATAAATTTGAAGATATGCAAAGATGAATACTTTTAAAATTAATAAGAGGGACTCTATAAAGTTTGAGAAAAAAAAACTCTGAGGGGATAAGTAGTCATAATGGCAATGGAATGTTTATAATAGATCTCTCCTAAAACAAAAAGGCTCAAATGGATTAAAATGATTCCCAGCAAACTTTCAAGGGAGAAGCAATTCTCAACTATCTTAATTTCTCCCAGAACTGAGGAAAAAAACAGATATCTTTCTAATTATAATCCTAGAATAATCCTGATGCAAAACCACTTTTGCTATATTTTACTTATGAATTACCAATGTTCCTAAATAAAATACTAACAAGATAAAAACACATGTATCAGTGTATTAAAATACAGATCACTTAACTCGGTTTAAACAGCTTAATATTGGGAAAATATTAGGAAAAATATTAGGAAAATTATATTTCATAAATAAGAATATAATTTAAAATATATATTTAAAAATATGATCATTTTGAAGGATAGTAAAAACATATGAAATCGACCTCTGTGATCAATGAATTTATTTTAATGTGGAATATAAAAATATATTCTTAACTTGATAGATTTTCAGAAGCTAAAAGTAAATAAACATCATATTTAGCAAAGTGTCCACTGATGTTGGAAATATGAAAACTGTGTTTTTCCCCATGTTAGTCAACAGTATCCTGAAGGTTTTACTCAGTACTCTAGGAGAATATGTTTTAATTCAAGAAGCATCAATGTTTACTAGACAGAGACAAATATAAGATTATTTATAGGTAATATAATTATCTATATGCAAAATCCAGGAGAATCAAATTAAAGACTATTAAAAATAATCTAGTTCAGAAACAGAACTTATACAAACATAAATACACTAAAATAAATATCTTTCCTTGTATGTCAGCAAAAAAATAATTTTAAAATGTCAGGCATAGAAACAGTATCCACAACAACCCATAATGTATAAAATACCCAAGGAATAATAAAATAAACAATAGGGGCGCCTGGGTGGCTCAGTCGTTAAGCATCTGCCTTCAGTTCAGCTCATGGTCCTGGGGTCCTGAGATTAAGTCCCACATGGGGCTCCCTGCTCAGTGGGGAGCCGGCTTCTCCCTCTCCCACTCCCCCTGCTTGTGCTCCCTCTCTCGTGTTTCTCTCTCTGTCAAGTAAATAAGTAAAATCTTAAAAATAAAATAAAATAAACAACAATTGTGCAAGAGCAATATAAAAATATAGAAATTTAAAGCTGTAGAAAAAGAATGGAAAAGTTAAGAAATTTTATAATAAGAAATACAAATGGTTAAATATGAAAACACACTTCACTTTCCTAATAAACAATGAGGTATTTTCTTCTAATAGATTGGCAAAGTTAAAAAAAAGGGAAAACACTATCCAGATAGGGACATAGATGTGCAAATGCACTGTGTGTGGTACTGTATTTTGGTATATTCAATTAGGGGACAATGTACATTTATCAAAAATCATATTGTACATTCCCAGCATTGAACCAGTATTTTCAACTCTAGGAATTCATTTTATATATTCACAAATATATTCGAAAACTTCAAAACAGTCAAAATATTAATAAGAGATTGATCAAATACATTATGGTATGTCAATGCTATGGAATACTACGAATCCTCAAAAATATAAGCTGTTCTATATTACATAAAAATGGCCACAATATATATTCTAAAACAAAAATGTTATAGAACATTATGTTGTGTTGATATAATTATGATAAAAGCACACATATCCATAATTTCTGAAAAAATACACATTAAATTATTCATAGTGATTATCTCTTACTGTGAGATGGCAGAAAGCAGACAGGGGTGAGAATGGCTATTTTAAAAATTTCTGAATATTAAAGAAAACCAAAACATTTAAACAGAAATCTTAGGTTGGTTTCCCCAGAAGCAGACCCTGAGACAAGTGTTTGAATGCAAGAGATTTCTAATGAAGCGGGTCCAGGGAACTCTGGTAAGAGTGTGGGGCTGCAGGTCAGAGAGTGGAAGGAAGCCATGGAAGCATGTGATCTCAGGCAAAATCCACGTGAGGTAGATTCAACCTTCTGCCTCAAAGGGAGCTCTGGAATATTCCGCCAACTTTCTGAGCAAGACAACCCTGGCACCTGTGAGTCTTTTGTTAAAAGCTGGCTGAAGGGGGAGGGGAAGGAACAGAAGGGCATTCTGACTCTGAGTGCTTTCTGGCAAGGTGCATCCAGCACTCACACCTGGGGGTACTTCTCTGAAGGAGATTTACAGTTGCCCAGAGTTAGAAGAGAAATCAAAAGGTGGAGGGGAGGGTGTTGGTCCAAAGTAATGTTAAAAAGAGATCCAAAGAGACTTGGGTGGAGAGCCAACAAAATCCACTATGATATACTATCTTTACAAATGTAAGAAAAAGAAGAGAGAACAAGAGGAAATTTCCTACTGCTAAAGAACAATTATATATGGATGCTCCCAAGTTCTGCACAAGTCTAAGTACACCCCATTCCCCAGGCTCCTTCTCATATTCCTACCTGCCTCTTACACAACTGGGATTAAGTGGCCCGTAGCAGAAATTAAGATCTTTCCCTCTCTCCCTGTACATCTTTTCCATCTCAAGTGTGCAGGTTGAGATCTTGAGAAATTATAGGAACTCTCAAATCCTCTGTTTCTGACTGGAACTACATTTACTCAGCCAACAACAACCCTAAAGCTGTATAAAAGCCAGAGTACTTGGCCAACTAAACTCTGGGAGGCTAAATTCTAAATGGAACTCCTGATTAAGGGACATGATCAAAGAACCTGTCTGTTGTGTTTACCTTCTTTGACTTTATGACCAACTTGTTTAAAACTTTCTTAAAATGAATGAGTTGAGGTTTCTTTTATCTATCTATCTATCTATCTATCTATCTATCTATCTATCTATCTATCTATCTATATTTGAGGTTTCTACCTCAGCATGGACACTGAACAGAGTGAGACATTCCCTAGAAATGTTCCCTGAGCCTTTTGTTCTGGAGGTCAAAGGTGGATCTCACAAACTTCTGCTGTGAGTGGATGAAGCCCTGACCTAAGAGCTGGACTATCATTTTCTGGTCTACAGCCCATCTCTGAAACCTTGAACACTTTTGTTTCTTCATCTGTAAAGTGGATGCACTAAAGTAACTACTGTTCTGCTTACCTTTCAGAGATGATGTGAAGATAAAACACGAGATCACATTTGTGAAAGAATCTAGTAAATCATTTGGCGATTTATACCATTTGGTCCATATACTTGTCTGGACACAAAGACACCATTAAAAAGGGGGAGGTTGTGACTTGAAGATCTGAACCCATGAATATTAGAAGGCACTTGTTCAGGAAAGATATGTGTGACTTTGAACACGGTGAGTGAGTGTGAGTTGGTAGTAAAACATCCAAGTCAAAATGAACAGGAAACTACGGAGATATGGTCTTGGAGCCTGAAGAGCAGGGTAGGGAGTGAGGTACAAATATGGGAGTCATTGACAAGGGATTAACAGATTATGGAAAATGCACCTTTGAAAACTTCACCTCTCTCTTTTTTTTTTTTTATCTCCGTAGCAATATTCTTTATACTGATCCCAATTGTCTTCTGTTTAGATTATCAAAAGGTAAGACTTTGTTAATAAAAATTACTGTTATCATTACTGCAAAAGGTTAAATAGTTCTTTAGAGTCCCCATTCTTTTATTGTATACATTATCCATTCAAAATGTTGTGCAATTGTCATACTCAATCTACCACTTCCAGTGGTTAAGTCTGCACACACAAATTCTAGAATGGAAATCATATGGCCTTTATAGAACCATATAAATTAAACATGTGGTCTCTCCCTGAAAAAAATCTAGACTATATCTTAAGTTACTGTTTTGAATGAATAAATATACATACTATGTAACTCAAGGTAAAACTGGTAAGATTTTAAAATTGTCAGTACTATGTTACAATGCTTGAAAGTCATAATCTTGCATATTCTTGCGCAAAGAGAATTAAACAAGTGTTTTTATGACCCTAGATTTACCTTATTTGGCCCGAACAGTAATATCACAATGTCAGGGTTCATTTTTAAAGCCTTTTACATTGTTTAAAGAGTAATTGGAGTGAACGCCAGGACTAGCAGGTTTGTTTCAGATGGCTCCTTTCCTAATGTTAAGACCACTGACATTTTCTCCATCTTTGATAGGAGATGTGCCAGCTCTTGTGCCAGCTTTTTGTTGTTTTTCTTTTAAAATTTCCATACCATTTACATCTAAACTCCTGAAACCTTGGTAGTTAGTTAAAAGTATTTCTGACTTAAATAGGCTGGATTCTACTGAGGCATACAAAAGTCACATGACCATTTTCTGGTTCAAGTACAGTATTACAGCCTTATGTTGTTTAATTATATTTAACTGAGAGTCAATTTACCTTTTATTTAAATTAAAGTAATGACTAGATGTTAGTAGTTTACAATTTGAAAATAGTATAGGGGGAAAAGCCTGAATATACCATTTTAATTTAAATTTTATTGATTTTGTTGATTATATGGTTTAAATATATGCTCATCAATTCCCTTGGCCTACTTGCACTAATTTTCTCTCCCCATAAACAGAGATAACATTAATCAATCTTGAAGTGTTTTAAATCTACTTCTAAATATACATATCATTTGTGGTGTGGTTACACAGCAAAAACTCCACGTAAAATTATATTTAAAACAATTGTTTGTATTATGACATATCTTAAATTGTACAGTAATTAAAGATTCATAAAAAGAAAAATCCAGAAACACTGTTACCATAGGATAAAAATGGAAAGTAATGCAAGAAAGCCCTTTTCATCCACTTTATCATTAATGACTTCATTGACAGACGAGGGGTTGAGGTTGTTAAGGAACTTGCCCAAGACACATACACACGAGTGTGTGTGCACACGTGCACACACTCACACTCTCAAGCCAGTCCTATTCTGTTTACGGCTATGTCCTCATTGTCTGTTGTTTCCCGGTGCATCGTCTGGGTCAAAACAGCCAGTCAGTCAATATTTGTTGAATGTACAATTTATTTAGAAATGGAACACCAATCGTATTGTTCATTCCAAAACACAAATGGAAACATTTAAAATGTCCCTCTCAATCTTACAGTTTTATTGGGACAACAGAACGTGACAAACTGTGTGGAAGAAACTAGAGTGTGGTGAGTATATGCAACTCTGAGACAGCATTATTACTGTAGTTAAGTATATAAAACTTCCCTTGTCCCGTATCATACGTCCATAAATCTAGGAGAGACAGAATTTATAAGAATGGCAAGTTTAAAAACATTATTTTAACTTCTTGAATGATCTGGCTAGAAAAAATGGAAAACATGTTCTATAGCTTTTGGGTTTAGATAATGACATTTTAATTTTTAATGGTCATTCTACAAAGAAATAGAATCCCTTATTATATATTGATCTTATAGCACAGTGGACCAAACAGTTGTTTGAAGGTTTTATCTAGATTTTCATAAATTAAAAATAACGTAAAATACAAGTTTTCAATCATATCTTAGAATTCCTTCTATAATATGAAAATCTATGCTGTAAATTGCTTTAAATCCTTTTTTTACTGAACGGGGTTTTGAAATAAGGAATGGAGTTGTATTAACACCATTGGTCATTTCAAAAGTAGTAAAAAAAATTCAAGTAGACTGTTAGCAAATAAAAACTCATAAAAATAATCATTAAGGCATCTGAATTTGGCACAGTTAAAAGCACTTATGACGAAATAGTGTTTCAAAGTTTTACAATGGTGTAATAAATCGGTTATTTGGGAAAGGATTATTTAAAATAATTTAAACATTATAACATCTATGCCAGACTAACACAGAAATTAGTTTGTTAAATCATCGTCTTGCATACTACACGAATACTGAGAGTAACCTCACATGGATGAGTGCTCAAGATCATTTGGACCAATTTTTTAAAGCAGTTTTAAAATAATTGACTCCCAGATCAAGATATTAAATGCCAACTTCTTACCAGCAATAATGCTTATGGCTAAGATAGAAATGAGATTCTTTACAGAAATGCTGACACAGCCCTAGCTGTAGGCACTTGAGTGTGCAGCTATAATTCTTTTTTCAAATCTTACCCAGCAATGCTTCAGGTAAAAGGAGTCCGCAGAATATGTAAACAGTAAGAGACAGTGTTAGAGCTTTTACAAAATCACAAACCTGTGACAGATTTATATTCACCTTTGATTGCTACTACCAAACGTCTAAAATCATTCAAAGTGTATTGATTAGCTCTTTAATAGGTAAAAGGTGGGCAACATATTATAAAATCAACATTTCTTAATTCATTCGATTTGCAAGAGCTACACATTTTAAGCTGACAATGTAAAACCTCTAAAAGGTTTTCCAAAAAGCCTTCTGCCTTATTTAGCATTTTGATCATTAATCAAAAACAATAAAAAAAGAATATTTAAAAAAAACACAACAAAGATTGAGAAAGCTTTTCTTTTCCATTTGGAAATCTATTAAGCTATAAAATAAGTTCCCAAGAGGAGTCAGTTTCCTATGTGGAAAGCATTTAAAACTGAACCAGAGAACATAAATCTCAGAATAGGCCAAGGGAACACAACATACACTGAGAGGTAAGTGGTGAGAATAGAGCCACTCAGCTGTCTAATCCTAATTCTCATTTTTAAGAACGTCTAAGATAATGGTGCTTTTAATGAGGAATTAATTTTAATGCCCTGTCAACTCTAAGTCGTAGCCATGATATGGTGGTACTTTTACTCCTGTGCATTGTCATCTGGCCAAGAGACTATTGATCTTACACTAGAAAATACTGTTTTGATGTTTATTGATCAGAACTGTATGAGGGAAATTACGATTTTTGAATGGAAGACAGTCATGAGTTACCAATTTTTTTAAGTACGGAGCTGAGAATAATTATATGTTATGATTATCATACTAAACAAATATTAAAATTATTAATTTATTAAAAGATAAAAGAAGTTCATGTGGGATGATACTACACAATGAGGATGAACTTAAAATTGTAACGCCTTGCCTCACAAGTGTTCTGAGTTTACAGAATTCTAAAAATTCACTACCTTACAGCACTTCTAATTTATATTTTACTTTATAAGATCATTACATCACAGAAAAACAAGTTGAAATGTATGACAAACTTATTTTAAAAATCATCGCTGAATTTTCTCTTAAACTCAAGCTAATAATCCATTTAAATTCAAATTTAATCTTTTTACAATCTGCATTTTACTTAAAGGCAAAAATCACACTTATTATGAGTTCCAAATTATCATGTAAATCTCTAAGAAGTTGTCATCTGGAGAAGTCTTTACTTTGTATCATGTCAGGAAATAACACTCATTATATTATAATATTAATTTCAAATGCTAATTTTCTCATCATTAGAGGGCAGAAAAGAAATAATGTGCTGTTAATACTGTAATAAAGAATGTGTTGCTGAATAAGGATTTCGGAGAAAATAATAATATATTCAGGATTGATATTTAAATTTTGCAACTGCCTAGCAATCCTGTTAATTAGGTAACGCAAGCTATCTATGAGAAACACTGGACTCAGGAAGAAGAACTGGACAAGGGCAGGTAAAACACCTACTGCATAGGCTACCTGCAATATTTACCAATTCAGCTGACTGTTTTCTTACAAATTCTAAGTGTTACAAAAACAAGCAAAAACATTCCAGTTATTGTACCGGTATCATGTGGTTAGTGACTTATTTGGACCCAACTCCTTGTGACTGTTTCTGATGAAATAGACCATTTTCTTAAAGTTACATTTCAAAATCCCCAAATGAATCCACTACTCGTTTAAAATACTTAGCCTGTTTTAAAAAGTACATTCTTTAGGTTGCCAAGGTGGATGAAAAAATAAAATCCAATTCCAACAATAATCCAACCTCGCTCCTGCCCTTACCCCCCCATGGCAGATCTACTAAATACATATATTTCTAGTTCCTAGAAAATTAAAAGACTAGTTTTCAAATCTAGAAAACACTTTTATCCACTTGCTGTTGGGATTTAGCAAATAAGTCCAATATCAGCTTGGAAAAGGTAGAGTAAAACTGTGAGCCATCCAAAGGGCCACATTTTGACCTGCCCTCCTTGATACCTGCCAGTGTGGGGTACATGGTGGGATTGGGGAATGTTTTCCTTTAGGTCTACCCTCCTCAGTCCCTCTGTCTTCCTCTCACATCCTAACTCCCTTGTGTTATATGGCTGGAAACAGCTCTAAGAATGTGGAGAATGTAAACAGCCTTTTATTGTCCAAAAGGATGGCAGTGTAAGGAATGTGTGCTTATCACACAGCTGCAGCTCCCACCTCACTTACCATGATAAAGTGCTCCAGGAAAAAAACATTACAACCCAAGCACAATCCAAAAACGGATTAGAATTTGACATAAGCTTCCTTAAAAATGAATCAATCAATCCATGCTGTAATATTAGAATCTAGCTCTTAAGGAGGCTATATAATCCCTTCGAGATGTATTTCCTATTTCCTATTGACGGTGGTGTGAAAAAAAAATGTAACATTTCCAATACGGTGGCTGATAGGAGAACTTTTCCCCATCATATGCCCAAATAAATGTCCTCATCTTTAAGAGTCTAACACAGTGGAACAGATACACAGTTCATGATCACTGAATGCAAAATTAAATTAACTGAGAGATTCATGAAGATATCCTGAAAATCTTACCTATGTACCTGATTTCTCCAGGCTTTTGGAGTTTTATTTACAGGCACCATACAAATGCTACTGGTTAGACCATCTTTTATTGGAATCCAGCTTAAATATTTTAAAAAGCAAGTGATACTAAAGTCTAATGTGGCATATATGTTGCATACACAATGCCTTAGATGTAAAATTTATTTTAACATGCAATATTGTATATAAGCAGGATGTGATGGCTCAGTGAAGGACATTTGGGAACATCACTGCATTTTCCTCTTGATGCCACTGAAGAATTTCTTACCTAATGCTGTGCAAGTGAAGCTAATCTCTGTTGTAACCTGAATGGACAGGCCTTCCCTTATCCTCTCCCCTTCACTAAGACCTTTTAGAATCCCTCCCATCCTCAAAATTTGCAAGTACCTCTGCATCTACAGTATCATACATCTCACAGAGAAACTTTTGTAAGTTACTTGATCTTTGCCTCTAAAAGGAAATAATAGAGAAAGAGAGAGAAGAGAAAAGAAGAGAAGAGAAGAGAGAAGGGAGAGATCATGATTCTCTGAGTACTTGGTTTCGTTAACCTTGTTTTAACAGCCCAAAGCTAACTGAGCAAAATCTTAAGTATAAGGACCAAAGAAACCTTAGAATCTGGAGAAAACCCTCTTAACAGCACCGTATCAAGGTAAGTGCCTAGAAAGCAGGAGAAATCCATCACATAAGCAAAAGCAGTCCCTTTCTCTAATTTTACTTCAAAAGTTGTCTTCTGGAAGGTTTTACTTGGGATCTTCCTTAAGTATAATTAACTAACAACACATACAGTGTGGAGGCATATTTCGGAAGGAGGAGAGCGCGGCGCCACGGGGGAAAAGCAGGGAGAGAAGATGGTTACAGGGCGAACCCCGACCACCCTCTAACGCCCTTCATATCCCTCAGAGCCAGACGAGGCGGGAGAGGGTTTTGATAGCATACTGCTTAAGAGATTCCTGAGAGGGGGCTCCAGCGGGGAGTTGGGCGTGAAAGTTACATCCTGCATCCCCACCGGCACGAAACCCCTTCCCAGTCCCCTGCGCCAGACGGAAAACGAAGAGAAATCCAATCTCTCCGCCCCCCCCAACTCCCAAATCGGTCTTTTGTCTAAGTTTTCCCCTAGCATGGAGCTACTAACTGACCCTGAGAACAAGGACGCAGGATGCCAGGTTTGAAAGAAGTGTCTGCAGGCATCCGGGCAAAATACCATGTAAAACATGAAAACCATCAAGCCCCTCAAACTCTGGACTGGAGGCAAATCTTTCAGACCATCCTCCTCGCATCCCTCTACTCTCATCCCCTCTCGCATCTTCTTCCCGGCCACTTTCTGCCTACTTTACCCCAGCCCTCAAGTCCCAATCCTTGCTAAGCCTTCCATCCGCCTTCAAGGTCTCCTCTATTAAATTCCGCGATTTTTCCCCTCCAACCCCTAAAGCAACCCCAAACTCCTTCCACTCCGCGTGCTCCCAGCCCCGAGGTCCCGTGCGACCCCAGGCTCCGCTTCCGAGGCGGCCACGGACGCGATTTTCCCGCCGAAACGCGCCCCCGGCGCGCGAGGCGCGCGGCGGGCCGGACACTCACCAGCTGCAGCAAGCCGGGGACCACGACGAGGGGCAGCGGCCGCAGGCGCATGGTGCCGGCTGGCGCGGCGTCTCACGAGCTGCGCGCCCTCGCCTGCCTCTCGCGCATCTCCACTTCGAGGGGCAGGACTGAGGACGCCAGGGACACCGCGCGGCGCTTTCCTCCCGGAATCCGAGCGCAGCGCCGCGCCGCGCCGCGCAGACCCGGTGCGCGGGCGGGGAAGGGGAAGGGGGAGGGCGGACTGGCGGGAGGTGCTTCTGGGGCCCCACGCGAGCCCCTCCTTGGAGGGGGCCTGCAGAAGAGCGTGCGGTGCCGCTCGAGACCCGCACGCCGCGCGGGCTCCAGGGGCGCCAGAACCTCTGGCGTCCCGGGGTCGGGGTGAGCGCCGGAGGTGCCCGCGGGCTGGAGGCGGCGGTTCCTCGCGGGTTCCCGCGCGGGGCTGCTCTAGTGATCCGGCCCCGCGGTACGGCTGCCGGGCAGAGCTGAGCGCGCCCGGGATCCGGGGGAGGCCCGGAGCCTTCCCTGCCCCCGTCCCCGCCCGGCAGAGAGCCGGTCCCGTGGCTCAGCTGGGCCAGCCGCCCTGCCCACTGACCTGCTCCCGTTTTACTGGGGAGGTAAGGGCGGGGAGGAGTCTCCCTAAACGGCTGCAGGAAAGAGGGCTACGGGAGAACACCCAAGGAGTTTGGAGGGAAGGCGACAGCAGGGGTCTGGGCGGGGCGTGGGGGGCATCGAACAAGAAAGGCTGATGCGGGGAGGTGGGGCTGGAGCCCGGGGCGCCCGGGGAGAGCGCCCCACTCCGCCTCAGCGTCTAGCTCCAGAGCCCCAAGCGAGGGGTGCAAAGTGTGGCTGGCACGGCTGAAAGGATTTCTGGAAGTAGGAAATAGTGAGAACCGAGAGGCACCAGGAGGAGGGGTGGTGGCAGAACCCTGAGAAGCCAAGCTAGGTGTGCGGTCCGTCTCGAGTGGGTTTAAAGATGGTATAGACAGCTGGGTGGCTTGGAGACCGACAGAGCTGTGACACACAAACCTTTTGCCAGGATGCGGAAAAGAACGGAGGAGACCCCGCGGCAGGTTCCCACTCGAGAAATCTTGGAGAGGGGTATCTTTGAGCCTGGGAGAGGCTGCAAACCTCCAACCAGTGAGCCTCACCCCCATGTTAACAACTCGGCATTGGAGAGATCCTTAACCTTCCAGCTACCTCTGTGCTGGACATTCGAGGAGAAAAGTCAAAGGGCAATGGGCCTCAGACTCCTCCACTGTTTATGGTAGATGAGAATTTAACCACCGCTCATCAACCCTTTTATTGTGCAGGTGGGAAATTTAAGGTCCAGAGAGGTAAAGTTACTTTTCCAGGGATGAGTCTCTAGGCAGCTGCTTCAAAAAGAATGAGCAAAATAAGGTTATTTCCTGCTTCCAGAAACACACAACTCTTACTTATGGAAGAAAAACATGTTGAGGCAAGGTAGAAGAATTGTGATTGATTCCAGTTTTCAAAAAATAAAAAAACAAAAGGTGAAGTTTGGGCTAGGGGAATTTTAGGAAAACCTTTCTTCTCCTCTTAAAACCTACCTCCCACCCTAAAATAGAAATGAAGGGGGAGTCTGAAAGTCTTTGAATGGTCCAGGACCACGTTTGAAGCAGAGCAGCCTCACAGGTAGGTCCCAAGGATAGTAGGATTAACCTGAGTACGGCAAGGTCCCACCTTTTCACTGCATATGCCAAGACTGCACAGATCAGATCGGGGGAGAGCGAGTATTCTGGGATCCCAGTGTGACTTTAGAAGCGTGTTGTCTCTGAGGCTACAGGTGGGGGTATCTCTCTAATACAACTCCATTCTGTGTATGGAGGGAATAAGGTGAAGGAGGGCCATGTGTTCTTCCTAACCCCTTGCCAAGCCTGACTGGGAGTTCCAGAACACTGTAGCAAAGGATGCACCAGCTCTGTCCCACTTCTGCTAGTCCTTAGACTCTTACTATTCTTTGCAAACAGACTTTTAGACACAATCACTATTTGCATATCTAAATCTATAACTCACCTCTTATAGCTAACCCTCAGGCCCATAGAGATTCTCTCTTTACCAAGGCTTAGGGGCCGCTTCTAGAAAGTTTTTCTATCCTAGAAGCATAAATAAGGTCATTTCAAAAATTGGAAGAGATCTCTATGGGTGGGTCTCCTTGTCCAACTTTAGGTCCCTGGATAAGCCTGCATGTTATTTACAGACAGCCATTGGGAAGCAAGAGGGAGTAAATGGGGAAGGGTTTGGCAGACATAGAGGAACCCCCTTTTTAGAGATGTGCTGCTAGAAGAGGAAGGGGAGGGCAACGGACTTTGCAAAATTGAGATTCATTTAGACGAGGTGTGTGGAGCATAAGAAAAAACATGGAGGACATTGGAAGAAGGAAAGGAAGGGTGAATTTGTGGAAATCGGAGGGGGAGATGAACCATGAGAGACTGTGGACTCTGAGCAACAAACTGAAGGTTTTGGAGGAGAGGGGGGTGGGGGTTGGGCGAGCCTGGTGGTGGGTATTGAGGAGGGCACATATTGCATGGAGCACTGGGTGTGGTGCATGAACAATGAATCTTCTAACACTGAAAAAATAAATGTATTTGGGGGGGAGAAAAGAAAAAATGGTTCATATTTCTTAGGCCATTTCTGTAACTTTTGGGACAAAATTTTAAAGGGACCTAAACTTGGACATCTGTCCAAGTAGTACAAAGTATTCTCACAAAGGAACCCGCTGAAAGGTGTCAAATTCCAATCTAGAAGCTAAGGGACATGAGTGAATTTTTGTGTTCCTTTGATAAGGCTGTGTAAGAGAGAAGCACCAAGGGCCTCATTGATTAAGGTCTGGTATTACTGTGTTTTTTTTATGAGGTGACTACTGGTAATTTACTGTGTTCCCCCAATTTTGCTGTACATACTATGGGAAAGTAGGAGAAAGGAAGGAAGGAAAGAAGGAAGGAAAAGAAAGTAGAAAGGAAAGAAGAAAGGAGAGACAGGCGGAAAGTAGCATTTAATATGTTGCTTTGTCCTTCAGAATATACAGTCCAACCTGGAAACATGCAGTAAACAAAACACAGTACACGTTACAGGAAAGTGTAAGCTTAAGTGCTGCCTGGTACAATTCGAGGGGAGAAGATCATTCTAAACCAATACAAAGGCTTCATGGCAGAGATAAAATGGGAGCTGGCTCAGTTTCCAAGAATGCCCAAGATAAGTCTATGTGGGAGAAAATGGAAAGAGCCATTCCCTGTGGGAGGAAGAGCATGAGCAAAGGCAAAATGGAGGGACTTCATACGACATCATTGATAGATGGACACTAAGTAGAGCAAACTGGCTGGAGGAAATGTGTTGAGGAAAAGTGAGAGGAAAGTTAGGTTATGGGCTTGACAGTAGAGAGCTGAGAATACCAAGCTGAACAGTTTAGCTTGATCTGCAGGAAATAAGGAGTCTTACAACTTTTTGCGGGGGAGGAAAGTCACACATCAAGGGGCATAGATGTACATGCAGGGTGGTCTTGAGGAGGAAGTCACCTGATGAGATGGTCATGGCCATTGGAAAGACAAGAATGGAGAGACGAGGGTGCATGAGCCGTTGTAAAGGAACAGTGAACTAACTTGGGGTCGGAATATTTTTAAACTTTCCTGGCACATTGGAGGAATTTTTTTTTTCTTCACTTTAAACATCACCACTTTCTCTCATATAGGCAATTTAACAGCTAGAGAAGCAGATCACTGTCTTTTCATTTTGCAAGGGTGGTTTTCACAGTGTGAGGGGAGTGAAAATAGTCTTTTCATACAGACAAGTGGCAGAAAGTGGAACCTAACAAATTTTACTGCCACGTGACTCCATTGTAGCCTTCCCAACAGGCAACTTATAGCGATGCCAATGCTTTGAGAGCAAATTTGTCAACTGGTTGCTCGTCTGGACCATTAGCTTTCTTCTTAGGCTTCCCTGTACTTACTTTCCCGCTCTATTGGTCATTCGCACCATCACCAGCACATGGATAAGAACATTCTACGAAGAGTAGCATTTCAGAGTCACAATAGGTAGTAGACATCAGCCAACTTTCTTACTTTCTGTTTAAGGAAACAGACACTCCAAGTGTTAACGTGACTTGCTGCAGGTCATTGGGAGACGTGTAGGCAGATATGAAACGTGATGCAAGGCCTTCAGCTTCCTGTGCGGTGCTCTTTTCAGTTCATCACTCTGCCTCACGTAGTTTTCAACTGGCCGGCAGTTATAAAAGTTTCGATGCAGTGAATGAATGAACCTTTAGCTAATAAGGGTTGTGGGAATGATCTATGGATGCTAAAAGCCCCAGAGTCTATCTTATTATTAGGAAAAGTTGTTTGACTGGACTGAGCCTGAAGCATTGATCCAGCAACAATTTTAGAAGAGTGAGACAGGAGGAGAATTACATGGTGTGGCCCTCAGGGAAGTGGGATTCAAGACTCAGGAATATGGCAGTACTTACCCTAAGGAAAGAGGGAATGCTCAGAGAGCCTTTGGAACTCTTAGACCTCTGTAATAAGCTGGTGAGCTTTTAGTAGCAATTCTTAACAACTTAAAATCCTTTTTAGTTGCCACTCTTGTTGAGTAATTGAATATTATTGAGTCACTATTTAATAAAACATGATGCCATATTACATTGATTTTAAACCCTGAATGCACATGGAATCACTGGGAAATTTAACATCTCTAGAATGGGCTTGAGCACTGATATTTTTCAC
>CM053605.1:78321615-78352277 GCA_028646535.1 Procyon lotor | reverse complement strand
TGATAAAAATTAGAAACATTTGTTCTTCAAAAGACACCACTAAAAAAAGAAAAGGCAAATCATAGACTGTGAGAAAATGTTCATAGCACATATATATGACAAAGAACTTGTATCCAAAATGTATTCCATCTCTATTAACAGATAACTTAATTAAAAGCACAAAAAGATTCCATTTGACACTTCCCAAAGTAAGAAATTTTTTTTTAAGATTTTATTTATTTATTTATTTGACAGAGAGAGAGAGAGAGAGAGAGATCACAAGCGGGCAGAGAGGCAGGCAGAGAGAGAGGGGGAAGCAGGCTCCCCGCTGAGGACAGAGCCTGATGTGGGGCTTGATCCTAGGACCCTGGGATCATGACCTGAGCAGAAGGCAGAGGCTTTAACCCACTGAGCCACCCAGGTGCCCCTTCCCCAAAGTAAGAAATTTGAGCAGCCAGTAAAGACTTGTGAAGCTGCCCATCCTCATCATTCATCCATCCAGAAAATGCAAAACTTAACTATAGTAGATTCTTACTTAGTACCTATATGCATAGCTAAAATTACAAAGACTGACCATACCAAATGTTGGCAAGGATATGAAGCAACCGGAACTCTCAAGCGTTGCTGGTGGGAGTGTGAAATGGTCCAAGTACTATGAAGAACAGCCTGGTTGTTTCTTTAACACTTGTATATATACCTCCCATGTGATCCAGCCATTCTACTTCTAGGAATATACCCAAGAGAACTGAAACTATATATCCACAGAGTCTTGCACACAAATGTTCATAGCAGCTTTATACATAGTATCTCCAAACTGGATTCAACTCAACTGACTACAGCAGTTGAATAAATAAATTGTGGCCTGTTTGTATACAAAGGGGTACTGCTCAGCCATAAGAAGGTCCGAACTACAAATACATGCAACATGCATAAACTTCACAATCATGGTGTAGAGTAAGAGAAATAAGGCTCAAAAGACAATATGCCATTACATTTCCTTGAAACTCTAGAGAAGACAAATCTAATCTGTAATGACAGATTCAGGTCAGTGTCTGCTTAGGAGCTGAGATGTTAAGGGAGTTGACTGAGAAGGAGCAAAGGAATATTTTGTAGTGATCAAAACATTCTATATTTTGATTGAGCTCATTATTACATGGGTATATGCCTTTATCAAAACTCATTAAGCTATACACTTAAAATGAATGCATTGGATTATATGTAAATTATACCTTAGTAGTCAATAATCATAAACTTCACTGAAACATCAATGTCAGAAGGTAGTCTCCAAAATATGTTTCTACCTTCTTTTCCCATTGCCATTTTCCCTTCTCTCAAGTGGTCTGTCCGTAACACTCACAAATAAGAGTACATTGGTACCTGTTAGAGTTAATCAGGGTTACATACAGAAAACTAAGCATCATAAAGGGGGAGAAAAATCAGTCTACTGAAAGTCATTTAAAATTTTTGGATGCTTAGAATTGATCACGATAAACATTAAACATTTAGTTAGGGATGCCTGGGTAGCTCAGTCGGTTAAGCCTTCGGCTCAGGTCATGATCCCAGGGTCCTGGGATTGAGTCCCGCATGGGGCTCCTTGCTCAGCAGGGAGCCTGCTTTTCCCTCTGCCTGCTCTGCCTGCTGCTCCTCCCTGCTTGTGCTCTCTCTCTCTCTCTCTCTGACAAATAAATAAATCTAAAAAACCAAAATATTTTATTTAACTATATTTCCTTTCTTTTCATTCAGTTGTAGAATAAACCAAGAAAATAAAAGGGCAGAAATAAGCAGTAAATAAATATTTAATTTTTTTTCATATCAACTGCCTGAGTGCTTTCAAAGATAGCCTTATTTCATCAACACTGGGAATAATTCTGCCTAGGATAGAATGACTTGGCAGGCTATTGTACTAACATGAACTCAGTCATGTTTTTTGTGCCCTCTAAAGTGCAGGCAACACAAGGAGATAAACCGAAACCTCTGAACACCCTGCCCACCCCTATCCCTGACTCACACACCAACTGTGGACCTTTGCACTTTCTCATGTTTTCAACTCAGCATGTGCAGGATAGCAGAATGACCATCTACTGTGCAACTGAACCTTAGCTGAGGTTTGAGAAAAAAAAAAAAAAAACCTGAACAAAATCAGCTCCTGTTTCTTCTGATTCCCTGCCCCTGGGGCTCAGATTTTTTATCAAGACACAGACGCTGGGAAGAAGGTCAGTGGAAATGTTTGCTAGGAGAGGATCTAACAAACACTGTTGGGATTCCCACTGTCTGGGAGATAAAACTTTATGCTTGATTAAATGGAAAAAAATCAAATATGAAAAAAATAACTTAGAAATACTAGTTCTCTCTTGCTTTTTTCAGAAATATGTTTAATCTAGAAAATTACTGTTCAAATGCTCTTCCAACCAGCTTTCTTTCACTCCCTAGTGCAAACCGCTAGCGTGTGAAAAATGCTGATGCTGGAGGGGCTAAAGGTCACAAAAAAGAAAAAAATTGGAAACCAAGAAAGATTTCCAAGAGCGGCTGCAAATAAAAAGAAAAAATATAGAATAGTAATATGAGTAGGCTTTCAAAAATGAGCCCAGTGTTCCATTTGGCTACCAATTTAGGATTGCCCAGTCCTCTCCCCTTTGACCAGTGTTGTGGACCTGTTCACATTACTGATCCCTCATGCATGTACACACACACACACACACACACACGCACACACACACACACGCACACAGCAACTTCTTGCCCTTATTCCCTCACTGACCTCAAGAACAAAAACAATGGTCTGCAGAGGTACATTCCCAATTCTGCCTCTGCCATCACAGATTCCTGCAGTGAATTAACCCCCAAACTAAATCATCAATACATTCAGGTCTTTAACACATTTTTAAGGATTGCTTGGATACCTTACTGACCTCGTTTCCAAATATTGTTCAGCACATCAAGAATGCTTCTGGTCCTTGGTTTTACAAGGTCAAAGGATGCTTCAAATTAATAAATTTATAAATATCACCATAAATAGAAAGTCTACTCTAAGGTTGAAGAAGTGGGAGAAGAGAAAGGAAGAAAAAAGAAAGTGCATCATCCATTGCCCAAGTTCAGTCTTCCATAACATTTAGATGGCACTTCATTCTGGAATGTTTCCCCAGGGAGCACCATCAACTCAAGACTGCAGTATGGGCCAGTGACTTTGTGTGAATGGTCTCTGTCTCCTTCTACTTGCCTTCTTTCTTCACTTCTTTCCTCCTTATTTCCTTTCTTCTTCCCTCCCTCTCGCTTCCTCTCCTTCTTTCTTCCTTTATCTTTTGGAAATTCAAATCACCTGCGAATTCACTTATATCTGTAAAATACATATGCTTATTTTGCACATATTTATGTTTCTTTGTAATGTTTCTCTGCCATCTTGTTTGCCATACGGTTTTTCTCTCTGCCTCTTATAAGCACTTGGAGGACAAAGTCGACAAATTCTTTTTGTCAATCCCTTCCCTTTTCCACTTGCTTCACAGTCCAATTTACAAATACAGGTAGAATCTTGCAAAAGCTTCTGCTCAAGATTGGTTCTTGGTGAATTCTTATTCTTTAAGTGAAGGGTATTAGATAAGCCAAATAGAATTACACTTACCATGTGAAATCATGTAGGTATATTAAAATGATTTCATTAAAAAGAAACAATCCTTTTTCAAATGACACTGAGTTGTCTAAACATAGATTTACATTTATCATATTTTTAAAAGTTGACTCTACAAGGAGAGTCTTTTTCTAATCCTGTTTCATAATAAAATATTCACGGGATTAATTTAGTAGATGCAGTGTATTGCATTAACAGTTAAATGACATCCATTTGGCATACACTTCACTCATTGATCATACTAAAATCCTGAGACTAAATTTGAATTACCTGTAATTTTGAGAACTTCAGAAATATTCATGTATTCCACACTTTCAGCTTTCTAGTCTTGAGATCAAAGAGATTTGTTCAACTGTGAAAACCTTCTTAAGAGCTTTCTGAGACTCTCCACATCATACACATTTCATATATAAGACAAGATTTAAGAGAATTTAGGCCACAGTGGTATAAATGTCAGATTCATTTGCTTATAATATAAATAATGCAAATATTCTTGTATAGCATCCATGATCAAATTCTGCTTTTTGATGAAATATGGAAGCAGATGGCCCATTCATGGTGTAATGATTAAGACTAAGTAAAGTATTTTAATATGAGTAATTTAGGGAAAGAAGGAAGGAGGGAAAGTGGAAAGTTGAGAGGAAAGAAAGAGACAGAGAAGTTCTATTTAAATAATGATTATAATTAGAATAGCTGGTGATGGATGATCTGGGAGATCATCCCAAATTTACTTTTTCAAGTGGGGAAACTGAGGCCCAGAATTTAGAAGTAGCTTGCCACTTTCCTTATGTTTCTGTTTGCTTATTAGAACACCACCTGCCTTATTAAATATATGCTACAATGTCCTAAGAAACAGTCAACCTGTCATCTGCTACATTTAAAGAAAGATAAGACTCCCTTATCTTACTAGAATCCCCAGTTAAAGTACTTTCATTCTGGTAAAAACAAACCAAGACAAAACAACACGTATATTTAATAAATAAGATAAAATAATGAGCCTCAGATCAATCTCTAGATCTCTAATGAACATGGAAGTGGGAAACTGATATATTTACCCTAATACTTTAAAGGAAACCATGGATGAAGACTGAATGCTTCCTTAGGCAAGAGTTCAAGGAGTTCAGGGGAAAATAATGGAAAATAAATAGGCTTTGGAATTAAAACAAATAATAATAATAACTGAATTTGGATTCCTCATCTAACCCCTAATGGTTATGTGTTATGGAGCAGGGAACATAACTAACTTGACCTCGGTTTCTCTCATCCTTAAAATGACTATAATAATGTCCATGTTATGCAATTATAGTACAGATTGTAGGACACAACACATTTAAAAAGACAGTACATAGTCTAGCATATAAAAATCCTTAGTCAGCTTTATTATTGTGACACGTATTATTTATCATCATCTTTTTGGCATCATTGTTAATCACAGTATTATTGGTTCACCTTCAGAAAATCACCTAATTACCCTGGGGCAATGTTAATATAATTAACACATTATATGTTAATTAAAAAAAATAAAGATAATAATAAAGAGAAAGAAAGAAAATCACCTAATAAGTGGCCTGATCCTCATCTTTGCAAGAGATTCTAAAGCTTAATTAATTGTCTCACACTATCCAAATTCACAAGTGAGAGATCTGAAAAATTAGAATGTTCATATTTTCATTCAAAATGGAAATCGGTTATGGATGGAGGCTGCCACAGTCCTTAAGAGACAGAATTATATAACAAGGCATGCTTGGTAGACATAACAAAAGAAGGTGAAAACCAGTAATAGTAGCAAGTATCAGTTGTCGGTTACAATGTGTGGAACAGCTTTCTCATATTCTTTCATTTGAGCCAATATAAACCCTGCAAACTAGGCACTTCCTCTATCTCCATTTCACAGATGAGACCAACTGAAGTACAGCGATTCAGTACCTTGTTCAAGTTTACAGAGCTGAATTTGAAGATAAGCATTCAGCTAGCATTACATTAATGTGAAAGAAGGGGAAAGCCATCAGCCTACTCCACACCACCCTATTTCTGTCTACTTAATTTAGAAGTAAAAATTCAGTCTCCTCTCCCTTGGATGTTATTATAAACATACTGACACATTCCATACTCTGCATTCACATAGCCCACTATAATTGAGCTTGCATGGGCGTTAACATTTTTCCTGGCCAGTGATGTGTCCGTGATTTTTAGCTCATAGATGCTACTCAGTCATAAAAAAGAATGAATTCTTGCCATTTACAATGACAAGGATGGAACTAGAGGGTATTATGGTAAGCAAAATAAGTCAGTCAGAGAAAGACAAATACTATATGATTTCGCTCATATGTGGAATTGAAGAAACAAAACAGACAAGCAAAAGGGGAGACAAATCAAGAAATAGACTCTTAACTATAGAGAACAAACAGATGGTTACCAGAGGGGAGTTGGATGGGAGGATGGGCAGAATTGGTGATGGGGACTAAAGAGGGCACTTGTGATGAGCACGGGGTGACATATGCGATTGCTGAATCATTATATCATCCACCGGGAATACTACACTGTATGTTAACTCACTGGGATTTAAATAAAAACGTTAAACTTAGATAAAAAAAATTAACCACCACAGGACTGGAGGTACCTCAGGATAAAAAGATAAAATCAGAGGTCTTGATGAAGGAATTGCTAGCTTTTGCTAATCTGTTGGAAGAGAAGGCAGTGATATGAAACCAAATCCCAGTCATCTAAACTACACCGGAGAAGCAACTATCCCGTGGCCAAAGACTCATTAGATAATCACCTCGTTAACAGGACAAAAGGGATTATTTTCTTCCTGAAAACAAAATAAAGCCAAAATGAGTGAACCACAAAAACATTGTGAAACACTATTCTACGCTTCATTGCTATTTTTCTTATTCTCTTAGGCAATGTCTTCAGCAGAAATTCATAAAATCGTAACCTCCTCTTGTCTTTGGTCTTTAAAGTAATCAAGCTAGTTGGTGTCCTTTAAGCTCTGCCAACTCGGAGAATAGCACCACCACAACAAGACCAACTGCGTTACCTGTAGAGGACCGCAAGGGTCAAGATGTGTTGATGGTTCCCTTAGCAAAGTTTATTTAGAAAGTAACTCCATTTTATTATTCCTGCCAGAGTCAGAAAACAATGCAACCGGCTCGCTTCTGTAAGTACTGAAAAATCAAATGGAAAACCAGACAAATACCAGAATGGGCTTGGAACAAAGTGGCAGGGTTTCTGGGCCTCAATGGGCTCAAGGTTTCAAATATCCACATCATGCTATTTGGAAGCAGAAGTAATCATGGCTCTGAGACAGTCAATGTTCTTTCGTTCTCCAAAGGCAGTGCACTCAGAAGCTGAATGAGGAGGGACACCGACAGAGCCTGATCAACCACCCTAAAACATAGACCTGTGCATGTCCCCCCTTAGGGGGCCCTGCTGCCCTGACAAATAGATACAAGCCTTTCAAAGAAGGACAAAACTTTTGGCAGCTTATCGCCCTGCCTCTGATAAGGACAGCTAACTGCACTTGTTTTACCCCATGAAATTGTGTCTTGTCAGTACACTGTGGATTTTCAGAGGGTCTCTGAACGCTGCTTCAAATGATATCTCTTCCTCAAATGGTAAAGATCCTTCACGACAAATGATGGACCCAGGGGAGAACTGCATTACAGACAAGTGGAGATTCAAGTCGTTCTCGATGGAAACTGACAGCAACCTCACAGTGAGGCTGAGATGTTTTATTGAGCACGGGAGAGAGTATCTGCTTAACAACCTTGAAAACCAAATTACTCGGGAATGGGGTGCTTTGGTTCATTGGACTTCTGGGTCTCTGGAAGCCCTTGTTATTTTCAACTCTTATCACTGAAATTCTTTGAACTTGGAAGAGTCAGCTTCCCCTGTTAGTACGTATTTTAGGAGTACACTGAACATGACTGAAGCAGTGGATAGGGACTTGGCACAGATGCTTGAAGTGTCAGTAGATAATAGACGAGGAATGTGTGAGGGATTGGAGCTGAGCAATACTGACACCAGCACATACACCAAAAGACCATTAATTCATTAGGCAAATAATTTTTCAATTTCTATTCTCTGCCAGACATAGAGAACAAATATGTCCGAGAGGAAGGGGAGCAATTGACAAAATATTTCACAAATAAATATTTTTTTATATCACAGCCAGCTGTGTTTAATGCTATAAAAGCAGTGAGCAACTGACAAATTACAAGGGGATGTTGTAACTCCTGTGCTAGTCGTTAGGGAAAGCTTACTTGAGGAGCTGATTTTTAACCCAAAACCAAGCAGAAGAAATAGCATTTGCAATTATTTCTAAAGCACATTTCTGTTATTTTACACTATTTTTAATATAAGCTGCAAAAAACTACAATATACAGAAAAACAGAATATCTTTTTCCATAGTCAAATATTACATCCAAATAGCACACTTTACTAGTAAAAAGTATTTGCAAATATTGTAATTGTTTCAATTTGCATTTTTGATTGTTTGTGAGGCTGAGCATCTATTCAAATATTTATTGGCCATATGGATTTTCCCTTCTGGATATACCTATTCATATCTTTCATCCATTCTTTTGTACTTTGTCATTTTCTTATTGATTTGGGTGACTTCTGTTCCAGAAATGAGCCCTCTGTCTATACACTGCAAATCTCTCTGATTCTGGTGTTACCATTCTGTTCATGGTCTTTTATCTTGTGCAGAGATTTTTAATATTGACATGGTCAACACAAACAATCTTTAAATTGTGCATGTTTTAGGCTTTAAGATATCATCTTACTCTCAGGTTGTAAAGGTATTCTGAACATTTTTAAATATACTTTTAGGAGTTTGCTATTCACAACTGCTCTACATTTAATGTGTTGCTTGGTGTGAATAAAGCAGATTATTTTATTTATTTTTTATTGTGGCCAGGACATCCATCGCCACGGTGTAATGTATTGAAAACATTCTTCCTCACTGATTTGAAATGTCTCCTCTGTCATCTATCGAGTTTCAGTAAGTGTTCCTGAGCTCTCTAATCTGCCCACCTCCCTTTATTTCCATTTGCTTACCTCATGACCAATACACAGTATCTAAATACTATAGTTTTATAACCAGTCATGCTACCTAAAAGGGTCGGTCCCCAATTTTTTTTTTAAAGAGAATTTTGGTTTTTTTGGCACTTCATTCTGACACCTGAGTTTTAGAATCTCCTTATTAGGATTCTGATTGCAATCATACTGAATTGGGGGACAGAACAGTCATCTTTAGGGGTGGCTCAGTTAGTTAAGCATCTACCTTCAGCTCCGGTCATGATCCCAGGGTTCTGAGATCGAGCCCCGCATCAGGCTCCTTGCCCAGCAGGGAATCTGCATGTCCCTCTCCTTCTGCCCCTCTCCTTCTGCCTCTCACCCCTGCTCATGCTCTCTCTCTCTCTCTCTCTCTCTAAGAAAAATAAATAAAATCTTAACAAAAAAGAATAGCCATCTTTAAATATTGAGACTTCTGTTTCACGGATCTGGCACATACCTCAAATTTCTGATTATTAAACTCTTTTGCCATGTGATTCTACTTTACAAAGAAATATTAGAAAATAAAATTCTGATTATCTTAGTTTTCAGTTGCCTGAGGTTTGAGCCTTAAGACACAGGGGTTTCCAAACAGCTTGATATACTTGGTGGCCTGGACTCAGAAGAGTTAAGTCCCTCGTTCTAAAGTGTCCGTGGGTCCAGGAGATGACAACTCTAGGAAAATAGCAAGTACAATGTTTTCTGAACCATTCTTAAGGATTACAAACACCATTTTATCTCAGGAATTTCCTTTCACTGCAATCTTTGTCTGCTGAGTCTTGGGGAGAATTTTTCCCCATTGCCTTTCTTATTTCTAAATTGGTTTTAGCCAAGAAGAAAATTGCACATCTGCAGGAGATACAGCTCAGCTGCAGTCTGATTCAGTTCTACAGCAGGTATTTGATTTCAGGCCAAAACTTCTAACAGCGAGATAGCAAATGTTGAAAAGAAAATGAAAGTATAGTATAACTTCATTACTTTTATTTACAGTCATTTTGGTTTCAAAATAATCTTTTCAGGCTTTCTTTCCCAGCATACAAACATCTATTATGTTTCTTTTTCTTTCTGTTTTTCTAGCTCTCTGTTAACTCCGTTTTACATTTTGTAATAGATACACAAGGAAAGCATATTTTCTAGAGTTCCAGTAGATGGCAGCATAGAGCTACTATTCCAGCTGGGATGTGCCTTCAGTTTTGCAGAGCAGAATCAAGACTATTTAACAGTAGTGGGTCCCGGATACAGAATGGGAGCTCAGTGTGTACGCCAAGTCCAACCCAAGCAACAAATATAACATCCCCAAATTTCCTGTGCACCATCCAATGGACCTTCAGTGTGAAAACTATAATATTGCAAATAGCAGATAAAAGAAAAACAAATATACTTCTTACACGCTGGCTGGTTCACTGGAATCATTTGGAAGGCAGTAAAAAGAACATTTATGAATTTGAATATTCTTTATCGGTCAGTTAGGGGAAACAAACTAGAAGCCTAAGTGCTTCCTGCTGATTACTTTGTTACCAGGACTGATTAAAGATAGTTAGCTGCTGGTAGGACACAGGGCCCCCGGCCATCAGAAATGTGCCTGACCAGCCAGCGTAGAATAGAGAGACTCATCCCCTTACTGTGTTTGAGGTCTGAACCTCATCCTTCTTCCTGGAAATTACAAAAGCCCTGAAGTCTTATTGCAGGGTGACCTGGGGATAACTTAAAGCTCTTTCCCTGACGGCTATTTTTTTGACCCTCAATTTTTTCACTTGCCAAATTGCAATAATAAGATCTTCTCTACTTCCTCTATGAAGCTGTGATGGGGACTGAAGGAGGCTAGTAGCATGGTACCAGACATCAGGAGGTAGACTGAGGCAGCAGAACCCAGGAATATAACCGTGGCTCTGCAGCCTCCCATAAGGGCTTCAACCCAGAGCCACACCATTAACCATTCAACTATGGACAAATTATTCAAGCTCTCTAAATAAGCCTCAATGACTCCCATTGCAATATAGGTCTACCTTCTAAGACTAGAATATATTTATTCTGTTTTCTTTAACATATATTAGCTCTTATTACTAAGAAGCATAAATTTTGCCCTGGCCTTGCCAAGAACATGTCTGTGGGCTTGGGTCTATCACACAGCCTCTTGAAGCTTCGGCTTCCTTATTTCTAAAATAAAAAGTTGGATTTTAACCACATCTGTTTCAAATATAGATATATATTTGTACATTGAAAAGTACCATATAAATAAAAAGTATCCTTACTAAGTGAACTCTGAAGGAAATAGATAAACTTGGCTGACAGGTGTTTTCATAGAAATGGCCAGGTTTGGGGACTGAGTTAATGACAGGCTTGTTCCCAAGGTCTATAAATACAGCTCTGGGGAATCAGAATACAATCATCTGTTAGAGGGCTGTTACATAGGCGATGGAGGCCAAGGGCAACACCAAAAGCAACTGGTCCTGGAACACTGGCCAGCATCGGGCCATTTGGGTTTAAGAAGCTGCAGGTGCTTCCTGAGGGGAAGAACTCTCAGAGCCAGCCACCATTTGGTGCCTGCACTTAGAGAAGACTCTGTTAGACCTTTTACCGCAATTCCATGAACATCAGCCATGGCTCATCCATGGCCTCCCCTGGGGAGTCAGAGAATACGGATTTGTAGCATTTACCCTCCGCCCCGAAAAATCAGTTCCATAAACCTGCCAGAGGTTTCCCAAATTAAACCGTCCTAAGGAAGAAATGGGCTTCTTACCCGTCAGACGTGACAAATCTGGAATGTTTCTTTCCTGTTAGTTATCAGGAGATCGGAGCCTGAGGAAACATGACGAACACCTTCAGTGGAGTGGTGAGAAGAGGCCATGGTGAGGAGCTCAGGCTCAGAGCAGGCTGGCCTGGCCGAGTGCTCGAGTGAGGAGCCCAGGACACACGGAGGAAGTGGACGCCTGACAGATGGAGGGTTCACCCAGGTGGGTGGAGAGAATGAGAAGTTCACCAACACTTGTCAGGGCTGCGGAGCTGAGTGTATCATCACCAGCTGGCAGAGAGCTCGGTGATCCGAACAGAAGATGGAAAGGCCTGATAAAACGGATCAGAGTGTCTCCACTTCAGTCAAGAGTAAACCATATTTTAAGATGTTCCAGGCAAACCAAACTAAAGCCAGGAGGCTTCTCGGTGAGTGTAGGGAATTGAAGCTAAAGGGCACCTGGAGAGGATCCAGGCCAAGGACGCAGGGGAAAGCACCCCCTTAGCTAAGGTCTACAGACATCCCCAGGACTGTCCCCTTTACTGAGGGACAGTGGACCTCAGGACCATCTCATGATCAGAAAGTGCAAGGAGAATGAAGGAAGGAAAGCTTTCCCGCCGGTTTCTCCATACACCTGCAACACACTGGAGGCGCTTCATTAACGAACGCTTCTCGCTTCTGCCCGCCCTTTTCTCTGACGCCATCAAACGCAATTTCCTGCTTTCAGTCTGATAAATGGTAACGCATGGGAGGGGAGCACTTATGAAACCCTTTAGGTATTAACCTTCACCACAACCTGATGCAGATTATAAACCCCACTTTATTCACAAGGAAGATGAGACTCAGATAATTTAAATAGCTTAATGCATGATATTTATTAAAAAATATTCGAAGGTATAAGCCCAGAGAGATCAATTCCTGAACCCATGTTTCTAACTACACCAAGAGGCAGGCAACAGCAAAGCTGCCCAAATATATAAATAGAGATTGGGAACTGAAGTGAAATGTGGGCTTTAGAATCCCT
Organism: Procyon lotor; assembly: GCA_028646535.1. Lineage (NCBI taxonomy): Eukaryota > Metazoa > Chordata > Mammalia > Carnivora > Procyonidae > Procyon > Procyon lotor. The sequence goes on along the minus strand of CM053605.1, from coordinate 78,339,860 downwards.
TCTACCATTCCCTTCAATAATCCTCTGCACGTTATCCCCTGAAAATAACAATGTTGTCAATCCAACCTAGAATAAATAATTAACAAGCAAGATCACTCGTCATATAAACAAAGTTAAATATTGATATACATGGTGTTCATTCAAAATTAACAAATAGGAGTTTAATATATGAAGTCAGTATTTCACTTACAACCTTTTGTTTTATTATACTGTGGAATGATCAAAAGATAGTATAATAGTGATTCTCTACATTAATCACACTTATATTCACACTTGGAAAGAACAATGTGTATTGTTTTCAATTTTTCATTCTTTTCTCATATGTTGCTTTTTTTCTTTGTTTTTAAGATTTTATTTATTTATTTGACAGGGAGAGAGAGAAAGAGAGATTACAAGTAAAGCAGAGAGGCAGGCAGAGAGACTGGGAAGCAGGCTCCCTGCTGAGCAGAGAGCCAGATGTGGGGCTCGATCCCAGGACCTGTGATCATGACCTGAGCCGAAGGCAGAGGCTTTAACCCACTGAGCCACCCAGGCGCCCCATATGTTGCTTTATCTTAATTTTATTTATTAAACTGTAATTTTGCCAATTAAATCTAATAATAAAGAATTGAAACTTGCATGTGTAGTTTTATTTATTTCATTATTCTAGTAATTAATTTTTAGTTTCTTTTACAAAAGTGCCCACCCCAATGACTTGGGGTGGGAGGCTGGTGTTTTAGCATAGTTAATTAGAGAAACACTAGTGTTACGTATACAAAGATAAGTTAGACAAGAATTTTCCTGCAGCAGAGTCTAATGGACCTATCAATTAAGAAAAAGTTCATTTGCCTATGAACAAAACCGAAATAGTTGTGTTTTAACCAAAATAGATCTCAAGACCATTTCCCAGCCCAGAATGGCTGGCTGGTGCATTTCAGCTATTATCTCCGTTCCAGACAGCACAAATGAAGTAGAAAAAGAATGGTTTGCCTTCCAGGTTTTATATAGATTCCCAGATGTCTCATACATTTCTGCAAATGCGTCTTTGGACAGAACTTGGTCAAATGACCAGTTACCACAAAAGGGGGCTTTCACTAAGGCAGGATTCTATTACTCAAAAGCAAAGGGGGTGGGTAGGGGTGCCTGAGTGACTCCGTTGGTAAAGTATCCAAGTCTTGGTTTCGACTCAGGTCATATTCTCATGGGTGGTGGGATCCCACCACCCCCAAGTGGGGCTCCATGTTCAGCTGGGTATCTCTGCCCCTCCCCCACTCTCTCTCTCCCTCTCTCATAAATAAATAAATCTTAAAAAAGGGGGGGGAAGGAGGAATAAATGTTAGGATCAGAAACTAACAAGCTCTGCCACTTTCAGTGAATTACAAACTGCATGTCAATAAATAAAATTAACATTACCATCTAAAGGCCATGAAAGAAGTGCCGATAAAAAGCTAAGGGACTTAAGGGGATAATTCCTTCCAATGGGAAACCTTCATTTAAAAGAAAAGGCGATAACACTGGTGAACACCACTATCTATCAGGTACCATCGTGCTGGGCAAATTATATATGTAACCTCATTCTTTCCTATAACGATCCTACCAGATACGGTTAAGTAATGTTTTCAAAATTGCACAGTGGTTAAGTGGTAGAATCCTGATTATGAAAGAAGGGATAAGAATATTCTAGCCAAAAGAAGCATGAATAGATGAGTCAAGATAGAAAATTGTACTTTTCTTCTGTACCAGTAATTACTTCAGTTTCTCTGGAACAGGGAGCCTAGGAGGGAATAAGGCTGCTGGGTTAGCTTGAGGCTAGATCTGCATAGAATGGATTCCAGCCTCCAGAATTGGAAGTTTAGTTGTCTCCTGACTGGACTGTGGAAAATGCCCCAGATTTCTGCTTGGGGAATAATCATTTATAAAAATAGAGTTTAGAGGGAGGATAGCAATTCAAGTTAGAAGACATCTTACAAGACGGTCAGGAACAATACTTAGTCACATTTTAGAAGGGATCATAGTGGGAATTATCCAACGCACAACGTGCATGCATTAAGCATGTGTCTCAATTGTATCAAGGTGGACAGATGCATTATCTTTTTACAAAGACTGGTTAGAATTCCTCATTCTTTCTTGTATAAACTATCCATAAATGCATCATCTATAACTTCCAGGCTTTTCATACATAGATCTTAATAACACTGTAAAGCAAAGTGAGTACAGAATCTTTGTAAGTTTTTACAGTTCCCCAAGAAACTTTAGATATAACTTGACCTCATAATTTAACAACTGGGCTTTATTGATTCCAAAGCATTAAACCAATTTTTCATAGAAATAAGAAGTTTTTTTCACACTTGTATTTCATCACTTAGTTATGTAATTACAGTAACAAGTTATTACAATAACAACTCCAACAGGCATAAACAGGTTTGGGAACCAACACAAGTGACACCTGGTAAGACTATGACTTAGTGGACGGGTGCATAATTTCAGAGCACCTGATTAGCCATGAGATATGTAAGTCGTACACTTACGGGCCTCAGCCCATATAATGTATTTCATAGAAAAAAGAGAAACTTGCCAGCTAAACAACTTAATTGGTTAAAAAGAAGTCAGGTAAGAGAGCATCTACTGTATTAGATATGAGGTATCACTATTCATTTTTTTTCCCTTATACTTTTTCCCCATCATTTTGCTTAAGTTTTTTCCTCAGGGAGTTTCAAGCACCTATGCAAAGTTACATTATTTCTATTCCCCCAAACTTAACTCATGGATTGCTTTTGCACTAACCCCAAAATGATACATATGATATGTTCCATCCTGATCCTCTCTGAGGTATTGACACATAGTTCACATGCTCTTCTCAATTCGTAAAAGGGTTGAGCTAGAAGGATTTTAAAGATCATTAAGTTTAACACCTATGTCCTCTAAATGAATGTTGCCCAATGGAAATATAATGCAATTTACAAATGTAAATTTTCTAGTAGTCATTTAAAAAGTTAAAAAGAACATGAAATTAATTTCAATGTATTATTTAATCCAATATATCAAATATTATAATTTCAACATGTAAACAAAAAAACAATTATCAATAAAATATTTTTTTACTTTTTTTTTTTGTACTAGGTCTTTGAAACCAGGTGTGTATTTCACATTTATAACACATCTCACTTCAGACTGGCACTGAACACTTTCAAGTGTTCATTGGCTGCATGTGACTAGTCTCTACTCTATTGGACAGTGGAGCTCTAGGTGACTGGAGATGATGAATCTCTCATTCAGGAAGTTTAAATGACTTGACTGAGGTCATCTAACCATGATTAGTCTTAGCCCAGCAAGATTCCTCACTCCTGCCCCTCACATTGTGGGTAAGGAATGGTGCTAATGGAGATTGCCAAACCTAACAGAAGTTTTACAGATCTAATGACTTACCTAATATTGCATTTTTCTGATTATAAAATATAATCTCAATCTCAGGGTCATGAGTTTGAGCCCCATGTTGGGTGTAGAGATTACTTAAATAAGTAAAACTTTAAGAAAATAATAAAATCAAATGTAATATAATCTTATTGTAGAGAATGTGAAAAAAATGTAGAAATATATGTAGGAAAAAATTTAAAAATCACTGCTGAGAACAACCACAGATATTTTAAAAAAATATTATGAACGGTACCACATTCGTTTTAAAAATTTTTAGAATTTTTAATTTAATGGTTTAAAAACTAATTTAATAGTTTAAAAACTAAATATTCTAAATACTGTTTTGAGGCTTATTCCCTTCCTCTCCTCGTCTCAACATGTGTTTCTGTGTTCTCAAAGTTTTCTCTCTTCTTTTATTTTAAATTATTCTCTGTCTCTGCATTTAAAATGTTGTGTAATTTTTTAATCCTACTATCAAAAGAGCAGCTGTCCAAAATATCCATTTAATAGCATAGGGGCAGAGAAGCACAGCCAGGATCTGGCATCATTGTATATTTAAATACTTCTAATGATCCAAATGTAGGCCTGCCAGAGTCTTCCAGCTGTTAAGAAAGGTAGACGCCAGGTTTATGAATTCATGTATCCCAAATCAACTAATTGTTAGATTGATATATTTTATTTTCAATAAAATAAAATATCCTTCTTGAGGGCACAGTCTGAAATATGTCACTGGGGCCGAAGTATCTTGTAATTTAAACATAGTATGTTCCTTATATTTAGTTTTACACAACAACCCAACCAAAGGCTAGATACAATAGAAAGTCAAAATGTTCTGCATAAGAATCACATTCTACCATTCACATGAAGAGCCACTCTCAGTGCTTATACAAATGAATAAAGTTATGATTTAAAGATAGAAGTGAAAAAGAAATGGTATAGAGTGAAAAGATTTTGGAAGCATGTGGTACATAAGAGAAAACTCAGGACATCAAATCACAGCAGAGAAATACAAAGGAAATTGAAAAAGTGAATTAGAGGAGGTAAAGGGATAATTGAGTTATTTCCAGCTAATATCACAGAAATTGGGTTGCACCTAATTGTGACCAATCCAGACAATACCGAATGCTTATGCTAATGGTCGCTTTTTGCAGCTGGGGAGTAATGCAGCATACATGGAAGAATCATTGGCCATATTTGTAGGAGGGGACAGAGTTCTGCTTTTAAAATGCACCCCACAATCAACAAGCAAACCACTCCCTGAGCGATGTGTGCTGAAGCACACAGAGCCAAATTCTCTCACAGCCAACTACTCACCACAATTCATCATATTTGGCTTCACACTTCTCAGTCTGTTCTGGAACATTTGACCTGGCTTTGACTGTGCATTTAAAGGCGATCTGTTCTGACTGGAGCTCCCCAGCTGGGCAAGAAAAGTTCGGGCATCAAGCCGTGCAAAACAGGCAGCATCTCTACATCTCTGCCCGCAGACTTGCAGCAATTGCTTTACAATGGAAAGGAGGGCTGGGAACCCTTAGGGGAGATTTCTTCTATACTTTTAGTGGCTTCTAGAGTTCAAAGAGGTTGTTGATTACAACAGTTTCAAAGAGTAATCTGATACCCATTGCACTGGGCCAGGAGAACAAAACTGGCATTGAAGGCTCTCTGAAATTTACCTGAAATATCCATCAGTCTTATCTCTTCATAAACATGTTAACATAAGCCCCTTCTGGCCAAATGAGTTTGTTTAATATCACCTCCACACACAATGCTTTTAACTTTTGCACCTTCATTCAAGCATGAAATGTCCTTCTAAGCTCACGCTGCTGCCTAGGGCTTCCCAAATCTGATGGCCCAACTGAATCACCCATGTGTGAAGTGTTCAGGATATCCAGAGTGGAGCCTAGGCACCCGAAGTTTCCAAACCCACCACGGATGATTCTGAGGCGCAAGCAATTACAAATGACTGCTTCAAGCCAAGTTCCCCAAATGTTGATGTGTGAGAGAAATATAACACCGACACAATTGTTCAACAGGGAAAAAAAAGAAAAACTAGTCAGTTAGCCATTTCTGTGTTACTCCTTCATAAGTAATAGAAGAAAGAGCATGTTCACCACTGGAGCAGCCCCTGTCCTATGGCGGCAAAACTAAAAAGGCAATAACACAAACTAAGCCTACTTCTTTATGTCCTCAGGTCAAAATTTGCTGAACTCAGAAGTATCTTGCTACTTTAGTTTTTTAGGGAAAGCAGCAATTTAAATATGAAAATGGCGCATAAATTTGAGAATAAAAATAGCTGATTACATTGCAGGTGGTTGCTTATCTTTGATACCTAATTTTGAATTTGTTTTAATTGTTCATTGTCCTTTCAACGTATGTCTTTTTTCCCATTACATATCCCCGCGAGTTGTTCATTGATTTTTCACTGGTGACTACAGAGGATGATTTGGAACAAGTCCTGTTACAGCTGGGAATCAGCCAAAAACTTGTTGATTTAAGGTATATATTTGATTTCCTAAGTCAGACCTAGCTGGTGTGATGCCTGCTGGTAGAATGCCTGGCATGAGCTTGCAAGACTAGGGAGATGGCAAAACTAATTGTCTCTCGGTGTCACAGCTAAAGGAGCTAAATGACCTTAGCTCTTGGCATTCAACAATCTCTCTCCTGAGAAGAAAAAGTAAAGATGAACCAATGTGCAAAATCCAAAATGAGAAATCAAGAATTTCTAAACCAAACAAATAAAATAGGGGGAAAAAACAAGAAAGAATTCTCATCCTACAAGTCTCATTTGCTCACCAATGATTGCCCAACATCGAGTACAATCTGGAACACAGTAGGTGCTTATCTGTTGAATGGTGAATTAATCCGTAAATGAGTTAACTACTTTCGAGAAAATGCTGGCTGATACTCTAATAGACTTGGAACTCAAATATCAGTAAGACCAAAAGAGAGTAATTTAGATGGATTTGTATAATAAGATATTTACAATTACCATGGCTCTTTTGTTGCAAAAGACACCTTAGGTTAATAAAATAGTATAGCAGACTAGTAAATAGCATGGATATAGTAAGCATTTTAGATTTGACACTAGGTAATTAGAAAACTTTGGGAAAATTGCTTAATCTCACTGAATTTCATGTTTTACAATGAAAATACATCAATTTTATAATTAGGAAATATTGATAAATTTTAAGACTACACACTCTGCTATATATGCAAAAATTGGTTACCTAGCCCTAAAATATTATATAAATACAGTAAGGTGCTAGAATTGCAAAAGGTATAATTATTTGGAAAATGAGATATTGACCAGAGATGAAAGGGTGGCAATAAAAAGGGTTCCCCTCCCAACCCCAAAATAGAAAATAATGTAAAGAAGAAATGTGTGGTAACCCTAGTAATTATAAAGACATCACATATGAAAATGACTTACCTAATAGGATTTGGGCTGAGTGGAGATGAGACTGGGGCTAAGCTCAGCAGAATAAGCAAAACTAAATTGTATAAGAAGTGAAGGAGGAGGAGAAGAAAAGGAGGGAGAAAATCGTGCCATTAGTGAACCCCCACTGCCCTTCCCTGGAAATTTCCAGGGAAAGTTGGGCACAAGAAGGAACAATTATTTTCCTGCTGGCCGAGAAGGGCCAGATCCTAGAGGTTGACTCTTCAGAGACGGCTGGTAGGTCAGCAGCTGCAAGGGACTATGAGAAGCACAGCTGAAATGGTTTCCCCAAAGGAAACCTGAGAAGAGCCCTGAGGACAGCTGCAGACGTGCGAGCAGTAGCCCTGATTGTGAACACAGGCCCTTTCCTACAACCTCCCGCCCACCACAACTAGAAGAGAGGTGGACTTCTTATGAGTCAAGCTGGACCATATTTGAAGTGTCAGTGGAAATAACACCAACAATGGTGTTATCGTTTGTTTTTTTTTTTTAAGATTTTATTTATCTATTTGATACAGAGAGAGAGATCACAAGTAGGCAGGGAGGCAGGCGGAGAGAAGGGGGAAGCAGGCTCCCTGCTGAGCAGAGAGCCTGATGTGGGGCTCGATCCCAGGACCCTGAGATCATGACCTGAGCTGAAGGCAGAGGCTTTAACCCACTGAGCCACCCAGGCGCCCCAACAATGGTGTTATCGTAAAAGGCTTCATGGTGCTTCTTGATTAATTGGCTACAAGGAATCAGGGTAGAGAGAGTTCAGCAGAATGCTGTGTCCATATAAATACATCTTGCCCAACTAAAATACAATGAACAAATTATACCCAGGTGTTATAGGTAAATGCTTCTTGCGGTATGGGCTGAAGGACAGATGAGAAATCCAATCAACTTAAAATATACCTCCCATAATCTTGCTCAATGTTGAATGTTCCCCATTCTTGACTCCACGCGTGACATTTCTAAAGAGACGCAATGCTTATAACCAGTGAGATGTTGTATAGTAACTAAAAGTCCAGGTCTTAAAAGTAATCAGATTGAGGTTCAAATGCCATATTGACTACTTCCCTATCTTATGACTTTACAAAATATTCTTTAAATGAAGTCTTTGCTTGTTCTTATGAAAAACAGTACAGTAATAGAAATTTAGATTGTTTTAAGGATTATGTGAAAATGTACATAAAGCACTTAGCACTGTTTCTGACATAGAGAAAATGTTAAATAAATAATAGCCGTTACTATATTCTCAGGAAAGGATTATAGAAAAGCAGGAACAAGGAAACTAATGTGGAATATCCTTCTCAGCACTATATATGCTTTTAGTTATGTATGTTTTTAGTTAAACTTCACAGTTCACCCAGGGTCACAAAGATGTAACCAGTAGAGTTTCGATTTGAATATAGAACTATCTGACTTAAAAGACCTTGCTTGCCCTTCTCACTAAAATTCCTAACCCGAATTCTGTTAGTGTATCATCAGATCAGAAACCCTTTTCTCTTTCTGATCTCCACACATCACTTAGAAAAGGAGGTACCTTTGGGGACATGGTACAGCTGAGAAGAAATGTTTGATCAGAAGAATGAAATAAGTAGTCTCAGAAATTTGGCCCCTCCATAGAGGATCTAACACATGGGAACCCCCAGTACCATGTGAACTCACCCAGATGCCAAGGGAGTAGGGGAGATGAAGAGGAATGAGGAGAAAATGAAAGAGACATTTTAGAACCAGGGAGATGAACTGCGTAAGCAGCCCTATCCAAATCCAAACACTTCCCAGGCCAAATACTTAAATTTGGAGTCACATTAGGAGTCTTAATATTTTATTATAGTATCAAACACTGAAAGTTAGTTCATTCTAATTAGTTAATACTTAGAGATATCAGTCATGGACACAGCATACTCTCACATTCTGTAGAGATAAAGAACATAAATACGGTCTCTCCTTTCAGGGAGTTAGCCAGGTGGTGCTTCTGATAAGACAGTCTCAGATAAAAATGACACTAACAGACACCACAATGTTTGAGAAATGTCTAATGAGTGGTGCTCACAAATATCTATGGAAGGAATGCAGACGCCAAGATATGACTACCAGTTGCATAAATCGGAAAAAGTTTCACTTGAGTTAAACCTTGAAAATGGATTTGAAATAAAGGGGGAGGCAGAATTTTGGAAGAGACAAGGGAATAAATTAATGGGCAAGGGGATAAGTTAATGAGGATAGCATGTACGTCAGAGCACTCAGAGCTGTAATGATTTGCTTTGACTGGAGATAAGAATCTAGGTTGCAAATTCATAAAATATAAGGCAGAAAAATAAGTTGTTGCTGAAGGGTAGATGACTTCCAGTCTCAGGCTATGGTGTTTCAGTTTCACTTTCTAGTAGGAAGGAGCCTTTAAAGTTTGGGTTTTGTTGTCTCAGTCAAGAAATGATGATCAATAGGCTTAAAGATACTCTCTACTAACAAAAATGTTCCTTATCTTTTATCAAGCTTTCCTTTGGGTGCCTAACAGCAGTTTAAGGATATTCATGATTTTCATCTCCCCCTCAAAGGGAGGAGCTATAGCCATTCACTAGGTAAACACAAAGAAAGGATTGTCCAGCTCACAAAACAACCAAAAGGAGACATCAGATTGCTAACAGCCAATCTCCAATCTCCAGGTTTGGAAAAAACCTCATTCTTGAAGATTTAGGAAAATTATTTGACATGTGAGCCTCAGTTTCTTTCCTGTCCAAACTACCTCATGAGGTTTATAGAGATCCAGAAGGTAATTAAGATGAAAATTTAAAGAAAGATGTGCTTTGTTGACAGCTAAGCAGTAAACAAATGCAAAACGTTGTAAAGATTATGCTAGGCCATTGAATACCAGAACAGGGAGAATTTGCTGACAATGTAGCGCACACTTCCCTTGAGTCATCCTCTTCCCTACTCTGCCACTTTATAGACAAGCAAACAGAGGTTCAGAGATGGGGGAACTTGTTCAATAGTAATAAAGAAAATATCAAACATACAGCCACTATAGAAAATGGTGAGTAGTTTCCTCAAAAAATTACAAATAGAACCACCATTAAATCCAGTAATTTCACTTCTGGGAATACACTTGATGGAAATGCAAACACTATGTTAAAGAGGTATCCGCATCCCCCTGTTTGTAGCAGCATCATTTACAACAGCCAAGACATGGGAACAGCCTAAGTGTCCATGGATGGATGAATGGATAAAGAAGCTGTGGTGTATGTATATATGTGTGTACACCCACCCACAAATACACAAACACACACAGGAATATTACTCAGGCATACGGAAGGTGGAAATAATGCCATCTGTAACATGGATGGATCTTGAAGACACTATGCTACGTGAAATAAGTCAGAGAAAGACATACTCTATGATCTCACTTATATATGGTATCTAAGCAAAAACAACCAAACCAAGCTCATAGAAAAAGAGATCAGATTTGTAATTACCAGAGGTGGGTTGGGGGAGAATTGGATGAAGATGGTCAAAAGTTACAAACTTCCAGTTATAAGATCAATCAGGACTAGAGCTATAATGTACAGCATGATGAGGATATTACTGCTCTATGGTAATAAGAAAGTTGTTAACAGAGTAAATCTAAATGTTCCCACTATAAATTTTTTCTTTTTCTTTTCTTCTTTATCTATATGAGATGATGATGTTAACTAATTGTGGTAATCATTTCATGACATATGTAAGTCAAATCATGCCATACACCTTAAACATATACAGTGCTATATTACCAATTAATAAATCTTAATAGATCTTGGTAAAAAAAAAAATGATGATCAAAACTCCATTCATCATTTCTTCTACCCAGTTTGATCTTTAGATTCAAATTTCAGTCCCAAAATAAATCTCAGAAAGCTTTTTTTGCAGATACTGACATGCCGGTTCTAAAATTTACATGGAAAGGCAAAGGAACTAAAATAGTCAATTCTGAAATTCTGAAAAAGAAAAGAACAAAGTAGGGGCCTCACATCACTGGATTACAAGATTTACTCTAAAGCTATAGTCATCTAGGCAATGTACTGTCAAAAGGATAGACACCTAGGTCAATCAAACAGAATGGAGAGCCAGAAATAGATGGCACTAATATAGTTAAACCGATTCTTTTTTTTTTTTTAAGATTTTACTTATTCATTTGAAGGGCACCTGGATGGCTCAGCCATTAAGCAGCTGTCTTCAGCTCGGGCTCCCTGCTCTGTGGGAAGCCTGCTTCCTCTCCCACTCCCCCTGCTTGTGTTCCCTCTCTTGCTGTTTGCTATGTCTCTCTGTCAAATAAATAAGTAAAATCTTAAAAAAAAAAGATTTTACCTATTTATTTGAGAGAGAGTGAGAGAGAGAGCACAAGCTGGGGGACAGAGGGAAAAGGAGAAGCAGGATCCTCACTGAGCAGGGAGCCCAAATCAGGGCTTGATTCCTGGATCCTGGGATCATAACCTGAGTCAAAGACACACGCTTAACTTACTAAGCTACCCAGGTGCCCAAGTTAAGCTGAATCTTAACAAATGTTCAAATGCAAGTCAACAGAGAAAGGCTTTCAACAAATGGTGGTAAAATAAATGGACATCCATGCAAAAAGCAAACAAACAACTTTGATTCATTCCTTCTGCTATATTTAAAACAAAAAACTTAAAATGATCATAGACCTAAAGGTAACATGTAAAATTATAAAAATTCTTCCAGAAGGAATCTGCATTACATTGGCTATGTCAAAGAGGTTTTAGATACAACTCTAAAAACACAACACATAAAAGAAAATATTGATTACTTGGACCCTCAAAATTTTAAGCTTCTCTGTGAAAGACACTGTTAACGAGATGAAAAAACAACCTACAGAATAGTTTACAAAAACAATCTGTAAATCATATATCTGGTGAAAGTCTTGTTTTGAGAATATATAAACACTTCCCAAACTCAATAATATAAAAACAAAAACAAAAACACCAGAGAAAAAATGGGCAAAACATTTGAACAGACACATTACCAAAGAAGATATATAGATAGCAAATAAACATATGAAAGCACCCTCATCATCATTAGTTTTTAGGGAAATCCAAATTAAGAACACAATCAGAATTTACTACCTACCGATTAAAATTATTTAAAATTTTAAAATCTAACAATGTCAAATGTAGATGAGGATGTAAAGCAACTGTCACTGTCACACACTGCTTGTGGGAATTCAAAATGGTATAGACGCCGGAAAATAGTTTATTGGTTCCTTTTTAAACTTAAAAATACACTTTACGTATGACCCAGCAATCCCACTACTAGGTATCTATACCAAGCTAAATTGAAAAACAATAGTTCACACAGCTTTATTTATAATTGCTCAAAACAAGAAAAAACCTCGATATCTTTCCGTAGAAGAAACAAACTCCAAACATCTGTCCATCAGAAGTTATTTATTTATTCGCAAAATGACATGGATGAAACACACAGGCATTTTGCTAAGTAAAAGAAGTCAGACCCCAAAGGCTACATATTTTTTGTTGTCCAGAAAAAAGGAAAGCCATTGGGATGGAAAATAAATCAGTGGCTGCCAGGATTTAGGATTGTGGGTTAAGTACAAAGGAATAGCTAAGACACGTGTGAGGAAATTGAAACTATGCATTTACCAAAGTCCAGGAAACCATACAGAACAAAGAAAGAGTTTGACTGTATGCAAAACAAAAACAAAAAGCATCCACTTTTATTCCACACTGATTTTAATTTTCTCAGAGCAGAAATATGCTATCATTAAGGGATAAAACTGGATATTACAAAACCTGGTCTCTCACCAGGTCAAATACGTAAGTCTAACTCACAACCTTTGCTTTCACTTTTTCCTTCCCTAGATCAATGCAGAGACAAAAATCCAGACATATTTGACTTTGTACATGACCCACTAAATCTCTCTTGTGTGCAGGAAGACAAGGCTTTTATGTGGTTCTCTTTGTGTCTCTCAAAATATGTTTTTGATTACAGTAGTCACAAAAGAGTCACTCAAAAACTTCCAAGAAAAACAAATTTAAGGGTTTTTTAGTCTTTGAATAAATCAATTTAACTTTATTTCATCTATTCTTCCCTAAACTTGGTCAAACTCAGAATTTTTTCTTCGTATATATTAATTTTCCTTGGAGGTGTTTCAGTAAAATATACTTTGAGACACACTTACAGATGTTGAAATACATTTTTGCACTTTGGATCATACTTAAAAGATTAATTTTGGACTCAGAAAAAGTATTGAGGTCTCGAGAAATTTGAAAGATTTGAGTGAATTGTTTTGACCGACAATTTAGAAACCATGTGGTATTTATGAAGCCTATTTATATACATATAACCCTTACAAAGCCCCAGCCACGTGGTCCAGTCCCCCAGAGGGGTCACAGTTTAAAGAACCCAACCCATGGGATTGAAACTAATTTCAAAATAACTCAAGTTATTTACTTAAAAACTTATTTATTTTACTTAATAACCTAAGTTAAATATTATTAACTTAATATTTCGAATACCAGGAAAAGGCTATCTAGTCCATGCAATATTTTTAGAATCCCCCCTTTTCCCTTTCCATTGTGTTTATTTACTAGAACTACTTCCAATCCTCTCCTATTAACCACTCCTAGAAAACGCTTCCAACCTCACTACCCCATGTCTCCTTGGGCTCTGCTTCTCTAACCATTTACTCTTGAGTGGCCACTGAGGTCAAAGGAATCTGGCAAGTTATCTGACTTTCTTCAGGGAGGGAAAAGGGGGAAACAATCAGCAGGCCCAAGCAGAACCTTCTTTAGCCGGCAGAGGGAGGAAAAGCCAGGAAATACTGAGTAGTAATATTTATTCCATTCAAGGCTAAAAGAGGAGCATAGCACTCCCTGAGAAAGACTTTTTTGCAGTTCATAATCAGGTAATCAACGTTAGGGAACTGAGTGCCTCAGTGCTTATTGACCAACTGTGACCATTGTGGCCGATTTACACTTGGGTAAATATAAAAGGAAGATAAAGCTGAGAGACGATGTCAACAAGGTTCAGTCAGGATAGGATGCCTGGCTTTCTCAGTCGGTAGAGCCTTAGACTCTTATCTCAGTGTTGTAAGTTCAAGCCCCACATTGGGTGTAGAGATTACTTAAAAATAAAATCTTAAAAAAAAAAAAAAAAGGTTCAGTCAGGATATCAGGCTATTCTGAGCAGCCAAGTAGGGTCATGAAGGGGAATCCATAAGGTGACCTAGGGGAAGATGTCCTTATGACCATCACTCCATGAACCAAGCATCTAGAGAGGGGCCTGGGGCAGTGATTGGCCAGTGGGCAGAGCTCTTGAGAAGAGAGGGTACGACGGAGGAGAGAGAGGGGAGGCTAGAACTCGTGGGTCCAATCTATGTCCCTCTGTTAAAAATTGAAGACCCTGAGAGAATAATGGCTGTGGGCTTCCGGATCTCATGTGTGCCTGGCCAAAGACACACATCTCTTTGGCCAGCTCTGCCATACAACTACACAAGAGAAAGGACACTGGGAAATGTGGCTCCTAGCTTGAAGGAATCACATAGAGCAACCCATCACAGGGGTCATTAGTAAAATGAAAAAAGTAAAACATCTCCTTTCTGGTTGAAACAGCATTTCCATGATTCAGATTTAACAAGGTTTGTTGTGATTCCCACTCAATGTCAGACATTGCAGCAGATATTGACGCACACACGTGCACACACGTACACATAACTTCTTCAGTGGTATATGCCACTTTCCCGCCACTTCTGTTGTTTAAAATGATAAAAATGAAGAGTTGGGTGGATGGAACTTGACCGGCAAGATGTAAACAACAGGAGGAGATAACGTTGTGTGATGGTTAGGAGAGAAAGTTCCAGAGTGTCTGGGTCTAAATCCTGTCATCTAAGAGTTAAGTGATCTTTGGCAAAATACTTAATTTCTCTCTCTATTCCTCAGCTTTATCATTGCAAATTTCAGATAATACCTGCCTTACAGGGTTGTTGTAATAATTACATGCGATAATATATGTACAGCACCTGGGGTTAAAAAAAATAGAAAGTCCAATTTAGGAATGATTAAAAATAAGTATTAGTAAGATTCCTGCCGGTGCCTATAAATATAATTTTTTAAATATTCAATTGCTGAAACAGAATGGTTTTATAGGTATTTATAACATATGTTCTCTCTCTCTCTTTTTTGTTATCAATCAAAATGCTGATAGGTATTATTTAGTAACACACAGATAACTGAATGTTACATATATCATACAACCCCAGAATCCAGGATATTTAATTTCTAACTTATAATTTGAAGTAGGATACATAAGTATGAACTGACACGAATAGCTCTAAATTACTGAATAAACAATTGAAAGTAATTGAATTAAAGGCAGCACAAGTTGTATTTTAATAACTTAAAAATTCAGATAGGACATTCTATTGCCCTGTATATTGTTAAATCTATATCTCTCCATGGACTTCCGGCTAACTATGGTTTCATAATCTGGATCTTTGCCTAAGTTAATGTCAACCCATTAGGACTTTCTCTTTATTATTTCTTGATAATCAATAGCGATCTCCTGTCCTTGGTTCTTCCTTTACAGCTATTTGTCCTAAATGGGACAATCATTCATTTTGCTACAATAAGTAAGATTTCATGGCTATTTGGCTGTGTCTCCCAAATCACTTGGCATTGACTCTCACTTGTTCACTGTTTTTCACTCTCTCCTGATGTGCTCTTTTCTGCAATCCTGATGAAAGCATAATGTACTTCTGCAGATAATTTATAAGATTCTTAAAAAGGAAAGACCCTGGACAGAAAACATAATTTGGTTAGCATAAATCGGATGAATTTTAACTCACAAAATATTGGCTAGCTCTTAGATTTCAAGAGTTCTGATCAATACTATTAGTATTGGCATGTGCTTTTTACCTAGTAATTGTGCAAATTAACTGGAAAGGATTTTTATTAACTTCTCTGTTCTTCCTTTTTATACGCATGAAGACATGGGACTATTGATTGATTCCATATACCTCATTTTAAATTAATGGCTTATTTTTATCCATTCACATTACTCAGCAAAGTGAGAATCAGATTTAGGCTATTGATAGTCATCCATTTAAAGTAGGGACAAGCAGGTTGGAGCCAACCTGTCACATTTCACTTACAAGTGTATGACTCCTAACTGAGGGATCCCCTGATCTAGAAGACAATGAGTGATCCCTAGCAGTGAAATCACTCAAGAATGCAGGTCCTCAGTATGTGTCAATATGGGCTAAAGCATATGCTTGTATTCAGTCCCTAAACAAAGTTATACTTAATAGTCATGACAGTTTGCCGGCAACTCATGTTTTATGAGGCAATGCCACATTTGGCCAGTAGATAGCACTCAAGATATTTCAATAAATGAAGAGACGGGCTTTTGGTGTGATTATGAACGCTGCCAGGGAAACATCAAACAAGTTCATTTTAGATCAATGGAGGGCAAAATAGTTGCCTCCAAATGCTTAGAAATTGGGATTTTTGTACCAAATCCCAGTAGCCTTTTAATGTAAATCTGTACTTCATTAGGGTAGGAGAATTAGCCCACTTGTTTCCTAAGACAATTGCTGTTTGAAGGCAAGGAGCCTACCCGTTCATTTGACAGGGCTTGAAATAAAACACTGAAAAGCAGCACTTGAATAGCAATGCCGAGGTCCAGGGGGTCCAGGGGGACCACAGAGGGGAATAGGGCAGTTGCATTTCACCAAAAAAAGACTCAAAATGTAGTAGACATCCATCCTGCCAAAGAGCACAGTTCCAAAGCTATATGTATTTCCGAATGCAACGTTTGAATGACTAAGAACCTGGCTGTAAACAAAAAACTGAGTCATAATTTCTGGAAGCCGGTAGACAGTGCCCTGGTGTGGTTACACCTACCGGTAAGTGTGGCTGCGGCTATGTCTTGGTGAGTGACGGCTTCCGCGGTGCATGAGGAGGAGCTCTTGTTCTTTAGAGGTAGGAAGCGGTAAAGCTAGCTGCTGCTGTGATTTTGCACCATCCTTCACGTGTTGCACCCCGCTTCTCCTGATACAGCAAGTGTGGGTCTGTGCTCACAAACAAGGTGATGAGTACTGAGGTTCTGTCCAGGCTGATACAGAAAACCTGGGGTGTGAACAGTTAGGAGATGAGAGTCATTCAGATATCTATCAAAGAAAACTGGAGGCACTTTTGAACAAGAAAAGACCATGTTAAGAAAAAAAGACATCTGGGGGCACCTGGGTGGCTCAGTCATTAAGCGGCTGCCTTCAGCTCAGGTCATGATCCTGGAGTCCTGGGATCGAGCCCCGCATCGGGCTCCCTGCTCTGTGGGAAGCCTGCTTCTCCCACTACCATTCCCTCTGCTTGTGTTCTCTCTCTCGCTGTGTTTCTCACTGTCAAATAAATAAAATCTTAAAAAAAAAGAAAAAAGAAAAAAAGACATCTGAGAAAGAATCAGTAAGGAAACTAAAGAAACAACTTCAGCTTCCTTCTGCAGAAAATTGGAGGTGGTTGGAGATGTCGGGGTGTTACAAAAGTCAGCTCCTGGGAGGACAGGTTTTTATTCCCGGCTCTCCAGGGGTCCAACCTCAAGCTTTCTGCAACTGCTGCCCCCAGCCCACTTTAATGCACTTGAACACTCTAGATGGCCAATCCAACACTCTGCTCAAAAATTTCTAAATCTAGCCTCAAATTGCCTGAAACTATCTTCAGCCTCTAAACTTCTATTCATGGGAGCCATTATGCTTCTGTTGTCATTGTTCGATTTAAGTCTGTGTTTGGGGACTAGCAATCAACAGTGCCTAGTTAATACATGGGGGTGGGGGGGTAAAGGGAATCCTCTCCAAACTTTCTGCATCTCAGATTTCTGAACTCTAAGTATTTATTTCAAATTTGAAAATTTCCACTTGATTATCTAACATAATATTGTGTGGGTGTGCTTTTCCTTTGCTGTCTCTTTCTTAATCATTATGGATCAATTAGGCACTCCATCCCACCCCAGAATAAGCCTAGCACAGTTGGTCAGAAGAGCAACTGATCTAGAGTCTGGTGTTCTCTGGCCATGGCCTGGCTGTGTGACCTTGGCAATATTGCTTTCCCTCTCTGAGCTTCAGTTTGTTCATCTATAAACTGAGGGGTTAAGCAAGATGTTATAATTCTAACCTTCTATGCTCTGTTCTTCTGCTTTCACACCATCTAGGAAGCAATATCCAAAGCAGGTTAAATGATTTCCTAGTTGTGATACCCATCATATTTGATGTATAAGTAGAAAAGTGATTATTCAGTCCAATAATCACACATATACGGACAATGCATGGAAAGATACATGGAAAAATAATGAAAGGTTTATTAAAAAAAAAATCAGTCTGATTTGTAGAGATGTAGTGAGATGTAGCACTCAGGGAGAAGCTCTCTCCTGCCTTGTC
>CM053605.1:78293822-78321115 GCA_028646535.1 Procyon lotor | reverse complement strand
AAAGACTATCAATAAATCATAAATGATAACCTGAAGATAGTCTCTGCATAAGCAGCCCCTTGGTTGTACATGAAATATTCTTGGCCACATTTTGTCAGAGTAAGGTGCTTAAGCTCACACAACTGGTAATAATGCTATATGTCTTGCTTTTTTTTTTTTTTTAAGTTTTTATTTATTTATTTGACAGAGAGAGAGATCACAAGTAGGCAAAGAGGCAGACGGGGGGGGGCGGGGGGAAGCAAGCTCCCCGCTGAGTAGAGAGCCCAATGCGGGCTCAATCCCAGGACCCTGAGATCATGACCCGAGCCGAAGGCAGAGGCTTTAACCCACTGAGCCACCCAGGCACCCCTATATGTCTTGCTTTTAATGGCACAGTTGTTTCAAGTGCACTTTATTAGCATGGAGTTTATAATGATTTTGTTTTGGGACACTGGGATGGCTCAGTCAGTTAAGCATCTGCCTTCTGCTCAGGTCATGATCCCAGGGTTCTGGGATCAAGTCCTGCATCAGGCTCCTTGCTCAGCAGGGAGCCTTCTCCCTGTGCCTTTGGCAACCCTTGCTTGTCCTCTCTCTCGCTCTGACAAATAAATAAATTAAAATCTATAATAATTTTGTTTTAATTAACTTAGAACAGAAAAAAATGAAAAAAATGGTCCAAAACACCCAGCAAAAGAGAGAACAAACCAAATGAAATAATGCAGAAGAAATATTTAGGGACTAATTAGTTGAGCGGTAAGAGAATGAGTGGGTAGACAAATAATGTTAAGAACTATAGAAGAGCAACCAATGATGTTCTAGAGATTACAACTTATAAGAAATGTTTATGAGAAGAATAAGTAATGAGACAAGACAAAGAAAAAATAGAGAGTTCCTATTTAATAATCCAAATATTTAAAAATTCACCTGGAAAGGTCTAGATCTTCTTCCAAAGATAGAAGTTGGTAAATATTTGGAACTTTATATATTATTAAGAACCGAGCAGTTAGGAGAACAAAAACAAACATAAAAGAATACAATTCATCAAACAAGCTTTGCCTGAATCCATAATACAGATTCATATACATAATACAGTATATACATAATACAGATCCATAATACAGATCATCTCAATTACTGTCTCAGTCACTCTAAGAGGAAGTCTAATGTTGAATTAGGGATATGTGAAGGCAAAGGATTCATGTAAGAGAATTTTTTATATAGGGAGTGGTAATGGTAAGCAGACTACTCTGGCATTTGGTACAGATGCATGTGTTCAAGTATATGCTGGTTTAGAATGTTCTCCCATCTGGGAAGCCTTGCTTGTGCATGGTCCAGAGACTAAAAAGACGCTCATGTCTGTAAGTCCCAAATATTACTTAAAAAAAAAAAATCAAAGCATAATTTACATATAATAAAGTATACAAATCTCAAGTGTACAACTTGAGGAAGTTATATATATATATATAAACATCCTAGAAGACTAACTCATATCTGCAATCAATAATACTGCCTCCCCATCTCATACAGACACCATTCTGATTTTTTATCTCCATAGATTAGTTTTTCCTGTTATTAAACTTCATATATAAGGGCACTACAGAATGTATTCTTTTGTGTCTGGATCTTTTCTCTTCATAACATTTTTGAAATTTGCCCAAAACTTTTTTGGAGGGAAGGGGCATCAGGATGCCCCTTTTTTTTTATTGCTGGAAATTATTATAGTGTATAATTTTTTCAAAGATTTATTTATTTATTTAAGAGAGAGAGAGAGAATGAATGCACATGTGTGTTTGCATGGAATGAGGGGAGGGGCAGAGAGAGAATCTCAAGCAGATTCCCCACTGAGCATGGAGCCCTACCTGGGGCTCCATTCTACGACCCATGAGTTCATGAGCTGAGCCAAAACCAAGAGTCAGATGCTCAACTGACTGAGCCCTTCAAGTACCCCGAATGTATATTGTTTGCTTTTTTTTCTCTTAATGAACATTTGGGCTATTCCTATTTGGGGCTATTATAACTAACCCTGGTAGAAACATTCATACATGTCTTTTGATGCACTCATTTTTGTTACCATGAGTGAAATTATGTCATAGAATAAACAACTATTTAGCATTAGAAGATATTGCAAAAAAGATTTGCAAATGTCCATAATCACGAGCAAAATATAAAGATATTAGTTGTTCCACATTCTCATCAGTTCTTGGTATTGCCAGTCACGTTTGTTTTATGCCTTCTGAGGGTATATGGCAGTATTTCTTCGTAGTTTTTCATTTTCCTCTAATTAATGACTGAGTTTTTTTCAAATACTGTGGGCCATAAAAAGCGTATAGTTTCTTATGAAAGATTTTCTTTCTTTATTTATTTTTCAGAGAGAGGGAGAGCACAAGGTAGGGAGAGGCAGAGGAAGAAATGGGCTCTATGCTGAGCAAAGAGCCTGATGCAGGACTTGATCCCAAGACCCTGGGATCATGACCTGAGCTGAAGGCAGATGCTTATCTGACTAAGCCACCCAGGCATCCCAAAACAAAATCATTATAAACTCCATGCTAATATAGTGCAATTGAAACAACTGTGCCATTAAAAAGAAGACATATAGCATTATTACCAGTTATAGTATGACACTGGGCAGGTTATTTATGTTCCTTAAGCCTTATTTTTCAATCGGTGAAATAGGAATATTAACATCCCCCTTATAATAATTTTGTGAGGATTAAATGAAATAATGTGTATAAAATGCTCATCACAGTATCTAGTGCAAAGTAATGTCTCTGGTGTGAGACAGATTTCTCTAACCTTCAGTTTCTTCATTTATAGGATGACGACAATAATGCTCTATTAGCCTGGTTTCAGTCCAAATGGCAGAACCCATGTCAGGCAGTTCAGAGGGAATTTTTATTACTGGCAACCAATTGGAAAGGTCTTGGAAGGGCCAAAAGGGCAAACAAAGATGGTGAAGTAACCCATCAGGAAGCTTCCACCACCTATAGGGCTGGCAGGACAAAGGGAGGACATGTGTTACCAAAGCTCTAGACACTGGCCTACCCAGAAAGAACTGGAACAATAGAGGGAACAAAGCTACTCTTGAAGATGCTGCCTGAAACCAAAGGAAATGGAAAGAAATACCTCATATCTGCCCTCTTACTACCCTCTCATCTTTACCAGTTTCCCCCTTTACTAAAACTGAGTGGAAACCAGTTGGCAAAAAGCATGAGGGATGTAACTTGCAGGATTCAGCCCCCTGTAATACTGAACAAAGTAGGAGAAGGACCAGAAGTGGATCTGATATCAATGACCAGCATAAGTGCTTACTGTCATTAATTTGTTGTGAGAGTTAAATATAAAAAGCATAAAGCCAAATACCTAGACCATAGTGAATGCTCAATGAGTGCCTGGTAATCACAGTAAATAAAGATACTTTCACTGCATTATGATATTATTATACCTATTATGATATTATATATTACATATTGTATGATATTATTATAGTTAATATGATAGCCACGGAGTCAAAGGAAGGCTGGTATTCATGAAATCTTAAAGAGCTGGGATGATTGACTATGATCATTAACTCCCTCAGGTTGTTGGAAAGATTGGCTTTGTTTATGAAGAGGGTATTTCCTTGGAAATTATCTCTTGGGAATCCAAAAGGATTCATTAAACTCATGAGGAAGAATCATCAGGAGCCCCTGGGACTCCCCTCTGAAAGTGTCAGAGTTGGCCATGAGCAGGGTCAAGAGGTCCTTCTCTCCTCAGACAATCAGAGGAAGTTACTGAGTAGTGTGTGTGTGACCTCCTGGTTCTTCTTGCAACTCCACTCAGTAGCTCCCTCTGTGACTTGGAGCAAGTACTTAAATCAGTGGGGGTTCTGTTTCTTCAGGTGTGAAGAACTAGATCCCATCATCTCACTTCCAGTTCTAAAATTCTAAGGCTAGTTGAGTTTAAACCCATTATTTAGAAACATGGTTAGTATTTCTGGTTGGAAGCAGGACACCACCTCTCAGATATTTGGCACTCTGTCTACCTCATTCTCTGACACTTTGGTACCCCCCTTCCCTAAATTCAAAGCTATTTTCCATTGTTAAGCATAGATTATACCATTCCAGTGCACTACTTGGAAAACATAAGGTGATCATACTAATCACCCATAAGCTTTCAGGCAGTACAAAATAATTGAGATCTGTTTACCAATATGGCTAGTTAAAAACAAGAGCATGTATATCAATGTTTGTTTTTTATTGTTTCCTGTGTAGGCCTCTAAGAGTAATGGCAGATACCTACAGGACCTAAAGGGCTAGGTCCTTTCCCACGATGTTCTGTAATCAGACATTATACATGGGGTGTCAGCCAGTTTAAGTGGCTAGAAGATGGCCTCCTATAAACACAATTGCTGTTACATTTCAGAGTTATCAATTGTAAATACATTTTGTGCAGTCAAGTGAAATCTGCAGCCAATAAACGCGCAGTTAAAGAAGGAGGCATAAATGTATGCAAAGTGCGTACAAGACCTCTCTACTCGGCTAGGCCAAATAAATATTTTCATTGGTACAGTTCTAGCAGAAACAAAATGCACATTGGTCAAGGATGGTGAAGGTATGTGGAATTAACTTATTAACTTTTGAAAATTTACTTTTGGGAATTCTGAATATGCATGTGGGCTCCCTTGCCTCTGGAATGTCATGCCACCAAAAGGAAAAAAAAAAAGGAAAGAAAGAGAAAAGAAAAGAAAAAAGGCAGAGTGATTTGTGTCTCCCACAAATGCCTGCTCTATATTATATAGTCTGCTTTTGGTTTGGATACCAAAGGAAACGCTGGTTGGAATTTCAAAGTCGGCTAAAACTTCACAGTATCTGGCCTTTCACTACTCAGATACACGGTAAAAAGCTTACCTCTTTTTCCTAATATTGCTGTTAGAATCATTTTTCGAAAGTGCATTTTATCACCTTTTTATCTTCAGTCAGGATAAGAAATGAATGCATATTGGAATTTAATTTGCTTAGGGAATTCGTTTTGTTTAATTTGGTTCTAAAATACTAACTGTAATCCAGTATTGAGATGAGATAGCTCAGGCTCCTCTCATTAATAGCCATATCCAGAGAGCTTTCTATAGAGAGAGTGGAGGGAGAGGAAGAGGTAGATATCGATGATATTCAAACAAATAATTTTAGGAAACTCATGGAATGAACCAAAATTATGTATAAAAACTCCAAGAGGAATTAGAATTCAAAGCAAGGTCTCAGTGAAGGCGGGGCCCTGCGCACTGCAGCTAGATGGCAGACAGAGGGAAGAGTAAATGAGCTCCAGCTTTTGAGAAACTTAATTAAAAGTTATATCAAACCTGGGATTCTCCTGAAAGAATTTGTACTTACTTTAATAAAGGCTGTTTCTCCTTGAGAAGCAATTCTAATTTTATACCAGGGTTGCAATTCTGTGCTGAAAATGGCCTTTCTATGCGATCTTTGTTCATTTTGCAAACACAATGTATTCCCACCCCCAGGACCTTCTTCTGGCACCCAGGCCGTTGAGCATCTGCCAAAACAATGATAGGGGTGCCTAGGAAACCACAGCTCTTCTCTGAAGTTCATTACTATGAGCTACAACCCAACAAAAAGCCAGAGCAAGGGCAATGCTGACACAGGGAGGAAACCACGTTTACCAACCGGTTTGGAAATTTTCATTTCCCATTTTGAAATTCTGGTAACCAGAGAGAACCGCTCAGTGGTGGGCAGGGTTTAAAGGTCAGGGGAGGAGTAGACTCTAAAGGAGCAGCAAGGGGGACTTGTTTTGGACTGATGGACTTTCTGTGCTCTGAGTGCCTTGGTGGCGGTGGCAAGTGTCCAGACTCCTGGAACTGTATGCCAAAAAGAGGGAACTTCATGTAAACTAAAAAAGAAACAAGCAAACATTATCAACTTTGACCTTTTAAAAAAGTATGTCAGTTTGATTTTATGCTCCATGTGTCCACCAGTAGACTTGACATTAACCTGGTACTTCTCCATCTCCGTCACTACTATTTCAAAGCGCCCTTCCCTCCCATCTCTCCTAAGTGTCTCCTCTTTCCCAGGGTTTGCTTGGATTCCCTGATTGTTCTTCTTTTGCAAAACAAAACAAAACAAAACATAAAAACTTTTTTGAGAACCAAGCCTTGAATAAGTGATGATGGAAAGAATTCAGACCTAGATAAGAGCAATCTGATAGTGGAGAGATGTGCTGATGGAAGAGATTCCCAGAAAGTTGCCAGGGGCCGGGGGTCTCGGCAGGTTGGCCTGACGGGGTGTCTTGCAAACAAAACAAAACAAAAGGAGAGGAATAGAGAGGAAATAAAGAGAAGGATATAGTAATATCCTACCTTCTATTTGTAAAGTGCATTACTAGTTCCTTTAATATTCCATCACTTTGCTAGTGTAGGTAGGGGTCATTGCCCCCATTTTATAGATGAGAAAACTGTGGCTCAGAACAGTGAAGTGCCCGTGGTCACAGGCCTAGTACACAAAAAAGCTTGTCTTTGAGCTAGGATTCCTCGTTCTAAGTACCAGCATCAGCCTACAACTAACCTCATGTGGCCTGTGGGTCCAGAGCTGCTGACAACCGTGGCACGCCCCATGAGATCCTTGAGGTCCTAGAGGTTGGCTGCTCAGAGCATGGGCGGGAAGTGAATCAACGATCTCCACCTCAGGCTTGTCCGTTAGGGATGGCATTGCAACCCATTCTGGGTTAATGGGCTCATTCTTGCTCTTTCAGTGTGATCTAGAAAAGCCGCAGAAATAGGTAGCTCAGACGGGACGGTGTTCTTTATGTCAAAGACCACCCTCAGAACAGCAGCATCAAACTGAAAATCTGCACTCAGGAAATAGTTCCCGAGATCTCATCTCCTGTGTGCCCAAGGAGAGAAATTTGACCAATTCAAGGATGAACACGTAAGACACGTTTTCTTTTATGAGGCAGGAGGCATTTAACTAGAGATTAATATCTGTGTATTCTGTGCTTTGTTCCACAACTGGTTTGAGTGACCTAACCAGGAGAGCATAAATCTCATCCTATTAAACGGACACAGTTCAAGAAAGATGGGCCCCAGCACTTCCTGAGGAATTTCCTCGAGAGACTGGTTTTGCCAAATGTTGTATGTTTTGCTTTCTGTAGTGGATTCAGTATTTCTCAATATGTTTCAGAGTATAAATAGCAAACCAGTTGAGCAAATGCCCATCTGGTTGTCTGATCTCCTCTTTTTAAGTAGAGAAAAAGAATTTGCCTTTGCCTTGAGGAAAAGCGGGGGCTATTGTAGGTAGCTGCATTCTAGATGGGATCTAGCCAAACTAACTCGTCAAGCAGCATCAAAGTCACTTCATCACAGGGGTGGTCTGTGACCCCCATAATCCAGTCCCCTTCCTGGCCTCCTCCAGCCTGTTATTTTCTGATGTAACTTAGATCTTTTCCTTCAAAGCATTTGTGAAAATCTCCCTCGTTAGGCTGAAAGGCCAAGGGGGCAAGGAATTGTGTGTTTGAGCCATGATCGGATCCCCAGTGCCTCTCGCGGTTCCTGGCACCTGATAGAAGTTAAATTAATAGATGGACTGGACCGCTATGGAATGCCCATAACCATGTTCCAGAAAAGCTGTGCTGCCTTCCCTTCATGAGCCAGAGAAAGACTTTTTCTCTCTCCCTTTCATTCCTAACTTGTCTCTGTAAGACGAATGTATCTCATGTCAGACAATTCCGGATACACGGACAGCCCACTAGGGGTGTATGTATCAATGGGAGATTATAAAACCATCTTTCTGCCTTAAGAACAGAGAGAAAAGGTTTTCTCTTCTGAAGCTGGGACAGACTGGGAGACAAATTAGGGTGATTATTCCTGGGGTTTGCTGCATTTGGGGGTGAGGAACTTGGTTTCCTAAGAAGTAAAATGTGCAAAACGTTGTGGAAAGAGCACTGGGCTTGTAATGAAATCCTACAAACAGAGCTGGAACTACTTTAGAGACCGTCGCACCCAGTGGTTTTCAACATTCACTCACTGTATTTTAGAATCCCCAGCAGAGACTGATAGAAACGTAGAGATGCCTGGGCCCCACCTCTGGGGTATTTTGTCACTTATTTTGTCGTCGAAGCTCTTCAGGTAATTCATCTGGGTGGCTAGGTTTGAGAAGGACAAATGCGAACCAAAGCTCACTCTTTTTGGCCGAGAAGAAGGACAAATGCGAACCAAAGCTCACTCTTTTTGGCCGAGAAGCACGTGAACCCAGGCTCTGTGTTCAGGGCCCTTGAATTGCCCTGGGGTCCCCCTCCCTCGGGTTCACCAGCTTCCCATGCAGCTAGAGCAAGGGTGTCAGGGCTCCAACCAGACACACTCCTGGACTTTGAATGGGAACTGGAGACCTCGGGATGCGAGAGTCACAGAGACTTTCTGCTGACAGTGGCCGTGACACCAAGGATGACTTTTTGGGGCAGCAGCAGAATCAGGTCCACGGCCGTGGCAGAGGTGGCACCCTCATCACATCAATCCCAGGTGTCACCCCAGGCGTGGTTCTGGCGAGCACCTGGGCAGCAGCACTTCTCCAAGGGCCCTGGGAGAGAAGCGACGTCCTCAAGAGGATGAAAGTAAACGTAGGTCTTTTTTTTTTTTTTTTTCCTAGATCAACTAGACCCAATTTCTGTTGCTTGTCAAGAAAGACCCTGAATCCTGCAAATGCTTTTTTCTTTTTCTTTCCCTGACTGTGTTTCTTGGAATCTGCTGGTTGTGTATGTACCAGATGGGCCCCAGCACAGAGCCACACAGAGAAAACAGAGAAAGTCAAGCTCGCAAGTGCCTGGGTCCTCTGTCAACCAGAGCAGCTCGGTTTAACATTTTCTTATGGAAAAGGGTTTCTGGGGAAAAAAAATTTAGAAATTACATTTGGGTGGCAGAGAAGTTCATTAGTCAATCAAATTCCATTAATTTTGCTGGACTTTCCCTAGATACCAAGACAAAGGTATTCTCCAGACTTGGGTAGAAGATCCTAGTAGTAAAGCAAGCCAGAGTGACTGCCTGCCTCTTCTCCAACATACAAGTCTGTCCAGTTCATATTTGTAACCAGGGGTCTGGAAATCCACTGTAAGTCATTATTTCTGCCACTTCTTGTCCTTGTCACCATGAGCAAATATGTTATTTCCACTAAAATTGAATTCCTTTTTCTGTAAAAAATAGAACAACTAATACTTTTCTGTCAAGCACACATGATACCTGTAAGGCTCAAATAATATAATAAATTTAAGTGATATAATAAGTAAAATTATGTTATGCACTTATAAATCATTCTCTGCGTGCAAGATGAAATTCTTATTACTATCACTGTCAGCATGAAATCTTAAATCAGTTGCTGAGTTTGTTTCCTGGATATGAATGAACTAAACTAGTTTATCTGATGGAAGAAAAAGCTACTTCTTATCACAGGGGGATGTGTAGTCTTCTGCCACAGGTCTGTGGTTAAATTCTGAGGTGATACTGAAATCTAATATAATCTTTATACTTCAGCAACTTGTAAGCTTTGAAAGACTTAACTTGCTTTGGATGTATTATTTGCAGAGAGATCTGACCATAATAAAAATGGTCGAAGGACAAAATCCCTTAAATTTTAATTTGTATAAATTTGTATATTTATAATCTTAAACAAATATCTGTCGAAGAATAAATTTTTTTAAGCATCTTCTAAGCACAACATCATATGATTCCATGGTTCTATAAAGGTGAATGGGCATGGGTTGTTAGAGTTCTGATTATTAGCCTGAAATGCTTAGACTCTGCTCAGTAGCTAAGAAACCATTGGGAGAATTTGCGAGGATTTATATGATAACAATAGTGTTTTATTGAGAAGTAAAGATTAATTGGAAAATAGCAATTAAAGAATTAGAAGGGTGAAATAAAATTTAAAAGTCCTAACTTGGGAAATTGAGAGAATGGCACTCACCATAGGAAAGAAAGTTCTGCTTGGGTGTTTTAGATGAACCTTTAGAACGTACAAAAGTTTGGGGCGCCTGGGTGGCTCAGTTGTTAAGCATCTGCCTTTGGCTCAGGTCATGATCCCAGAGTCCTGGGATCGAGCCCCGCATCGGGCTCCCTGCTCAGCAGGAAGCCTGCTTCTCCCACTACCATTCCTTCTGCTTGTGTTCCCTCTCTCGCTGTGTTTCGCTCTGTCAAATAAATAAAATCTTAAAAAAAAAAAAAAAAAAAGAACATACAAAAGTTCTTTAAATATGGCCCGAATGAACAGAGGAACAATGAGTACATACTATTCTCGACTCGTATCCACTTTTAACAACCACTGCCACCTGGTGGCTTGTGACCCTGTTTCCACCAAAGGGAGAAACCCTGTTGAATCTCCATGCGGCAGTCCTAAGCAGGGCTGAAGCAGGATAGAAAGACCACTGACCTGGTATAGCAGAGATCTAAGTTTCCGGAGCACAGGGGTTACAGGTCATGTAACCTCATGCAATATTGTAACATGTCTAGGTAAAGATTATCTAGCTATAAACATCTACACTTTAATGCTTTCCTAAGACACTCACAGTCAAAGCTGAAAACCAGCAAGACTTCTGGTGGTTTTGTGGAGATGTGGATTAAAACTGCAGCTCCCGGGTTGCCTGGGTGGCTCAGTCGTTAAGCGTTTGCCTTTGGCCCAGGTCATGATGCCAGAGTCCTGGGATCGAGCCCTGCATCGGGCTCCCTGCTCGGCAGGCAGGAAGCCTGCTTCTCCTGCTACCATTCCCTCTGCTTGTGTTCCCTCTCTCGCTGTGTTTCTCTCAGTCAAATAAAGTCTTAAAAAAAAAAAAAAAACTGCAGTTCCCATCATATCATGTTTAAATTACTCCATTCTGTTTCCTTTTGATGGAGTCAGCCTCGTATCTCTCCTGAATTACTGAGTAATGGAAGACCTAGGAACCACGGTAGTTAAGGAAAGAGGATGTGATAGGTGGGCAGAAAGAGTCACACTGAGAAAGAGGATGAAAATGGGCAGCTCGAAACATTTCAAGGAGTAAGTAAACAATTGTATTTTTCTGAAGCAACATCATAGTAGGAGCTCATAGCTGCTGTGGATCTGGATTCTGAGAACGAGCAAATATTTCGTCTCAGGGCCAAAAGTGCATCACTCATAACTTCTTTGCATCTCCCAAGAACAACAGACCATTTTAAGATTTCCTGATACCTATCTTAATACCTCTTGCTACTTGGAAATTCCATCATGCTCTCTTTCAGAAACTCCTTGTTTCAAGGTTCCTCATGCTGGAAAGTCCTCTAAAACTCTCCGCAGGAGAGACAACATTTCTCTGCTGTATGCCACCACTCAGTGCATTCTGCGTTCATCTCAGTATGTTCTCACCAACTCCTCCTTCTACTCCTATCAAGCAGTGTGTATCATATGTTTAAATGGAAATGATTATCACCATACTTTGGCCTTTTTCGGATCAGACACTTTGTCTTTCAATTCTGTATTCCATATATCCTTTTGGTTGACAGCTGCTAGAATACATAATGCCCCTTCCTCACATCCCAGAAGGATAACTCTGGAAGAAACCGAATAAAAGCATGACTGACCCAGACACCAGGTCCTCTGAGCTTTAGGGAATCAAGGCATTCCCTAAGGGGAATGAAGACAGAGTTTATATAAACATCTGCATGCTTGTCACACCCATGGATTCTGAACTTCTAAAGAGAATCTTAGGGTCTCACTCAGGGTGCAGAGTTAGAATGTGCCAGCAAGAGAGTTTTATCACAGAGGGTGACCAAAAGTTTGGCTTTTTCATTGAGACTCCCTTTACTGACAAAATGTAGACATAGTTTGGAAGGCTCTTCCATTTCTCTAGAGAGCACTTCATTGTTGCCAAGGAGTAAAGTTCCAGATTGCTAGGGAATGTTCTGGAAATACGGCAAGAGACGATATCCAGAATATGTAAAAACAGTGGAAGAAGAGGTAGAACCAGAGAAAAGACAACATGAGGAAGATTTGATTGAAGGGGGCCATGAGTCAAAGAATGTGGGCAGCTTCTAGAAGCTGGAGAAGGCAAGAACATGTATCATACCTAGAAGGAAGGCAACCCTGCCAACACTTTGATTTTATCCCGGCGAGATGCATTTTGTATTTCTGGCCTCTGGAACTATAAGATAATAAGTCTATGTTGTTTCAAGCCACTAAGGGTGTAGTAATGTGTTACAACAGTAATCGAAAACTAAAAAAGACCATATTACGTTTATTAATATTCCCTTGCTTGGTTGTCTTAGTTTAGGACAATTACTTAGGTCTTGCTGTCCTTGTCCCTAATCCCTGATTCCCAGGAGTCTACCCTTCCCACGGGACATGTTCTCTGCTTTGCTAGAACACCCTGTCACCTCTACTCACTGCACGTGGACCAGTCCTGACTCCTTATTGGCTCTGAGTCCCAGGACTGGCTGTCCTCCTTCACATGCACCCTTATCCCCTAGATAAAGGCATTGACAAGGACACCAAACAGCCGAAGAATCTTTGACATCATCACTTGGACGAAGAGGGTTGCACGTTGTGCCTTCTTTTCCCCCTCAGGTTTCAAACATACTTCTGTGACCGTTTTCAGCATGCGGATGAATCATAGTTATCTTGATTAAACTCTCCATGCATGGTTTTTACACAAAAATGCTTTCAATTACCCAGCTCATCTCTGACTAATTCCTCCATATCAGCCAGACTATCCTGCTGGAGTCCAGTTCTTGCCAATCCACAAATAATTATTAAGTAAGGGCCTTTCTCTTAGAGTTGCAAAGTATTGTGGACTGCTGAAAATAGGGGTCCTTAGCCAGAGATCTAAGGGGGAAAGAGTGAGAGGGTCTGTCGAGAGCATAAATAATGATTAAGAGCTTCCAAAATGGACTGCTGAGAGCAGAGGGCTGTTAGTAATGAGGGAGACACCAGGAGTGACAGGAGAGACTCTGCAGAGGCAGGACTCTGCAAGAGAGGTTGAGTTCATTTGAGTTCAGAGTCTAAGTCATATGAGAAAGTGCCTGGCTTCATTGCAATTTGCCCCAATTACCCATTTCCCTCTGACCTAAGACTAAAATCTAATTATACTCAGCATGAGAGGAGGCCTGGTGGGAGTTTCATATCCACAACCTCTCTCTGATCTCTTTTACAGAGCACTAAGAGGTGGCCTATGAATGTAAACAAAACTCGCACCCGGGATTTTGCATCAGGCTGGCAAAACCTCATTTTAGGAGACAACCAAACTGTCAGGGATAAGGAACAGATTCTCCTGTCTCCTGTGATGCTCCAAGGTTGTTTTTATTAAAATGGAAATTTCCAAGGCTTTGCACAGAGCTTACATGTCGATGAAAGAGCTGCTTCACCAGCAGCCTAGCTATAATTGTCTAATCTTGTTCCTGAACTCAGCACTTGGCCGTTCCTTAATTAACGGCGGACCCCGTGAGCATGGCATCTCCAGACTGTGGGCTCCTAAATGATTCCTCAGTAAACACAGTATCAGCTGCATTAGCATTGCTGCTTCTTGCTGTTGTGGACTTCTAATTATAATTTTCTTCATTTTTTTGTTTGGCACACCTATATTGAACTTCCAGGGCAATAAGCCACTGTGGAGGGCATGGGGATGAAGGGGATGGGGTCAGCGCCTCAGGTGCTGAGAGCTGGCAGCTGGGGCGACCCCCAGAGGAAACGTAGAACATGTGACCACCGCCTGAGTGTTAAGAATACAAACCCTCAATTATTTTGCCTCTAACCTAAGCCTTCTAATTTTACTATCAACATTTTTTTCCCTAAATAATTTTAGATGCAAAATAGTCGATTCAAGAAATGTTGGGGCAATGCAATTAGACTCTTTTGGATACTGTGGTTGGTGGCTAACTCTCATAATAACCTTATGAGGAAAATTATGTACTTTCCTGTTGTATGTAACCTGCATTTCGCAAGTTTTCATGATACTCAAAAGTGAGGTTGAAAAATTGACCATAACCTATGTTTCCCTTACTTTTGCCTCTCCTCACCAATGAAGAGCTTCTAGGAACATGTGTATTTCCCGTCAAATAAATCATCATTCTTGCCAAATGGACTTGATGCTGTCCATTCCTGGTGGGCCCACACCTTGGTCTCTGCTGCAGTTGGGATCCCTGTTCTGGGAAGATGAGGACGTGTGGGCCGAGTGTGTCAGGGAGTTACCCAAGGGCACATGCTGGTAAGAGACAGACTCAGGTCACACTTTGCACTTCTGACTCCAAATGTAGTAGCTTCTGTGTAAGAGCAAATCCATCTCTTGTCTAAATACAAAAGTCATCACATAGCCCCCTCATGCGTATTAGTATATACTTTTACAATTACACAGGCTAGCAGAGGACAGGGCAGGGGGGATTAGGGCTGAAAGATGCCTCATGAGACCAAAAGGCAACCATCCCTGAGGACAACAAACACAGGGACTCGGTGTGTAGGCCCAAGGAGGGGACAGTGCGAAGCTCAGGCCTCACTATTTGCCTGAGATGAGCATAGCTTAGATGATATTATGTACTTAAAATCGAGTCCATAGACCACAGACTTCATCACAAAGCAGAAATCCATATCAGTATTAGCCTGTTGCCCACTCTATGCCAAGTCTATATGCCATTTTTTGGCCACTTTATGTATGTCTGTGATCTTCACAACATGTCCCTAAGGTCATTTGGGACAGAGAATGTCTCTTGCTTCTCATCCTCCCTTACTACCTCGCTCACAATGCATGCTTAATAGACTTTGCTGCTTTAAATTCCAAAGAGAATGCAAATTCAATAATTATGATCCTCCTTGAATAGGGCCAGTGCCCTTCCTTAGGGTGTAAATCCCAAGTACCTCTCTGTAATGAACAACTCTGCAGTCAGCGATATGGTGACTTCAGACTTTCCTCTCCCTCTATAAACATCGGTGGCTGCCTTTTATTTTTCTCTTTTGCAAGATTAAGGAAGTCAGGCCCTCAGCTTCTTGGACAAAGTGGTCATCTACTGCCCTGAAATATCTCTTCTTGGAAGGCCATGACCTCAGAAAAGTGAACACTTTCTCTAAGGTAGTGACTATTTCATCTCCCTTCCTTTAGGCCAGTATTGGTTCACATATTATTCTCGCTTGCTGCCCCACTCTGCTCATTCCTGGCTCCTTCCCCCTGTCTCATCTTCAAGCGAGAACTTCAGGTTGCAAAAGAATTTCTAACTGCACCATTCCTTTCACTCTTGACATTTCTATGAGCTTCAACAAGAAGAATTCTGTTTCTCTGTGCTTACCAACTGAATTAGTGTGGGCAGAAGGGCACACACCATACATCGTTTGCAGGAACTAGTTCTTATGATTAGTAATTTTAAAGCAATGCACATCCTCATGCTCTTAAATATGTCATCCCAGGAGCTGCTGCTCCCTTTCTCCTATCCCCTCCATCATCTGTGTGTCAGACATGCCTTAGGCCTGCTGGGCATCTGCTGTTTACCAGGGGGGCCCTCCCTGCCCCAGCCCCCTGGTAAAGCCCTCTGAGGAATGAATTATGTAAAGCATGGCACCTCACACGGAATATGAGCCAAAGACATTTTAGTTCCCAGCTTGGCAAAAATAGGTAGTAAATTAACTAAAGGTTTGCTCACTGTGTGTTTTGTTCATAAGCATAATCTTTAAAATGTAAAAATAGATAACCGCTTCTGCTCTCGTGGTTTCTAAAGTGCTCTGGAGAGCTCAACCTGGTGATTTCGTACATCTTCTTTAACCAAACGAAATTGTTCACGGATAACTGTGGATTGGACATTTTGTAGCATTCCAGTGATATTTTGATGAACGAGGCATGGACCAGGCAAGGCCATAGACATTTTGGGAGAGACAGACATATAACAGATAATTAAAGCAGAGTGTGGTTAAGCAACAGTAATGCTGTTTACCTGTTGGAGTGCCAAGGAGCATACTCCATGCAGCCTAATGGAGTACGGAAGAGGGAGACTGAGAAATTCTCTGGAGAGAAGAGGCATCTAAATTGAGAGTTAGAGACTGAATAGTTAGTATCTTTTAAAAAGAGAGGAGATGAGTAGAAAGGAGGAAAAAAAAGAATTCTTAATTCTATTGTCCTCTAGCTTGTGTGTATTATTAGCACACCTGGGAAATCTATAACTACTGCTTCTTTAGAATTCGTTACACCTGGTAAATTCCGTGGGCCTCTGCCCCCTTGTAATTTCTATGTATTTGCTTAATTAAGACTCTGTGATAGACTGGGCAGACATTTCCTGGCAATTAATAATCAGCTGGAGGAGCTTAAGTCTTGAAGCAAAGCTGTGAAAATATGCACTTATATTTACATAAAAAGTAGTCAAATTGTTACCTTTTCATGTCTTGATCAACCAGAAGTTGAAAAACCACATTGTTGCAGTTGACAAGCTGCATTTACAGTTTGGTTCTTTTCCTAATCACTGAAAACTATCCACAAATAAACAGGAAGAGAGAAGCACGCACTTTGTCTTTTGCCTTAGGAATTTGGAATGCAACTTAATTTGGAGAACTTTCCTAAGAGTAATGCTGGTTAATACTGGGATTAGTTACTTAGGTTTGTGGGGCAACCTATCCTTAATCTAGATAGATTTGGCAGATGGTGGAGGGGGCATATCGAGTCTGGTGTTTGTCTTATAAAATGTCCTAGATTCATGAATTCAAAGCATAATGCTTGAATTACGCACAGAAATGACCATACAGTATAGGGTTTTTGCCTATTGTGAGTACATGGAATAGTCCGGGTTTTAGTCCAAATGTCTCTCATCTGTAACAATTATAAGGCATTGGAGATCCTTTCTTGCTTAGGTTCTCTTATGGGTGGACTGATTTCTTGCACTCTCTCTCATCATTTGGACTGAACCATGACACTGGTGCCTTAAAGGAAGTTAGGAACAAGGAACTGATGCTATAGGACAAGTTCCTTTCAGACAGGAAGGAAAGGAAAACACAAAAGAAGAAGGAGGAGGGGGGGGAGGAGGGGGAGGAGGAGGAGGAAAAAGCTTTTATCCCTTCTTGCCCTGAGGGATCACAGAAAAAAAATAGCAGTAGAGCAAAAGTTTTCTTATTTCTATTTCCTCACCTAAGAATGATACATCATATTGCAGAAGTCTTTCAGGAACATAGAAATGAGTGTGAGGCAGCATACAAATTACCAAGGGAATAGCTTATTCCCCAGGACGGACTGTGGGGGAGGTTGCAGGCCCCTGAAATGGCTGGTATGTCAGCTGAAGTTTGATCCAACATGGCACTGAAGCAACCCCACAGGGTGGGTACAGATGCATGAGCCTGAGGTACAGGCCTGGCTCCTCTTTGCCCATGCTTTGTATGGCAGGAATACAGAGGTCCCTCGTGCACTAGAGGGGCGGAGGGAGTATTGAGAAAGGAGGGGGGTGACTTTTCAAAGGCTTGGGGTCAAGGCAAAAAAGGAGAAGGTGAGAATGGAATTGGGCAGCGCATGTGAATGCCTAGAGTGGTGGTCTCCTGTGGTGGGTGTGGATGCTTCATTTCAAGAAGAATAGCGAGGACCAGTCACAGCCCCCAAATTGCCAGTACTGGGGGAGGTAGGCCAGCCTGTCCACAGCAAACCAGAGAGAGCATGGGGGACCCTGCATGATCTGAGCCTTCTCTTTCCTCTACCAAAAAGACAGAGTAAACCCCCTCAAATGCCTGGTGATTTCCAAGGAAAGATCAGGGGAAGGGGAGGGAATCTTTATAGATTCCCTGCACAGCATCTAGAACAGATAGCATTACCTACATGACTTTCAGTTCCTAGGTCAGATAAAGATTACATGATTGCCTCACTATCAACTAGAGTGTGAACCAGTAGACAAGAGTAGACCAGCTACAGAATACCAAGAAGCCACATTCTTCACCTGTGTTTGACTCTGAGTACATTTTCAACCTTACAGCACACCTGTTTCCTCGCTGAATTCCTGGATCATCGCTGTAAGTAGGCATGACTATTGTGCAGATAATGGAACAGACTGGGAAAGATCACGCCACTTCTCCCTGGTTTCACAGCTACAGGTGCAGTGGGAATTAGGATATGGATCAGTCTGAATCCAAAATCTACGGTCTTCTCATGATGACTCATGATTTTCTTTCTTTCTTTCTTTTTTCCTGAATGTAGAAACATCTGATGCTTTGTACTAGAAGGAAAGTAAATGTAATAAATGGTGGGGATTCCATGTTCCTTTTGTCTTCAGGGACTCTTATTGGGACCTGTAGGAAGATGTAAAGGAAGAAGGGTTGCCTTCTAATAGGTCTGAAGGTTCCTATGGCATAACCAGAAGATGAGGGCAGTCAGTGCTCCCACAGATGAGTTAAAGGTTGAGCTGTTTTCTTGAAGCTATTTGTTGGAGAAATGAAGAAACCACCAAAATATTGATTACTCAAGAGGTGGCAAGCAGCATGTAGTGTTGGTCACAAAGTTTAGCAATTCAGTGAAGTAGACATTTATTGAGCTTCTACTATATGCGAGGCATGAGGTGAGAATAAGAAGATGCAGAGACATACAGCGTTCAATAGATTATACTACACGCCGGTGCACTGAAACTGATCCCCACCCCATGCCCCTTTTCAAAGCAGCTTCTTTCTTGCTCTAATCTTTATAAAACTAAAGGCAAAACCCGCACCTGGCTGGAGGAGATATGGCAGAGAACTTTCAGGAAGGACTGAATCACTTAATAAATTTGCAGCCTCGTTTCACCTTGTCATGATCTCGCTCTCTGTACTACAGTATCTGTGGCCTCGATCGCACATTATGTTTCTCTTATATTCTTTAAGCTCTTATCCAGTTCAGCTTTGTTTGCTGGCTCTTATGCAACCTACACAAGTAGAATTCTCCTTGGACTTCTCCGGCTCAGACACAAATTGAAAAACAGCAACTCTGGCAATGGCCCATTGGGCACATTTCAGTGCACTCATATCTCAATGGGCTGAGTCAAAGAGGCCAACTTGTTTTTACAGACAACCTAAAGACAAAAGCACTTTAGGGTTATGAAAAAGACTGACTTTGAAAGTACAGTAAAGAGGAGTGTATGGGGGAAAAAATGAATGGCAATGGAATTTTTACCATTTTCAGGAAATTTAAAGAAAAAGCAATTTTTAGTCTATTAAACCCAGATTGCTTAAAAAAAGAATGGGCTTTCATTTGCACCCTTTAGAGAAGAGTGGAGAAAAAAATAGAGTTTAATTCTACTAGGAGAATTAACTACAGAAGGGAGGAGTGTGTTCTGAGGAATCCCTCACCAAGGAATGAGTGGCACACCCAGCCCACTCTGCTTCTGCACTCGACCAGCCTGCATTCTTGTCTGGGAGACCAGGATTCTTACCTCATCAGGGTGGCCCTGGAAGCTCCCCCACACACTTGACCCACTCAGTAGCTTATCCTGAGAGTGGTGCCCTGAGAGCACCCCAGTGGTATGGAGGAGTGGATGGGCCTTGGTGCTTGGGAGATAAACCTGTCTAAACACATGGTTTTGAAGTGTGCTTAAGGTTTACATGGGATTTTACAGAGAGTAAAAGGAAGATAACTGTGCTTTTTATTGCTTCTTATCCCAGCTCTCTTGCTATCCATTCTTCTTTTTTTTTTCTTTATAATTTTACTTATTTCAGAGAGAGCAAGCTAGAGACAAAGAGAGAGAGAGCACTAGCAGTGGGGAGGGGCAGAGGGAGAGGAAGAAGAAGCCTTCCCACTGAGCAGGGAGCCCGATGCGGGGCTCAATCCCAGGACCCTGAGATCATGACCTGAGCTGAAGGCAGAGGCTTTAACCCACTGAGCCACCAAAGCACCCCTCTTGCTAAGCATTCTTACCATGACAGAAAACATGACACACACATACAGGACTTCTCTTTTCTTGTATACACAGAGATACTGTACACAAATCTGATGACTGCACGTGCAAGGTGAGGGCTTCAAGACTTCTCAGGTTTAGAGTGGTTGAAGCTCTTCACCATTCACTGCATGTACATTGTCAAATGGACACGCATTGGCTCTTCACTCATTGTCTAGATTTAAAACCTAAGCTGAATGTGGCTTCATACTCCCTCTTCCTTTTTTTTCCCTTCCTCTTCCTTATATGAACACAATGTCCATATACCTTTTTTTTTTCTTTTTTTTAGATTTTATTTATTTGACAGAGAGAGAGAGCCTACAAGCAGGAGGAGCAGCAGAGGGAGAGAGAGAAGCAGGTTCTCTGCTGAGCAGGGCGCCAGACACAGGGCTGGATCCCAGGACTCTGGGTTTATGACTTGAGCCAAAGGCAGAGCTACCCACATGCCCCTGTCCATACACTTCCTGAGTTACAGAGCTCCATAGGTGAAAGCACGTGGGGAAATTGTGGGAAGAATTTGAAATTAACACGAGCTAGAGAACATTCTGGAAGAGTGAAGAAAAGGTACACTTTTTTTTTTTTTAACAATATCTGGGAGCATTATTAAGGGCTGCAGTATAGATTGGAGAGACATTCATCGAACCCATTTCCATTATACTGTACACACTCTAGATAGTATTTCCCAATCTCCCTTGCAGTTAGGTGACATATGCCTACATCACCAGTGGGACCTCTGTGCACAATACTCTTTCTCTTCCCTTGTTGCTGCTAAATGTTGACACTCAGGGAGACCTGGTCAAAGGGTGGTGGATCTTTTTTCAGCCTATATCTCTGAAAGATTGTGCACACCATTGTTGCAGACCAAATTGTATCCTTCTCTGAAAATTCATATTTTGGCATATTTTGTCCAATGTGACTATATTTGGAAATAAGGCTTGTCAGGAGATAGTTAAGGTAAATGAAGTTGATAAGATTGATGTCATTATAAGAAGAGGAAAGGACACCAGAGCTTGCTTGCTTTCTCTCTTTGAGCATGCACAGAGAAAAGGTCATGTGAGGATTCAGCAAGAAGTCCACCATTTACAAAACAAAGAGAGCAGCCACACCAGAAACCAACCTGAGGGCCCTTTGATCATGAACTTCCAGCTTCTAGAACTTTAAGCAAATAAATTTCTGTTGCTTGTGCCATGCCATCTGTGGTGTTTGTTATGGCAGCCCAAGCTGATAAATACAAACATAGATCCCACTCTCATGTCCACCCTTGCTGTGGATTGGTTTTACATAATGAAACCAGTGTGTTAAGCCACTGAGATTTCAGGCTTTATCTTTCAACGACAGCTAGGGTTTACTTTTCTGATGCAAAGACCAAGCAGAACTAATCAGGTTTCTGATATCCAATTTCTCAAAATGCGTTTGCTGGAATTTATGCAAACTTTACATAAGTGCAAAAAGTTCCTTGAGGGGAAAAGAGTTCCTTGGGGTGAGATCCACAGATTACTTAAGAAAGAAGGGAAAGGAGAGGAGAGGAGAGGAGTGGGGAGGGGAGGGGAGGGGAGGAGAGGAGAGGAAAGGAAGGAAAGAAGAAGAAAAACACCTTTTTGTTTTATTTGGTTTGCAGTGTATAACATGATGGTTTAATATATACAAATTGTGAAATAATAACCACAATTAACACTGCCATCACCTCACATAGTTACTATTTTTTTTGGTTGGTGAGAACACTTAAGAGCTACTCTCTTAACAAATTTCATGTATACAACACATTATTATTAACTATAGTCACCATGCTGTACATTAGAACCCCAGAAGCTTACATTTTATAACTGGAAGTTTGTATCCTTTGGTCAACCTCTCCCCATTTTTCATCCCCTAACCTCTACCATTCTACTCTATGGTTCTATGAATTTGACTTTTTTAGATTCCACATATTAAGTCAGATCATACAGTATTTGTCTTTACATGTTGGGCTTATTTTGCTTAGCATAATGTCCTCCGGGTTTATCTAGGTTGTCATGAATAGCTGGATTTCCTTCTTTTTTAAGGTCGAATAACATTCCATTGTATGTGTGTGGGTGTGTGTGTGTGTGTGTGTGCGCATGCACATTTTCTTTATCCATTCAGTTGTTAACACATACTCAGGTTGTTTCTATATCTTGGCTACTGTGAATAATGTTGCAATGGATATAGGAGGACAAAGGTCTCTTTGAGATACTGATTTTATTTTCTTTGGATATATACCCAGAGGTAGGATTGTTGGATCATATGGTAGCTTTATGTTAATTTTTTGAGGAACTTCCATCTTGTTTTCCATAATGGCTGTACCAATTTATATTCCCACCATAAAGTACAAAAGTTCCCTTTTCTCCACACTTTTGCCAACACTCTATCTTTTCTCTCTTTGATAGTAGTCATTGTAATAGGTGTGAGGTAGTATCTCATTGTGGTTTTGACTTTTATTTCCCTGATGATTAGTGATGTTGAGCTCCTTTCCTTATACTTGGCTATCTGTATGCCTTCTTAGGAAAAACAAAATATTAACATTTTATCAAGTGTATGGTTTGCATGTATTTTCTGTCATTCCATAAGCTGATTTTTCATTTTGTTTATTATTTTCTTTTCTGTACAGAAGCTTTTTAGGTTAATATATAGCCCCACTTGTTTATTTTTGCATTTGTTGCCTGTACTATTGATGTCATATCCAAAAAATCATTGCTAAGATCAATGTCAAGAAGTTTTTCTCTGTTTTATTCTAGGAATTTTACAGTTTCAGGTATTGGATTTAATCCACTTTGAGGTAAATTTTGTGTATTGCATAAGGATCCAATTTCATTTCTTTTGCATGTAGATATCCAGTTGTTCTAATATCATTTATTGAAGATATTCCTTTCTCATTGTGTATTCTTGATGTCCTTGTCAAATATAATTTGACCATATATATGAAGGTTTATTTCGTGACTCTCTAGTCTGTTTCATTGGCCTATGTATATATTTTTATGACAGTATCATACTGTTTTGATTATTGTAGTTTCATAATATAATTTTTTAAAAGATTTTTATTTTATTTATTTGAGAGAGGGAGATCACAAGTAGCCGGAGAGGCAGGTAGAGAGAGAGAGGGAATCATGCTCCCTGCTGAGTAGAGAGCCAGATGCAGGGCTTGATCCCAGGATCCTGAGATCATGACCTGGCCTGAAGGCAGAGGCTTAACCCACTGAGCCACCCAGGTGCCCCTCATATTATAATTTGAAATCAGGAAGTCAAAAGACAAAGAAGATCACTATATAATGATAAAGGGGTCAGTTCATCAAGAGGATATAACAGTAGTAAATATATATGCACCCAACATTGGAGAACCCAAATATGTAAAGCAAATGTTGGCAGAATGGAAGGGAGACATAGATAGAAGTACAATAACAGTAAAGGACTTTAATACCATAGTTTCAACTATGGATAGATCATCCAGACAGAAAATCAATAAGGAAATAGTGTTCTTGAATAACACTATAGACCAAATGGACCTTACAGGCACGTCCAGAACCTTCTATTCAATAGCAGCAGAATACACCTTTTTCTCAAGTCACACAGAACATTTTCCAGTATTAGATCAAATGATAGGTCACAAAACAAGTCTTACCAAATTTGAGAAGATTGAAATCATTGATTTGGTATTTTTTAACCATAATGGAATAAAACTAGAAGGAAAATTGGGAAAATCAAAAATAAGTGGAAATTAAAGCATAGACCCCTTAACAACTGACGTAAAGCCTAATGTTAACTTTTCTTTGTCTGAAGAGACTTTCAGCACAAGGCTGAATTAGGGAAATGAGGAAACAAAAAGTGCAGCTGTGATACTTATAAAGTTCACACATTTGTAACATTCTTCAGAGATTGTCTGTACAAGTTGGAGTCATCAGCTTAACATTTATAAAATAAAAATCATGTTTTAAATGTAGCCAAAGAGCATTCTAATTGAAATAATATGGTTCTCAACCAGTATATGGAGGGTAATAGAAGGAGGCTCAGGGGAGAATATATGAATTTGAAAAAAAATATATTTGACCACAGAAAAATAAAAGCTCAACCTAATCAGTGTATAGAAGTATATAGAAAATAAACCATCTTCTAAGTATACCAGTGACTTTAAAGGGGCTGAATTATGGGGAAGGGGGAGAATGGTCTCTCTCAGAAACTCCTTGCAACTTCACAAAACTTTTATGTTTATTAAAAGAGAGTTTGAGTTGATTTCTACTCTACTCTAATCTTTATTATTTCTCTTTTCTGTTGAATTTAAGCTTTATTTGCTGTTTTGTTTTGTTTTGTTTTTCCCAGCTCTTTTAGGTGTAAGGTTAGGTTGTATATTTTACACTTTTCTTGTTTTTGAGAAAGACCTGTATTGCTCTATACTTCCCTCTTAGGACCACCTTTGCTGCACAGGTTCTGAACTGTCATGTTTTCATTTTCATTTGCTCCCATGTATGTTTTTTTATTCTTCTTCAATTTCCTGGTTGACCCATTCATTCTTTATTAGGATGCTCTTTAACCTTCATGTGTTCCTTCTGTCTTTTTTATTGTGGTTGACTTCAAATGAAAGCACTGTGATCTGAAAATATGCATGGTATAATCTCAATCTTTTTGTACCTGTTGACACCTGATTTGTGACCCAGTATGTGATCTATCCTGGGTAAAGTTCCATGTGCACTCGAGAGGAACATGTATTCTGCTGCTTTAGGATGAAACGCCCTCAATATATCTGTTAAGTC
This sequence comes from Procyon lotor, assembly GCA_028646535.1. Classification (NCBI taxonomy): domain Eukaryota; kingdom Metazoa; phylum Chordata; class Mammalia; order Carnivora; family Procyonidae; genus Procyon; species Procyon lotor. The sequence continues at coordinate 78,296,551 of CM053605.1, read as the reverse complement.
CCTCTAGTCTAGTGTGTCATTCAAAGCCCTTTTTTCCTTGTTGGTCTTCTGCTTAGATTATTTGTCCATTGATGTGTATGGGGTGTTGAAGTCATCTACTATTATTGTATTATTATCAGTGAGTTTCTTTAATTTTGTTATTAATTGGTTTATATATTTGCCTGCTCCAAAGTTAGGGGCATAAATATTTACAATTGTTAGACAATTTTGTTGGATAGATCCTTGTATTATGATACAGTGTCCTTCTTCATCTCTTATTACAGTCTCTTTGGTCTAAATTCTAGTTTGATGTAAGAATTGCTACTCCAGTTTTATTTTGATGTCCATTAGTATGACAAATTGTTTTCCACCCCCTCACTTTCAACCTGGATGTGTACTTCGGTTGAAAATGACTCTCTTGGAAACAGCAAACCCATGGGTCTTGTGGGGTTTGTTTGTTTGCTTGCTTGCTTCTCTTATCCATTCTGTAGCTTATGTCTTTTGACTGGAGCATTTAGTCCATTTACATTCAGAGTAATTATTGAAAGCTATGAATTTAGTGCCATTGTATTACCTGTAAAATCACTGTTTCTGTAGATTGTTTCTGTTCCTTTTTTGTTATTGTTACTTTGGGGCTCTCTTTTCACTCAGAGGATCCCCTTAATATTTCTTACAGGGCTTATTTAGTGTTCACAAATTTGATTAGTTTTTGTTGGTCCTGGAAACTCTTTACCTCTCCTTCTATCCTGAATGACAGCCTTGCTGGATAAAATATTCTTGGCTGCATGTTTTTCCCATTTAGCACAGTGAATATTCCATGCCAGTTCTTTCTGGCCTGCCAGGTCTCTGTGGACAGGTCTGCTGCAGTCTTATGTGTCTACCCTTGTAGGTTAAGGACCTCTTGTCTCAAGCAGTTTTTAGGATTTTATCTTTATCTTTGAAATTTGCAAGCTTCACGATTATATGTTGAGGTGTCAACCTATTTTTATTGATTTTGAAGGTGGTTTTCTGTGCTTCCTGGATTGAATGCTTGTTTCTTTCCCCAGTAGGGAAATTCTCAGCTATAATTTATTCAAATAAACCTTCTCTCCTCTCTCCGTCTCTTCATCTTCTGGGACCTCTACCATCCAGATATTATTTCACTTTATGGAATTGTTGAGTTCTCAAAGTCTCTTTTCATGATCCAGTAGATCTTTTTCTCTCTTCTGTTCAACTTCCTGATTTTCCATCATTTTATCTTTTATATCACTGACTCTCTTTTCTGTCTCTTTATCCTCACTTTTAGAGTCTCTGTTTGGGACTGCATCTTAGTAATAGCATTTTTAATTTTGGCTGACTAGATTTTAGTTCTTATTTCTACAATAACAGATTCCTTATGCTTTTTTCAAGCCCCACTAGTATGTTTATGACTATTGTTTTAAATTCTAGTTCAGACATCTTACTTATATCTGAATTGATTAAGTCCCCGACAGTGAGTATTACCTACTACTCATTCTTTTGTGGTGAATTTCTCCATCTTGTCATTTTGTCTAGAAAAGAAAGAAAGTGAAAAGACAACAAAAACAACAGCAACAACAGGAAAAACACACACACAAAATTAAAACAAAAAACAAAAAATGAGAACAAAACAGAAAAAAACAAAAAACTAGATCCTAGGTGTATCTTGGTCTGCTTATTAAAAGAAATTAGGTCCCAAAATAGGAAAGAAAGAAAAACTTATATATATATGCAAAAATAAAATAAAAGGAAAGGAAACCAAAAATAAAAAATATTTTATAAAACATATATAAATAAAAATTTAAAAAGAATTAACAAATAATTTAAAAAATTTAAAAAATGGCTGAAAAAATAAAACCGATAGACTAAAAAAAAAAAAAAAAAACCTATGCATGCTGTATACTGTTATTCCCAAGAGCTGAAGTTTTGCAGTTCTCTGTGATCAATAAACTTGATACTAGCCAGCTGTTCCTTTGGGTCTTCTGGGAAGGGGTCAATTGCACTGATTCTCAGGTGCCTTTATACTTGTGGAAATGTTCCTCCCTTGCCAGAGGGACAGGCTCAGTTTAAGTGGCTCTGAATAGCACTATGCAGTACTGTTTTACTGCCTGAAGACTTTTAGCACCATGGGCGAGATAAAAATGGTGACACCCTGCTCTCTAGACCCAGAGCTAGAAGTATGCATCCCCCCCTCTTCAGTGCGCCCTCACAGAAAAGTAGCCAGTCACTCTTGTTTCCCTGGTTTCCTTCAGAACTCTGTGTTCACCCAGCCTATTACTGAGCATTTTTATCCCAGGCATACAACTGATATTCAAGACTCCAAATTCTGTGGACTCCTGCAGTGGACCCACACTGTTCCTCCTGGGAGTTGGAGGTGGGGTCTTGCTATGCTTCTGTCTTTTGCTGGGCACCTGCCAGGGAGCAGTTGTGTGACCATGCAGTGGTTCACAGTTTATGGCAACACAGAGCAACAAGCCAACACCTCGACTCACTATTTTCAGCCGGCTTCCCTGCTCCAATGTCTGGGAACTCTGCCACACTCAGGCACCCCAATTTTTGTGACCTTGAGGATCCTGAGACCATACTGTCCCACCTAGGATCCTGCCCTGCTTCACCACCCCAGTGCCTTTAAGCCAGGGACATCCCCCACTGTGGCAGACGACTTCTTTTTTTTAATTTTATTTAAATTCAATTAATTGACATATAATGTATTATTGGTTTCAGAGGTACAGGCCTGTGATTTATCAATCTTA
>CM053605.1:78278232-78293322 GCA_028646535.1 Procyon lotor | reverse complement strand
TGGTACCCCGGGCAAAAATGTTGGAACAGGTATCGTTTTTAGAAAATTCTACTTCATATGAAGTCGCAATGGCCCTGTCTAAAATTCTGTGCCTTGCCTTTTAGAGCAACCTTGCCGATCTAGTTTTCTTTTCTGTGGAACGCCTTTAATACATCTGCAGACAGTTGTAATATCTACCTTTAGGTTTTTTCTTCTTTCCATTAGCTCTTTGAAATTCTCCAGCTCTTTGAAATTCTCTGACTTACAGTCAGTATTATACTGCTGGACCCCTGTCTTACTTGTTCAAATTATCTGTAACTATGCCATCCACAACTGATACATTACTGTAGGTGCGCCGTCCTATGGGATTCTTACCTCCTCGGCTCTAAACACTACCTAACCACTAGTTATGCTTTCAGTGGACTTTCAGCATGTAAGTCAATACTACTAGTTATGAAGATTTCTCACACATAATAGTAACTGTCATTTAAAAGTTGCTTAATTGAAATGCCCTGAATGAGTTAGAAATGCTTTCCTGAAGAACGAGGGCCACTTTCATTGCATGGCTTTTTCTCCCCTTTTAAAATTTTTCTTCTTTTTCTTAAGTCACTCGTGACATATACAGATCCACCCAGAAGAAATTTTCTTAGGGAATTAATACCAAATTCCAGTATAATGATCCCTGGCATTTTGTTTCTCATTTTTATTAACTGGGAAAATAAAAACTAATAGCTCATGTAAATTAACAGGCCAACACTGACCTCTGGTGTGTAAGGAAGAAATTGCTTAGTGGGTGAACTAGTGGACGCTGGGGAAAAAAGTTTTATGTTTAATGTAAGAACATCTTCGTCCAAGCAAAGACGTTTCCCGTTATAATTACAGATGTGGAAATTGGGGAATGTCAGCCTCACTGAATGGAGAGAATTTCTCCATGTTAGTCTCTTGTGGTAGGAATTGAAAAGGAAAAGAGAGAACTGCTGTGAGGAATGGCCCCAATGCATCATGTTTTGGCCCTATTAGGTCTGCATTTAAGCAATTCCAACCATAGTGAGTGGAGAAATGATCCGCACTCCCTCACTTGACTCCATACAAACTGGATTTTTTTTTTAAAAGCCTATTGTGAACTTGTGTGAGTTTTCTCCTTAGATGGTATGTGTCTTGCTTGCCTGTTATGTCCTCAAATGCCTCTTCACTTACCTCAGACGCAGGTCCCAAAGTCATCTTTTTCTATTCTTGTTTGCTCTTGTTCATTCTCCTGGAATTTTCCAAAGCAATGCCATGTGCCTGGGATGTATTTGCCTTGTAACTGAAAAATCTAACATTTGTTAGAGCGGTTCTTCTTTTAGATAGATGCCCCGTTCTCTTCTCTGTGTTCAGTATGTGCCCTTCTCTGTCACTCCAGGCTGAAGCCAAATTCTCTGTCTGCCTCTCTGTCCTAGGTCCCCTTTGGGTGGAGCCCTCGGGAGTGCACAGCCAAGGGCTGCAGGCTGACGCACTCACCTGCAGACAGAGGGGTCAGCTGTGCAGATTCAGCCACTCTTGCTGGCCTACCCTCTGCCGTAACAGGGCCCATAGAATCTTAGAACCTCACCTATTGGGAATAGTATCACCAGCCCCATAACCAGTGGACCCAGGTTCCAATTTAGTCCTGATCCTGTCACAGACTTGCTATGGGATCTTCTGCAACTTTCAATTCTTAGCAGACTTCTATAACCTGTTCCACAAAAAGGGGCGATTAGACCGGATGACCCCTAACATCACTTGTGATGCTCTAATTCTACAATTCTGCAATCTGGACTCAGGAAGCCGGCTTACAACCCAGGGCTCTTACTACCTAGGGCTCCTTCACCGCCTCTCTCCTCCCACCCTCCTAATTTGTTTTCTATTGCGTGCTTCCTGTGTTGACTAAATCATTGTACTGATTACACTTTATGTATCTATTTGTCTGTCCTGTTTCCTTCATTGGCCTAACCTATGGCAGGCTGTAAGTAACTACCGAGTGAATGAAAACAGAAAACTATCTTATGTTCATCCTGCAAGTCTGTATCTGCCATGTATTCCTTGGAAGTTCCAGGGCCCTGGAAGCTTTGCAGTCAGCATCAACCTTTTGTCCTGATTCTACAAACTAGATAATAGGCAAGAATGTTGCCTCACAAAAACTCTCAAAGGAGATGAATAGCTTTGGCTCATGCTGCAAGGAAGTGGAGGATGCCAGGTTGTTAGCAGGAGCTAAATCACTTGGCCTAAGGGGGCGACGTTTACTTCCCATGGTCAGGCAGACTAGGAAGAAGTGGGCAAAAAGAGATTGGGGGAGAAGGGTAAAGTGGAACTAGTGAAATGGTTTGAAGTTGAAGATGATGCTGGGCAAAGGCCTAGTGAATGTGTCCAGTTCTTGGGGTCGCCATAGGAAATTTTTAAAACTTGGAATTGAATTCGATTTGACGAAATTTGCTTGCTTATTCAACTCCCAATTTACAGTCTTGAGTATACTCTATTGTGTTCACAAATGACTTGAATGGGTAGTTTATTTGTGGCAAGCAATGGAGAAGTGAGTAGTACATTTGGGTCTGTGGTTCTCCACCTTCAGGCACTTGGGAATCACTTGGGGGAGATTTTAAATATCGGACGCTGACCTCAGAGTCTGGAAGGGTTACAACAGCATCTCTAGGGGTGAGGCCCAGGGATCGTTGTTTCTTAGCAGACGCCCAGATGAATCTGATGTGCTGCTGGGGTAGTGAACCACTGGCCGAGGGGTGTGGAGGAGAGCTGGCGAGCAGAAGAGCAGAGGCGGCTCTGGAGTGAGTTGTGAAGCCACAATAGATTACAGCTGCGGTCATCAATACGAATTCATCCAAGAAACTACTCAGCAACCACACATGCTTTGTTTCTCACTCAACTCTATTTCTCATTGTTGGCAGGAACTATTTTAATTTTATAAACCTCTACTTTCCTCAAACCCTCGCTCCTCCCAACTCTATAGGTACTCCCAACAAGTACTTTCTACTTTTCAGAGATAAATTGGTGCCCAAAGTGAAAAACTCTTCAATTCTCTGCCACCAAATTTATAAATCTGTTTTCTTCTGCTCTCTTTTTACTGGTGCCTGTTCACCAATATTTAAGCATCCAAGGGCACCCCCTCCCTCTTTTTAAAGCAAAGATTCAGAAACACAGATGTAGGTGAGTTTATTTGGGGGAAATAAAACAACCCTGCCAACAAAAGGCCCTTCTTAACTAATAGAGATAAAAGAACACAATTTATTTCTAAGTAAGAACTAATTGATTTACATCTATGTAAGATATCAAAAAATGTGACAAAACGTCTGGACAGATTTTCACATAATTTCTTTAGCAACGCAGACACAAGAATAAGTTCTCTTATCTCCTCAATAGACAAAGAGCCATACTGTTGGCTGTTGATCGTCTCCTAGTGGAAGTCTTCTAAGTTAATTTTAGAGATATGTGTTTACAGTTCCACATCAGAAGGTCTCCAAATTTGCACTGTAAAATCAAAAGGTCAGATCTCTTTTGGGGCCTCTTAAGATTTCAAGGAGACATTCTAAGGAAGGGAGTGTGGGGGGATGGCCAACTCCCCCCTCAAAGAAAGTTTCATCATTTTATCTTTACAGAATCCTGAAACAAAAAAAGGATGTTGGAGGAAAAACAGCTAATATTTGAATGAGGCCTGTAGTTGGTGAATATTATTGTACCAATGCCAATGCTAGTTTCCTAGCTTTGAAGGTTATATTGTGGTTATAAAAGATGAAACATTCTGGAAAGTTCTATGTGATGTATACAGAAACTCTCTGGGGTATACAGATGTAGGGAGGGGATCAGAGCTACAGTAAGGCAAGAAGGGTGACTACACACAGGAATAACTAAGTGTGAATGCGAGGAGGGTCTTGAATGGTGTCTGAGGATTAGATCCTAGCAATGTATATAAGACAGTATCAGCAATGTTGTTGGTTTGTTGTGGATACGTAGGAGAAATCTTTTTTTGTAAGATATATAACCCAAAGTATTAGCAGCTATTGGGCTGCTAACTCAGTAACTTACTCTTAGATGATTCAAAAAGAAATTATTTTGTCCTATACTTGCAGCTTGTGTCTGAGTCGGAAGTTATATCAAAATTTGAAAAAAAAAATTTTAAAAACTACAACTGGATAATGAAAATAAAATTACTATACCAGTAATGAAAAAAATGTAAAGAAGTCAGATCATTAACACACTGCTGGTAGGAGTGTGAATTAGTACAATCATTTGGAAACCTTAGCTGTATCTTCCAAAACTCAACATGTGTATACCTTATGAACTAGCAAATTCAGTCCTAAGTATGTACCTAGAGCTAGTTCTATATTGCAAAGTTTCCCAAAGTTTGGATATTTGAAGGAACATTATTCTATAAAGCGTACTCCCTTAAGGTGTTCACTTAAATGCAAAGAATATGGTGCAGCAAACCAGAGATTGTGCAGGCAAGCACTGAGGCTCTGAAAGATATCCCACATACAATCCCCATATCCCAGGTCTCTTCTTATTCACATACACACAGACTGTATTCTGTCATCAGGTTGAACTACCAAGATCTATGACAGGAACCTTGTTTTCGGGAGAGCTCTAAGGAGAAACCCTTAGTGAGTCTTTTATACCCCCTTGACCATGTAATTAAGCTATGTTGTCAAGCAAGTTAGGCTAGTTTCAAACCCTTGGTAAAACCAAAACCAAACCAAAACAAAACAAAAAACTTGACCTTGAAGGTCACCAGGAGTTGTTTCTTGACTTTAAGTTCTGCATTATAAATCTCATTGCTGTTACCTTGCCCAAGAGCCAAAAAATCTAGATATCAGGGTTTCCCCAGAGATAATGAGAGTGTCTTCTATCCATCTATAAATCCATACATTTTCACTTAAAAAAAGGGACAAGAATATTTAAAACATTATATTCATAAAACATCAATATTCATAATAACCAAACCCTGAAGCCAACCCACAGGTCCATCAGGAGGAAATAAGATAAACTGTCATCTATTTGCATGTAGAATACTATAGAATAATGAGTAAATATGCATTACTTCTGTGTGTAACAGCATAGGTGAATATGACAAATAATGTCCTTAAGTGAAGATATCTGACAGAGTTGCTGAGTAAGTGTTATTTACTAACTTGGTGGACAGTTAAATGGCTGTATTCACTTTGTAAAAATTCATTACACTCAAAATTTGTCCTTATATGTACATATGTGATATTTCAACAAAAGTAATTTAAAAGGCACCTAGGTGGCTCCGTTGGTTGAGCATCTGACTTGTGATTTCAGTTCAGGTCATGATCTCAGCGTTGGAATCTGGCCCCTTGTCAGGCTCTACACTCAGCAGGAAGTCTGCTTAGGATTCTCTCTGTCCCTTTCCCTGTGTCCCTCCCCCTACTCTCTCTCTCTCTCAAATAAATAAATCTCTTTAAAAAAGTAACTAAAATAAATGTTTTACATACACGTGCACACACACATACTCAAAAGCTGTACCTGCTTTAGAGTTTTACAAAAAATTTCATTTAACTTAGCACCTTGTGAGTAATGACTTCACAGGATGTAATTCATTAGTCTACCTTTTAAAGTTTTCTTCTATTATTTCTTTATTTCTTTATATTAATTTCCTTTGTTCTATTCCTTCATGAATCCTTAAGGTGGATATTATGTTTTATGGATTTAGTTTCCATGTCCTTTAGCTTTTCTTTCACATTTTTCATCTTTCTATATATTTTAAAATTTATTTTGTGGTAATAACTCACTGAGATTGATCTTTTAGATTCCTAATTCAGCACAAAGGCATTGTTATAATCATGCATAGAATACTAGGCAGATATTTTTTCTAAATGACAGATATTGGTCCTATGGCTCAGAGATGCTATGGTGTATAGGAATGTCATTTTGCCTTAATAGATGAAAAATAGTACAATTTATATAGTATGGTGCTTTAATTAAAAAAGATGTCTGGGGGCACCTGGGTGGCTCAGTGGGTTAAAGCCTCTGCCTTCGGCTCAGGTCATGCTCTCAGGGTCCTGGGATCGACCCCGCATTGGGCTCTCTACTCAGCAGGGAGCCTGCTTCCCTCTCTCTCTGCCTGCCTCTCTGCCTACTCGTGATCTCTCTCTCTCTGTCAAATAAATAAATAAATAAAATCTTTAAAAAAATTATGTCTGTGTATATATGGTCTGCATTTCTTGGTATATTGCTTGAAACATGCTGTATTAATTAGCTGCGTGTGGGTGCAAGTTACTGAAGAGTCAGTAATATGGCTTAAGCAATATAGTACCTCCGTGTCTCTTTGTAACAAGACCTCTGGAAGTAAGAGCTATGAGATTTTCTGTGGCAGTTCAACAATGTCATAAGCATCCAGCTTTTCTCTAGCTCTCTGCTCTGCTACTCTTAGCATGTTTTATTTTCATCCTTTGTAATTCTTCACAGTTAAAAGGTCCCTACCACAACTCCAATAATTATGTCTTTAAACAATAAAGCCAATGAAATTTTAAAAATGCATTTACTTTCTGCCTTCTCACTTTTTCATCAGAGGTTAAAATCTTACTCGTAAGCTCCCTCCCATAATACATTTTTTTCATATATCAGATTAGCTACAAGAGGGTCAAATGTTCATCTCCAAACCAATTACAAGAAAAGAAGAATTAAGGCAACATTTGTATTAATTAGTTTTTGCTACAATAATGCAGCTGAAGAAACACACTAATATATCAACAAACGTATGTTTATTGTTTCTGGCTCATGAGTTTGTGGATCAGCTACAGCATTTCTACATCAGACCATGAGGGAGGTTCAGGTGTGCTCCATGAGTCCTTCATTCCTGGAAGGCTGAAGGGCAGTGACTATCTGGGACATATGATTTTCACAATTCAGAGAAGTAATGCAGGAGGAGAAGCAGAAACACATGACGCTTCCTAGTAGTTTTTCTTAAAATAGGCCCTCTCTCACTTCTACCCATGTTCCACAGGTAAAGCCATCATATAGCCAAGCCAAAGTCAATGCAGCAGGTAAGTACTCTTTTCCCTCACTGAAGCATGGCGAGGATGGGAAAGGAGCAAATAATTATGAACAAATTAAATAATCTACCACAATGTTCATGGCTTAGACCAATCATGGCCCATCCCTTCAAACTGGGAGAGGAATCCACATTCTGTGAACTTGTTGCAACGCATATAGAATATCATCATTATAAATTAAGGGAATAAGTAATTATGTCTAGTAAGAAACCAGTAACATTATCTGACTTAGTTCACACCAGCCTCACGATGAGTATGCCTGGGGTGGAGGGTGGGATAGGCAGAGCCCATTGTGAGGCCAGAAAGAATAGTCCCATGTTGACTTCTCACTATTTAAACAAATTAACTAGAAGCCTCTTCTAATTGAGAAAAAAAAAAACACCCTGGAAAAGCAACTCAAATATTGATGAAAATAGCACTTGTTTGTCTATTTATTGGCTAAGCATTTTAATTCAATAATTTGGCAAGAGACTCACTGCCTTCCAGAAACTATTCAGCCTTTTTTGAAAAAGCCTGAAATTCATGTATATGGAATAGTAACTTCACAATATCTCCAAGAACTCTCTAACACCTTGGGTGAAGAACTCCCAACTGTCTCACCTGCAGGACCACACAGTATTTATACTGTTTTCATTCTGGCCCGTCCACTGGCACAGATTGTTCACTTCTGTTACTGTCATGGCAAGTGATGCAGGAAGAGAAACGTTGCTGATCTGTGAAATTGGACAATACATTAAATCTGTCTTGGTATTTAAGCCACAGTAAGTACCATGTTTAATTGGGTTTATGAAATGACATCTTGTTCAGGGCAAGGATCAGGATGGAAGAGAAGCTATAATGGATAATAAATTAAACATCTAACTTAAATCTAAACTGTTAGATGCTCAAGTCAGTAATTTCAAAACTGTGACTCCCAAGTGAATAACAAATTGACCTTTGTGTGACATTATATGTCATTAATTTTAAAGGCCTAATATGACTTCCGATTACAGACCTCCCAAAAAACATAACTGGGAACTTTTTCTCTCTCTGCATTTCCTGACATTATTTCCCTAGTACTAAGTTAATAGATGGCTTCAAATCTAAAATCATGGGAAATGAAAGAGTTTGCCCAATCGTTAATATCTGAACCTTAGGATTTATCAACTGTGGCATATCTAGAGATACAAACCCCACCTTTTCTAGTTTTGTGGAATGTCTAGATGTAGAAATAAAGACCTCATTGCATGTGGAAGTGCCCTATCAGGCACAATTTTCATAAAGGGAATTTAAATAGCTGTTTTAATTTGTAGACCAGACCGTGTGTGCTTGGAATCTAAGACTAATGAGCCACTTTCTTAGAGAATTGCCTTTTCTAAATAAACAAGGCTTTTGCACTGACCCAAGAATCTGAGTTGCAGCTGAAAGACTAATTATACCAATATTATAATGGGCACATCCACAACAAAAGAATATTCTCTCCATCTCCAAAGTTAGAGTGTTCAAATGAAATCCAATTTATCTGAATTGTCTTTAACATTTTCCTTTGCACCTCTATGGGAACTGAAAAACATTTTTCGAGAAACAGTTTGAAAATCCATCATTTTTGCTTTTTTTCAATATGTATAAAACCTCCTCTATAAATGAATTCAAGATGAATTTTTCCCTTGGTAATTTTATTTGAAAGGAAATTGAACAAATCATTAGGAGCAGAATGATTGCAATTAAAAAATAATTAAATGTGCAAATGTAGACTACATTTGGATATGCAATTAGATGATTGATTACACCGGAAATCTAATTTCACACTTAAATTGCCAACCACACCCATGTCTTGTGCTATTGACCCACCATAGGTCTAGACCTCATGTCTGGAGGAAGTGACTTCAGTGGAATAGTATTTTTGCAGTGATTCAATCACCATTTGATAGGGTCTTCTTCAGATAGTAGTCAGAGGCAACATGCATGAATGAGCTTCCTTCTTGCCTTCCTTCTTATTTTTCAACCAGAATTTTGTTTGATTTTAAAGATTTTTTTTTTTTTTAGAGAGAGAAACACACTGATAGAGGGAACACAGGTACGGGGGAGTGGTAGAGGGAGAAGTAGGCTTCCCGCTGAACAGAGAGCCCAATGCAGGGCTCGATTCCGGAACCCTGGGATTATGACTTGAGCCGAAGGCAGCCGCTTAACTACAGAGCCACCCAGGTGCCCCTCATTTTAGATAAGTAATGTGAATCATGGCAAATTGTGAAAGGCCTCTTTTATCTCTTTATACTTAGTAACTCTTCCTATTCAGTTACTCTCTAAAAGAAAGTTGAGCGTCAAAATGTTAAATTTGTGTGAAAAAGCACTGATTTTTGAATAATTGAAATTTCTAAATAATTAAAATTTAGAAATCATTTAGTATTGCATTTTTTAAAAAGATTTATTTATTTATTTGAGAGAGGCAGAGAGAGAGAGTGTATGCACCCGTGGGAACAAAATGGGGAGACTCCCCATTGAGCGCAGAGCCCAGTGCTAGGCTAGATCCCAGGACCCTGAGATCATGACCTAAGCTGAAACCAAGAGTCAGACGCTCAACCCACTGAGCCACCCAGGTGCCCCTATTTATATTTTAAGTTGTCTTTAACTTTTAGATGCAAATATCTGAAATCTATACTTTGCTGTTGGTGATTATGGGTTAGGAATGTCTTCAAACTAACCAAGACAATGAATTTTATTACCATAGAAGTGGAAGGGATGATTTATCAACTTTTGTAGCTGGTATGTTTCAATGTTGCTCTAAAAATTGAGGAGATTGCCATCACATACTGAAAACAATTTACATTTCCAGAAATTCTCTTGTGTTATATCTATAAATATCGATCACTAATGTATATCATCTTTCAGCCCATACTTCCATATCATTTCCTGCAATGCTGGGTCTGGAAATATGCAAGTTGCTTTTTCCAAGGCAGCACACTCTTCCGCAGAGCATGATGGGAAGGTATCTTAGATCAAAGATTCATCCCTAACCTGAAATCCCTAACCTGAAATTAGCATTGGGTTAATACATTCTCAAGCCCCATGAGTGTGATGTTTTCCTCTTCAGGTAACTTTTGAAGATGCAAAAGTCCATCAAAAAGAATAGTAGTTACCTTTTGGGTCACTGAAGCTTATTATTAGCAGGTTTGCCAGTTTTTTCCAATAATGGTGAGTACTTTGTCATAAAGGCAGAATAGGGATCTTGGGTAGATAGGAAAAAAAAAAACCGATGCAAAAAAGAGAGAAATGGCATCAGAGCTTATTGATCATGTAATTGTGTCTTATTTTGATCCTGGAGCTATTGAGGGATGACTCAATTTCCCTTTTTTGTGCAGTTCTTTGATCCACTTGTGGTTTGACCTCTGGGAGCTGACTGTAGGAAAAGGAACGTTGAGAAATAGGCAGACAACTCATTGTTAACAATGTTTAATTAAGAAATCCAAAACAGTGTTTTTCAGCCTTAGCTACTCATTGGAATCACCTGGGAAATTTAAGAACTACTGATACATGGGTCCCATGCCCAGAGATTTAAAAATAAATTGCCCCAGATGATTTGAACAGCCTTGAGAAAGTGGAGAGTCACTGGTCTAAAGAGCTAACCAAATAAAGATTTACCATGTGCTCAAAGAACTTATGATTTAGGAAGGCCTACTACAAAGAAAAAAAATTAGAAAGTTCAGTGCTCTCTTTGTCAATCAGCATCCGATCCGAGGTCCATGCTTGTTCTTACTTCCAACTCTTACCTTGGCATGAAGCAAGGGGTGCCTTGGGCTGCTCCACTGGCTATCACTATCAGTTAAGGGACTGTTGCACGGGACATCTAAAGACTATGGAGGTTCTAGAAATTGTGAGATATCAGAAAGCCCCAGGTTTAGTGAAGGCGTGCAAAGAGAAACAAGTTTTGCCAGAGAACTCAGAGGAACTCCAGCTTCCCTAGAAATCATGCAGTTTTAGGGGGATGGTTGGCTTTCTGTGAAGACATCAACTCTGAAATATGAATAAAGGACAGAAAATTAAAGAAGATTTTTCTGAGGGCCTGTGTGTAACTATGCAGAAGACAACCAGGAGAGCAGAGATGTATGTGGAGTCATACCGCCGGGGAGACAAGGTAGGAAAACATGAGATAAACAGGTATATTGCATTTTTTTTTTTTAAGACTTAACTCTCTACGGGCCTAAAATTCCTACTGCATCTTTGGGTCTTTTTTCCTATTTTCTGCCTAGAATGGCTGGGTTCCCTTAATTTTAAATACGGCTTGAAAGGAAGGACCAATAGGGAAACTACAGGCATTTCTTGAGACACTGCTCTGGGGCAGTGTGCCTGCTAAATGGTTGTCAAATTTGAGTTTGTGATCAGAAACACCTGGAGGGCCTAATGAAAGAAGCTTCTGGGGCCCACCCCACAGTTTCTGATTCACCAGGTCTGAACTGCCACACGAGAATGTCTGTTTCTATGAAATTCCCAGGTCATGCTCCTAGTGCTACCTGGAGACCATAAGGAACACGGTCTCTAGGGATGAAAAAAGAAATGGCTTATCAGCAATCTGTCCCTGATTCAAGATTCATAAGGAGATGTATTAGGGGCGTATATTGTCGCATGTTGATAAAATAAGAATGCCAGCAAGTCACGTATTTTTAAAGTAAAATATAGCGCAGACACTACAGAAGTTCCGAGACAATAGCTAATTAAACACCAGTGAGGCAGAAGAGGTCAGAGATGACAAAGAAGAATAGGAGACGGAGGCCTACAGAGGTGAGGGTGGCCTGCGGGGCTGACTTTATTAGGAAGCATACAACAGTGAGGAAATCCCCTGAATATTGAGGCCTAAAAGGCAAAGCTCAGGGTCTTAAATGCTTGAAAGTGGAGGGCCATAGTGCTTATGCTAATTAAGCACTGAAAACTCACATTTCTCTTAGGACTGAGGATCAGTGCATGAGCTCAGGAAAGTATCCCCTCCCTTGTTTACTGGTCAATAGCAAGTTCAATTAGATCCAGAAAAGGTTCCTTTTGTTGGGGTGCAGGAGAGGGTGTCATTCCCAGTCCCTCGTGGTCAATCAGCTTCAGCTGGTTAGGACCCAGTATGATGAATCATTTAATTTTGCCATCTCTGTCTCTTTTTCTTTAATATTTTATTTATTTATTTAACAGAGAGAGAGCACAAGTAGGCAGAGAGAGAGGCAGGCAGAAAGAGAGGGGGAAGCAGGCTCCCCGCTGAGCAGAGAGCCCGATGCGGGGCTCGATCCCAGGACCCTGAGATCATGACCTGAACCGCAGGCAGAGGCTTTAACCCACTGAGCCATCCAGGCGCCCTGATTTTGCCATCTCTTAGGCAAGTGCTGCTGCAAGTGGAAAATTCTTTTTTTTTTTTTTAAAAGAATACTCAGGGTGTCCAGAGTCAGGTCTCAAAAGCAATGCTGGACACGGTTGACAAAAGGTTGAGGAGGGTCCTTAGGCCAGGGGTATTTGTGACATAAATAGTATCCCGAAGTTGGAGATAGCAAGACCTCGGACCACGACTGGGCAGATTGGCTTGGCTTCAGTGAAAGGATATATGGGTCTAAGAGAAGAAATAATGATATTTATGCATCTGTGCAGCATTTAAAAGGTGTGACTGTGAGATAGCGAATATAATCCCCTAAAGTGACAGCTGTATTCCTAGTGAGTGCTGGCATTTAATGTAGTTACCCAGAAACAGTAAATATTTAGAATTATGTTCAAGCAAATATGAGACCTCTAAGAAGCTATTACATATGTATGTGGGAATTTACACACAGTATTATTCTGGGAGTTTCCCCCATCTAGATTCTGTATAACCACATATATTCTTTCCAGCTTTATTCTATATGACTACCCAGCTTTTCTCCGTATGATTTTGGCTATTTTCAGATTGCACATCTAGTTTCAAAAACTCATTGAAGAGATTCAAAGAATCTTTGACTCTGAGGAAAATTCTGAGAAAAAAGCAACACACCCCATAGTAACAGCAAGGGCAATGTCACGGGATACTTGGGAGAGGTAGCACTTATTTGAATATATAAATTCTGGGGTGTTTAATAAATACAAACAATCCTAATAAGGTCATTCTGAGCCTCTACAGTTTTGTACAGATAGTACAAATCCTAATAAAGCAATTCTGAGCCTCTACAGCATTGTAAAATGTTTATAGGCATTTAGGTATGAGAAGAAATCCTACTCAAAACCTTCGTGGGTAGCCAGTATGGATACACGGGATGATGGAGGTCAGCATAATTTCCCACAGGCTATCCTGCTGGGCTAGCCCATATGCTTGAAGCCAGTTGACCATAGCAATTTTCCAATTTAGCAGACTTAATTTTTAGGCCAATTAAATACTTTCAACTGAAAAGTCAAAGAGACTGGGGCACCTGGGTGGCTCAGTCAGTTAAGCACCTGACTCATGATTTGGGCTCAGGTCATGATCTCAGGGTCGTGGGATGCAGTCCTGCTTTGGGCTCTGTGCTCAGTGGGGAGTCTGCATGAGGATTCTCTCACTTCCTCTCTCCTTTCCCATCCCTACACTCAGGCTCCCCCCATAAATAAATATTTTTTTTAAAAAAAAGTCAAAGAGGATATCTATTTCTATAAAGAAGAAAAATGAAAGGCAAAGTGATCACTTTTTTCTTCTCGTCGTCATGAAGCTAGAATCTTGCAGTAGATTCTAGACTCACAGTGGTCTCCAGCCCTGATGCCTCAGGTTGTGGTGAGGGTATCATGAACGATGAGATTGCATGGAAGTTGCTGCATATGAGTGATCATACCAGGCTCCATGTCCCTTCCTCTGTGTTCCCAAAGCCTCCAGTAGTAGAGCAGGTGGGAAAGGTAAGAATTTCTAAGCAACTGAATGGAACAGGACTCTGTTGGAGGTAGTTTTGTGGGCCTGAGAAGAATAAAGGAAAAGGGGAAGAACCGAAATAATTGCCAGAGGAAAACAGAAAAGGGAAGCTACTGAGCAGTCCTGGGTAAAGAGGGTCCCACCCAGCCCTATTTTTTAACATGAAGTCTCCTTAGAGTTTACATATGTATGTATTATACGTAAATTTATTAATTATTTCACTGTACATTTAAAATGGTAATTTCGAGTTTGCTAGTAAACATTGAAAGATGGAGGTCCACTTTTACTTTCTTTCAGGTGTACATACAGTGGTATTAGTACTGTTTGTTAAATAATCCATCATTCTCCCATGCAACTGAACTGATCGTCTGTGGCTTCTCATACATATTGGATGCTGTTTCTGAATTCTCTATTCTGTACCACTGACCTATTTGTCCTGTCTTACATAATGATGAATTAATTACTCATAATATTTTCTAATAGCTGGTAAATCATCATGGTCTTTTCCTTGGCTGTTCTTTGGTAATGGTAATCATCTTTAATACAAACTTCACAGTCACTTTTTCCAATTAAAAAGAGTTGTTGAGTTTCTGGTTGAAATTCCCTTAAATTTACATGTTAATTTAGGAGAATGAACAATGTCATGAAATTAAGCTTTCTCACCAAAGGTTGTGCATTCCTCTCAGATTTTGTCTTATACCTTTTAATACAATTTTATAATTTTCTTCATATAAACTAGTGACCCTTGAACTCAATACCATCATTGGAATTAATTAAAAGCTTTAAACGATGATGATGCTTGAGATTTACACCTAGAAATCCTAACTTGTTTTGTCTGAGGACTCAGGATATTTTAAAGTTCCCCATGATAATTTTAATGTAAATCCAAGGTTGAAAATCATAAATATAGATTCTATGTCATTCATATGAAATTTATTTAGAATTTTGTAGTTTTCTTGGAACCTTTTCTGGTCAATATATCTTTAGTCACCTTTGTAATCTCTTCTATTGGGTTTGGTCCATCCAGGTTTCCTGCTATTTAATTTGGAAATGAGTACATTGTTAGTAATTCATTCTTTTACTCTAGATTTTCAAATATATTTCTGTAGAGTTCCATATTCTCTTTCCATTATTAGTTTTTGAAAAAATCCAGGCATGCAAAAAAGTACATATTGGGAAAAATAGCACTTAATGGGCATGGATGCATCTAAAATCTTT
>CM053605.1:78256189-78277732 GCA_028646535.1 Procyon lotor | reverse complement strand
AAAAAAAAAAAAATGGAGGTAGAGAGTGGAAGCATACTACTACTTCTCCTAATGTTTCTGCTTTAGCTTATAAACAAGTACAATTTTGCTTCTCTTACAGTTCAGGGAGTACAAAGAGAATTATACTGGTATCATATTATACTGTCAATTATTTTGACAATTTCTCCAAAGAAAGAAAATGGGTTTCTTCCAGGTTTTGAAGTCTATTTTCTTTCCCTCTACTCTGTCAGGACATACTCATATTTCTGACCCCAAACTGCAAGCTATTGTGGGGGAACTCCAACATTCTACAACTTTTCTGCCTGAGTTTAGATGGTAAGACGTATTGGCACTGCCTCCTGTGATCACCCGTCTTCACCCCTACATCCCATTTTGACCTCAGATTCCAGAAGTGTTTTAACTAAGCTGTAACAGAGAATTCCTGTGGGAATTTTTAGAATTCTGTCGATGCATTTAATACTCCAGATCATCATGTGGGGACTCGGGTTTATTTCCTACGTGCTAGAATGTAATGAAAGGATAGGCGATTGCCATTCCTGGTCTCAACAATTTGCAGAATTACCTCCATTGTTAAGCTGACAGATGACTAACTTAAAAAAAAAATTTCCCAATAAAATTGGCATTGATTATTGCCTTTACATGTAGATAAAATTAGACTTCATGCACTAACCTCAGTGCTAACTACATATTTTACTCGTAATTTCTAATATTTTACACTTTCTCTATGAAGTCATCCATAAAAGATTTGAATTTTACAAAGATTGAACTGTTTTGGATTTCAAATCAAAACTAGTTTGTAAATGGTTAAAAGCAAATTGATTCTATAAAAGCTTCTAACAAATTTAAATTAAACATGCGTTGCTGTTAATAATGGAATCTTCTCCTAGCTATGAGAGATAGAAAGTCACGTAGCCCAGATCTACAGGGTAATGAGGATTTGGGCATGTATAGTTGTCTTCATCAGTTTGAACTGCTAGAACAGGATACCATAGACTGGGTGGCTTAGCCAACAGAAATTTATTTCTCACAATTCTAGAGTCTGGGAAGTCTACGATCAGGATGCCAGCAGATTCAGTGTTGGGTGAGAGCCCATTTACTGGTTCATTGGCCAATCTTCTCATATCCTCATATGGTGGAGAGAGAGATCATCTCTCTTGTGTGTCTTTTTATGAGAGCATTAATCCCAGTCATGAGGGCTCCACCCTGATGACCTAATCACTTCCCAAAGGCCTCACCTCCTAATACCATCACAATGGGGATGAGGCTCAACACAGGAATTTTAGAGACACATCATTCAGTCCACAGCATCAGCGAGCACCATTGATGCTCCAGCAGACATCCTGAATCCCTTTGGCTCTTTCTGTAAACCCTTCACCAGCTGCTTTATGGTGCTTCTAAAAACCTGCACCTAAGATTCTTGGGGCACCTGGGTGGCTCAGTTGGTTAAGTGTCTGCCTCCAGCTCAGGTCATGATCCCAGGGTCCTGGGATTGATCTCTGCATTAGGGTCCTTGCTCAGTGGGAAGTCTGTTTCTCCCTCTCCCTCTTCCTGCCACTCCCTCTGCTTGTGCGTCCTCTTTCTCTCTCTCTCTCTCTCTCTCTCTTTTTCTGTTAAGTAAATAAATAGAATCTTAAAAAAAATTTTTTTAATTTAAAAAATAATAAAATAAAGGTGTGCACCAAGGACTCTTTTTCGGAGACTTCTGCAGCAGGGGTTCCTCGGGAAGATAGGACCCTCCCAACTGCAATTCAGCAATGACCAACATTCAAGTTTAAGTGTCTGACAAGTCCATTCCCTTAGCCTTCCATTGGATGAGCCTAAAGCTGGACTTGTTCTGAAACTACAACCTTACTTCTCTCTCTTCCTTGTTTATCTCTAACCTCACTTTCTTAATATATTATTTCCAGCAAAATCCTCATCCCAAGGTATTCTTGAGGAGAACTAGCCCTAAGAAAACTTAAAAGTAAAGAGCTTTACAATTAAATAAGAGGATAACTTTTGTAACTGAGCAGAGCCCTTCACAGTAGAGTCTGTGAAACACAGACTTCATCTTCAAGCAACAGCAGCCGAATACCCTTTAGGGATCCCTCAGGAGTCTGGGGGGGAAGATCAGCGGGGGAAATGACAGGCATGGGGCTGAGAACATAAATCAAAGTGAGCAGATTTATGATGGTGATCCCATTTCTACTCACAGGTCACTGAGGTTCAAGGAAATGAGAGGGCTGCACATTGAGTAGATAACAAGAGACCAGCCCAACAGGTGAAGGAAGTTGGCAGCCTGTTTTATATCTAAATTTGGAATGCACCCCCAGAAATCTGTTAGAGATGTAAATTTGGAAGGCAATGCCAGAATATATCTCCTTTACAGGTTTTCCACAGAACCTGAAATATAATTATGGGCACTTGTTGAATTTAAGATACTGTTTTATCTGGGAGAACCGAGGTAATATAGCATGGATAAATAGATCGATAGGTGGATAGATAGATTGATCAGTTGATCTGGAGAGACCCGGAGATGGTCAAAGACTTCTGGAACTTGGAAAAAATTAAGTAAAATGTGACAACCGATTACTTTGGGAAGGAAAGATACGGAGATAAATTTGTTTATAATTTGCTATAATTTTGTTTATCCTCCAAATTTTCCACAATAACATGTATTAGTTCTGTTATATGAAAAGGTAAATTAAATTGTGATTACTTCATAACTTTATGCTTATAGGAAATTTAAAAATAAAATTAATTTTATTAGGGAATTGTTGGTAATTATGAACATTCATACAAGGGAATATTATACAATCTTTTAAAAAGTTCATAAAATATTTTGAAGGGTAGTGAAAAATATTAGGGAGTAATATTAAATAACAAAGGCAGGCTTTAAAATTTTGTATACTATTTGATATCTTTAGTGCTAAAATGTGTAGAAAATATACTAAAAGGAAATACACTAGATTATGGTTTTATTTTCACTAAATAATGAGGTTATGGATTTTTTTATTATTTATAATTTACTAATATCCTATACTGAGTTATTAGGATCAGACAAAAGTAAACTTAGGAAATTTAGCCGTGTGTACTTACTCAGAGGTCTGAAATGGTACTATCTGAGGCAATACTCTTAACAGGCCTAGGAATAATTAGTTCAAGCTGAAACTTTTGAACTAATTTATGCTTTTAAATAGCTCACATTTTTCTCTGCTACACTTCCCCCATTTTCCTCTACGCATCCATCTTCCTTTGAATGCCTGCCACTTCTTTGTCTGGGAAAAGCTTAAATTTATTTCCAGCACTTTCCTTCACATTCACATGAAAAATACACATCTGCTTGTGTGTGTGTGTGTGTGTGTGTGTGTGTGTGTGTGTGTGTGTTTTCTTTTTTTCTCATATCTCCCTGAGAGTGTGCTAGCATTTTTCTGATGATTTATGGAAAAGTAAATATAGTTTTCCAGTGCTTTTCACCCCATGTAAATTTCTAATGATCCCCAATGTGAGGGTGTGTATGACAATGATGCTTTGGTAAAAAGCCAGCTGCTCTTTTCATTTGAGCAATAGTTTGATATTATTCAACTCACTAAGTGAGCTTGTTTGTTTCAACAGCTGTTGACTTCATCTCCCTCTCAATAGATAAAAAGAAAAAGAAGAAGAAAAAAAGAAAAGAAAAGCTTCCCTCCATATTCCTTGCCTGGCTACCTTTCAGGGCACTTTCCTGGGTGGTAGATTTCTTATCCTTGATTAGAATCAGGGACATTTGGAGCTAGAAAGAATCTAATAGATTATAATTGTCAAGCACTCTCCATGAGGTAGTTCTACATTGCATACATTACTGTAAGTGTCATTAACCACTCTTTGTCAGATAAGAAAATTGAGGCTCAAATTCATTATGTAGCTTGCCTGTGGTTGCAAACCTTGTGGAGTGAGAATTTGAATTACCACCTTCTTTCTCTTGCAGATGGAACTGTAAGGTCTAATAAACTTATTTGTCATAAGGTCTAATGAGGGGTATAAGCCATAAAATAAATCTCTTGTTAGGCTTCTGTGCATTTGTACACTTGGTTATAATCTTCGAGTAAGGATGCTGTCACCCTCCAGCAAGAGAAGGTGGGCCCTTCTATAGCCCAGAGGGTTCAAGGATTCAACCCCAGAGGGTTCAACCCTGTGGCTCAACCTCCTGGGGTTCAAGTCTCTCAAGAGTATCTATTGTCATGTTTTGATGCCAACCAAGTCTTGAAGTCCCCCTCCTTTCTTAGAAAACCCTAAATATTGACTGGGAGACTTGCTGAAATTGCAAGCTGGCTTTTCTCTAGGTCTGTGACTCTTACAGTGGGTGCTGGGTGTTCTTCAGCCTGGTCCATCTCTGATTGTGGGAGAAGGTCTGTTCAAAACATGTGAAGGGGTTTTCTGACTTTCCACCATGCCTGAGATTGACCGACTTGAGCCTGCCACTTTCACTTCCTTGTGGAACCTATCCACAGTCTTTATAACTAACTACCCTTTATTTGTATCTCTCAAAAGCCAGGGCCAATTGCACAACCTAGCATACCCCCTTCTGTTAGTATCTCATTCGTATTCTTTTCCTAGGGCTGCCCTTACAGAGCACCACAGACTGGGTGCCTTAGGATACCAGAAATGTATTGTCTCTCCGTCTGGAGGCTAAAAGTCCGAAATCAAATGATCAGTAGGGCTGTTTCTGAGGGCTATGAGAGAGAATCTGTTCCATGATTCCCTTGGGGTTTCTGTAGCTTCAGTTCTTCCTTGGCTTGTAAACCGTGTTCTTGCTGTGCCTTCGCACCATCTTCCCTCTGGATGTGTCTGCCTCTGGGTCAAAGTTTCCCTTGTTAGAACGACACCAGTTATTTGGGACTAGGGCCGGCCTGAATGGCATTATCCTAACTTGATCTTCATAAAGATTCTATTTCCAAGTAAGGTAGATCAGGCCTTCAATATCGATTTGGGGGGCACGATAACAGCATTCTAATTCATCAAAGAGGAAAGCTGAGCACCCACAGTATGTCACTGGCTCTCAAGCTTCCACATACTACCTGTGATAAGCTCCTTAGTGCTATTTGGCTGGCGATTCAACCCCAGCCCACCACCCATAGAGTCAGCCTTCAAAAACCACCACTGCACTCCTGGTACCGAATATCTTATGTCAACCTTCTAGAAGCAGACCCTGAGATACAGTGTCCTGAGTCAGGGATTCCTTAAGGGTCAGGAGAAGCACGTGAAAGACAAGGGCATGCAGAACAGAGACAGGGATAACTTTACACAACCGCCCAGCCTTCGCCTCATCACCTGGGGAGCTCTAAGCCATAAATTATGTCAGAACGCACCCCGCTCTGGAGCGAGGGAGCCAGGCTTTCAGACTCTTGCCATCATCAGTCCTCGGTTCCAAGCTGCTCTAGACAGACCTCTCTGACTCTCTGAATTTCAGCCCCCGAGTGTTTCAGACAAAACAGGGTTACTTTGAAACACTGGGGGTTCCAGGATGATCAGGAATGCCTTAGGATGGGACTCAGCATGTCCCAGAAGGACTGCATTAAGGTGTGTGAGGGAGGTGCCTGGCGGAGGTCATTCTCAGAATAGCGAGGGCAGTGGCAATGTCACGTAGGAGGCAGCTGGCCTGGGGGCTGGGAACTAGAGAACCAGCCTTCCTGAGTTAGCACAACAAAGTAGCAACTGTGGGTCCTGCCTGAGACCCTGCCTGTGAGATCCTACAGCCAGAGGAGTTCACGCTTATTGTTTTTATTTTATTTTTTTTAATTTTTTAAAAATTTATTTTTTAAAAGATTTTATTTACTTATTTGACAGAGAGAGAGAGAGAGAGAGATGACAAGTAGGCAGAGAGGCAGGCAGAGAGAGGGGGGAGCAGGCTCCCCGCCGAGCAGAGAGCCAGATGAGGGGCTCCATCCCAGGACCCTGAGATCATGACCTGAGCCGAAGGCAGAGGCTTTAACCCACTGAGCCACCCAGGGGCCACATGCTTATTGTTTTTACCATCTCACACATTTTTTTTTTTTTTTAAAGATTTTATTTATTGGACAGAGAGAAACACAGCGAGAGAGGGAACACAAGCAGAGGGAATGGAAGCGGGAGAAGCAGGCTTCCTGCCGAGCAGGGAGCCCGATGCGGGGCTCGATCCAGGACCCTGGGATCATGACCTAGGCCGAAGGCAGACGCTTAACGACTGAGCCACCCAGGCGCCCCCATCTCACACATTTTAATGCTGGACAGGCATGGCCATCCTTTGTCAAGGACAAAATTTATTTTTTCCCCCCACAATGATACAGAAAATTCACACTGCTTATTATAAAAATTTAGTGGAGGGAAGGTTATTAGAAGAAATACAATAAGTTGAAAGTAATAGCGAAAAGAAATCAGAATTGGGCAGAAAGAAGTAGGAATTGACTTGAAGGCAGGTAGATTTCAAACCAGGGATTTATGAGGAAAAATGTTATATAAACTCTCTCTTTGAAGTGGGGCGTGTGCAGGAAGGGCAAAAACAGCTGTTTGAATGCTCTGTGCTAAAGACTTAGGTATTCTCTTGTGATGAGGTCTGGGAAGGGCAGATTAAATATATTTGAGGAAGCCGAGGTTCTGAGGAGTTTAATGATTTTCCCCAAAATTACACAGCTAAGGACTTTGCAGCTTAAAACAAGAAAAAAAAAAAAAACACTAAAAAGAATTATAACCGAGAAATAGGTCTTTCTGCTAACAGAATATTTTCTGGGAAATCTTAGACTTAGGTTTATATAAGCATAGCCCCAAACTGTGCTCCACATCTACCCCAGCCCTATTTTTGCATTCTTACCGGCAGACCTCCTAAATTATCTTAATATAGGGTGGCTCTGATACAGCTAGCCCACATCAGCACTCAGTTGCCATCTATTTTTTTTTTAAAGATTTTTATTTATTTGACAGAGAGATCACAAGTAGACAGAGAGTCAGGCGGGGGGCGGGGGTGGGTGGGGAGCAGGCTCCCTGCTGAGCAGAGAGCCCTATGCGGGGCTTGATCTCAGGACCCGGAGATCACGACCTGAGCCGAAGGCAGAGGCTTTAACCCACTGAGCCACCCACGCGCCCCTCAGTTGCCATCTATTAAGTTACTTAGGCAAACTCACATCTGGGCAAATGTCTCTCCCATACTTGACCCTTTGGCTGCCGCGTACTTGTTGGAGCACTTATGGCAGCACAGGGGTCCCTTGGGTTTTGTTAGGAGCGCCGTGACCCCTGAAGTTAAGGCTTCTCAAAGAGCCCCTCAGGTGTGGGGCAGCAGGCTTCTGCTCAGCTCTGTTAGGGATTGCTCCAAGCCGCTTGCATAATAAAGCTTTCAACTTCTTTTTGGACACGTGGGAGTTTAACAGCACCAGTTAGGTCGAATGCGTTCTAAGTGTCATGCAGAAACCACAGAGAGCAGAGCAAGTTAGGCAGGAAGGGCTTCACCTCTCCAGGTCCCTTTATGCGGCTCTGTTGAGTTTTTGTCTCACTGGGTGCGGGCGCCCTCTGGTGGCCGAAGATCCCACAGGTTCAAGTTGCGGCCGGATCGCGATGAAGGTCACCCCGAGATAGTGCTCTAGGCTCTGCGGACTCTGCTCCTCCGCCCAAAGTCCTAATGCTTTCCCTATCCACGCTCCAACTGCCACAGCAGCTAAGCTTACATTTCAACGTAAGCAAGATTGTGCTTTTTAGGCAATAATTTCTATTCTGAGGATAGATTTCATTCCATTTGACAAAGCCATATTGGAAAAAGACTTTGGAGTGTTGGTTTTGGAATGTTTCCTGTCAGACCTACAGCTTCCAAAGCTCGCTTTTGCTTTCCTGAGACCATGGCCCTCACTTCGTGACAAGGAGGACTGGAAGCCCATATTCTGTGAGAGTCTAGTTTATTTTACCTTGTAATGTGAGCACTTCGTTCTCAGACTCGATCCTTGTGCTTTGAAGCATCAGCATTGATCAAGTCATACCCACTGCTGCAAGTTTTACTTGTTTCTAAACAAGAGAGGGTATTTTATAACTCCTTTAAGTTATAGTATATTTCTTTTTTTTTATAATTACATCAAAAGATGGGCAGAAGACATGAACAGACACTTCTCCAAAGAAGATATACAAATGGCTAATAGTATATTTCAAATATTG
The DNA here is from genome assembly GCA_028646535.1 of Procyon lotor. Taxonomy (NCBI): domain Eukaryota; kingdom Metazoa; phylum Chordata; class Mammalia; order Carnivora; family Procyonidae; genus Procyon; species Procyon lotor. The sequence continues at coordinate 78,269,602 of CM053605.1, read as the reverse complement.
TATAATAGAGGCTAAACCATCACAATCCACCACCCCCCAACACTATTTTAATTTTAAAATATTTCCTTCTCTTCTATGCAAATTCACACTATATATGAATGTGTTTTAGCCTCATTTTTTTTTTCATCTCTTAAACGTTATGATTATAGGGGCGCCTGGTTGGCTCAGTGGGTTAAAGCCTCTGCCTTCGGCTCAGGTCATGATCTCAGGGTCCTGGGATCGAGCCCCGCATCGGGCTCTCTGCTCAGCAGAGACCCTGCTTCCTCCTCTCTCTCTGCCTGTCTCTCTGCCTACTTGTGATCTCTCTCTCTGTCAAATAAATAAATAAAATCTTTAAAAAAAAAAAGTTATGATTATATTAAGTCACATAATATATATTATGTTATAATTATATATTGTTTTATTATTCTTAGCTTTTTTCGTAATGTTGGTCATGTTGATCAATTATGACCTTGAGTGAATTATATTCAGAGAATATGGTAGAGCTATTCAAAGCTTAATAATAAAAGTTCTGGACTAAAGTGCATCTGGGGTAAGCCTACATTCAAAATATGGGAAACATCCAAAATATATATATATTCCACCTTTCTCCTGGAAGCGATGAGATTATTAAAACATAATTTGTATTCCCAAATTTACCATGATTTGTGTGTCCTTTTCAGCAAAGATAAACTATAATGAGAAAGAAGAGAATTCTGTAACTGAAAGATCTAAGACTGAGTTGGTTTGCAGAGAATATTCTTATAGACTAACACCAACTCTACCTCTCATTGTCGCTAATGAGTTATCCAGAATTGAGAGTTCATGCTGCCTCAAGCTATTTAGGTCATTCTCCTGCTAAGACATGTTTGCCCAATAAAGTTTATATACACAGACCCCCTGAAGAATATCTACGTATCTTTAGTCACATATTATGGTTTTGCTTTCAGTTAGTCAATCAAGTCTATAATTCTTTAATTATATATTAATTATTAATTAATTAATTCTATATTGATTAATTCTATATTAATTCTATAATTCTTACCATGGGTATTAAGTCTATTTTGCCCAAGAAGGTGGCCCCCAACAGTTTGGGAAGCACAGGGCATTCAAAGTCTCTAAAATTGCTCCATGCAAGCATTACCTTCCCCAGGGTGGGCAGGTCTATAAAAAACCCCTCCGAGCACAAGGCAGGCTGTTCTGTATCTCTCCCCTCCTTAAGTCAGGGAAGGCGAAGTCATATACCCATTCTCCCAGAAGAGAGAGAGACTTATACCCAGTGCTGTGAAATGCTGAGTTTGACCACAAAGAGAGATCAGCCTGAACGAAATGGGTTTCGTTCAATCGGCAACTTCCAATCAGCAGCTGAAATTCCAGGAATTTCCCAATTACTTGACCCTCTTACTGTCCACAGATACAGGGAGTCTGGACTCGAGAATTGGAGAGCATGGGGAGCCCCCACTCAGACTCCCTGCTTCCAGAGAAGGGGCTGCCTGCCATTTCCCCCCAGCCCTCTGACCCAGTCCTTCTGACCTCCTCCCCAGGACGTAAAAGCTTGGGCTCACCTCTGCTGGGGAAGGGCAGAAATGAGGGAAAGCTGGGGACATGTTGGTGGCCTACTGCTTCGCATAGTCCGTCCTAATTTCCATGAGCACTCAGCTTCACATCACTGTCTCTAGATAGATAATTTTTAAGTAGAAAAGAAAAGCTCCCCTTCTTTTCAGTTTTGTGCCTGAAGTTATTATAAACAATTTGGTTGTTATTGGCCAATCACATTAGGATTCTCTTAAAATATACCTAGTTGTCATGTATCTGATAGACATACACTAATGTATGTTGTTGTAAACTATACTTACATATATTTAATGCCAGACATAATGACTGCATTTCCTTTCCACTTCAGTCCACAGCATGGGACCTCTTCTGAAAGTGCATATTCCAGTGCGACCCAAAGCATTAGCTTCCTTTCTTCTCATTCCTGGAAAGTATTATATTTTTTCTTCCCTCCAGAATTTTATAATTACTGTGGGGGAAAGAAAAACTACATGATGCTACATGTGCCAAGTGCAAATTTTTCAAAACTTTGCAGGTAAATTTGCCACAAGAACATTTTTTTTTTCCCAAAATGGTTCTCACCACTGCTTTCATGAAAGAATTAGCTCAAGACTTGCTGTCTGATATGAAATTATGCTCTCTTCACAACACCTTTCTCTCTGTGATTAAAATTTATAATCTTTGTGTCCTCATTTAGCTTTATTACCTACTCTCTGTAAGATATATTTAAGCTGATGTGAATTTTCTTTCCCTACCCCATTTCCCTCTTAAGATCCTTAAACTGTTTTCATTTACTGAAACAAGCTTAAAAGTCTAACACGCGAGGGGGAAATTAAGGAACTGTAACAGAGTCATCAACAGATCGCAACCAAACACTCATTTACTGAGTGTTTACTAAGTGCTGAGCATTGTGCTAAGTGCTTTACAACCTTTTCTTCATTTCTCATAACACTCTCTGAGCGCGGAATGATGAGATGCTCATTTTGCTGGAGGGGGAACAGACCTAGCAAGGTTGTACATTTTCCTAACATCACTGGCCTGGGTTTAGTGGCCTATTAGAATGCAGTTCTGACTTCACATCCTGAGAGCTTAGTCGTTAGGCTTTACTGTCTCGTGTGTTCCGTGGCAAAGAGAGAGACAACCCACTTGGACTCACGCATGCTTTCTCCTTGGTACTGAATGGCTGTCTGGACTCCTAATTGTCTTCCAGATAGAACTCATGTATCCTGAGCCACTCTGATAGACTTGCTTTCCTGAGTACTGAGAGCCCTCCAAGTCTGCATTCTCTCTAGATTATTTTATCTGATGTCATAGCTTTAAATATTACCGCAGGGCTGATTATTTCCAAATTAACACCTCCAGCTGTGACTGACCTTAAAACTTCAGATTCACATTTCTCACTGCTGGACTAGACATCCACCGGGATGTCTGACAGACATCTGGAACTTATCTCCAAACAGAAGACTTGATTGCTCCCTGTCCCAAATCTGATGCTTCCCTTCACTTCCAATCTTAATAGAAATATTGTCTCTGATCACCCAGTTGCCCAGTCTCCAAATTTAGGAAGCAGCCTGGATTCCCTATTTCTCACACACCCCACATCCGACCCTTTGGCCAAACCTGTCAACTTCCCTCTCACAGCCTGTCCTAAAGCCACTTTGCGTCTCTTCCGTGGCTTCGACATCACATTCAGCATCCACGATCTCTCTCCTAAAGCACCACGGTACCTTCCCGCTGGTCTCCCTACTTCCATTGTTGTCTCTTTACCACCCCAATTCCAGCCTGCTTTCCAAACAGGAGCCACACTTTTTCTTTTCTTTTTTCTTTATTTTTTTTTTAAGATTTTATTTATTTATTTAACACAGAGAGAGAGAGAGAGAGAGAGAGAGAGCACAAGCAGGCAGAGAGGCAGGGAGAGAGGGGGGGGGAAGCAGGCTCCCTGATGAACAGAGAGCCCAATTTGGGGCTCCATCCCAGGACCCTGAGATCATGACCTGAGCCGAAGGCAGAGGCTTTAACCCACTGAGCCACCCAGGTACCCCCACACTGAGTTTTTCAAAAACTTTATCAATCACATCATTGTCTCAAATTTTTGCAAAGGATTTTTCTCACATGCAGAAGAAATCCAGAAGCGTCACTCCTGTCTACCGGCTTTGGGGGCTTTGGGTCCTGGTTGTCTTTAGGATTCACTCCCTACCACTTTTCCTTCACTCACTTGATCACTTTTGCACTACTTTTCTTGCTATTTATTGAACTCTCCTAGCTCTCGCTGCCGTAGGGCCTCTGGTTGGATCTTCCCTCTCCTCTCCAGATGCTGGTGTGGGTGTTATGTCATTTCGTTCCTTTCTGAGCCATCTCTGTAACTCACATCCTCCCTGCCACAGGTTCATTGTGTCCCTCTGTCTTCAACAGGCCTTACTCCCTCCTGGCCCTAACACAACCTAACCCCATAACCCCATGCCTTCCGAACCTGGCTACTCTATTTTCCTCACTGGAATGGCAACTCCATTCTACTCCACTGGGGGAGAGATTTTGCCTGTTTGCTCACCCTCGTGTCCCAAATGTTTTAAAGTGCGCCTGACACACAGTGCGTTTTCAAAATAAATATTACATAAAAAGTGGCTTAGATTTTTCTAAAATAAGCTTTTGTAGATACTGTCTGTATTGTGAGATTATGCTCAGTACAATAGGTTTTTCTCTAAGGTTTTCAGAATTTCTTAGAAATTCAGGTTATGCTTCCTGTTAGAAAGTAATAGAGATGTATGGTAAGAGAGCATGGAAGGCTGGAGCTGACCAGGGCCGTAATCTTTATTTTTTAATAAATAACAGATATTTACTCCTCACCATTGTGGAGGCTGCAAGTCTGAGATGTGAGTACCGGCAGGGATGGGTGGGGGCTCTCTCCTGAGTTGTAGACTCCTTGCCATGTCCTCACATGCTGAAATGGACAAGTGAGCTCCTTGGGGTCTCCCTCTCTCTCTGGTTTTCCCTTTCTTTCTTTCTCTCTTTCTCTTTCTTTCTTTCTTTCTTTCTTTCTTTCTTTCTTTCTTTCTTTCTTTCTTTCTTTTTCTTTCTTTCTCTCTTTCTCTCTTTCCTTCTTTCATGAAGTATAGTTGACACACAGTGATACATTATTTTCAGGTGTACAGCATAGTGGTTCGATAACTCTATATGTTATGTTGTTCTGCTCACAAGTGTAGTCCAATCTGGCACCATACAGTGTTACTACAGTACCATGGACTATATTACTAGCGCCGTGCCCTTCATCCCAGTGACTTACTGCTTCCATACCTGGATGCCTGTACCTCACTCTCCCCTTCATCTGTTTTGCCTATCCCTCCACCCACCTCCCCTCTGTCAACCAGCAGTTTGTTCTCTGTATTTATGGGTCTGTTTCTGCTTTTTTTTTTTTTTTTTTGCTTGCCCATTTGTTATTTAGATTTCACATATAAGTGAAATCAGATGATATTCATCTTTCTGTAGTTCACTCATTTCACTTAGCATCGTACCCTATACATGTTGTCATGAATGACAAGATTTCATTCTTCTTTATGGCTGGATAATATTCTATTATATGCATATACCGTACCTTCTTTATCCATTCATCTATCAGTAGATACTTAGGTCGCTTCCATATCTTGGAATTGTAATATTGTAAATAATATTGCCATAAACATAGGGGTGCATATATCTTTTAGAATTGTTTTTGTTTTCTATGGGTAAATACCCAGTAATGGAATTATTTTTTTAGCATACATAGCATATAGCATATAGTGTTTCCATTTAAAATTTTTTGAAGACCCTGCCTACTGTTTTCCACAGCACCTGCACAAATTTGCATTCCCACCAAAAGTGCAGAGGATTCCTTTCTCTCCACTTTTATACCAACATTTGTGATTTCATGTCTTTTTGATATATGCCATTCTAACAGGTGGAAGTGAACTATCTCACTACCTTAGTTTTGATTTGTATTTCCCTGATGATGAGTGATGTTGAACATCTTTTCATGTGTCTGTTGGCCATCTGGATGTCTTCTTTGGGAAAAATGTCTGTTCAAGTCCTCTTTCCATTTTTAATTGGATTATTTATGTTTTGGTTTGGTTTGGTTTAGTTTTGGTGTTGAAGTGAAATGAGTTATTTATATATTTTGGATATTAACTGCTTATCAGATAACATAATTTGCAAATATCTTCTCTCATTCACTAGATTGCTTTCTTGTTGATGGTTTCCTTCACTGTTGAAAACCTTTTTATTTTTTAGTGCCTATAGTTTATTTTTGCTTTTGTTTTCCTTGCCTGAGGAGACATATGTAAAAAAATGTTGCTAATGCTGGTGCCAAAGAGATTACTGCCTATTTTTTTTCTAGAAGTTTTGGGATTTCAAGTCTTACATTTAGTTAGTTTAATCCATTTTGAGTTTCTTCTTGTGTATGGTATAAGAAAGTGGTCCAGTTTCGTTTTTTGCATAAGGATGTCCAGTTTTCCCAGCACAATTTATTAACAGTTAGTCTTTTTCCCATTTTATGTTCTTGCCTCTTTTGTTGTAGATTAATTGACCATGTAAGTGTGGGCTTCTCTCTGGGCTCTCTATTCTCTTCTCCTGATTTATGTGTCTGTTTTCATGCCAGTACCATTCTGTTCTGATTACTGTAGCTTTGTAGTTATCTTGACGACTGTAATTGTGATACCTCCAGGTTTGTTCTTCTTCAAGATTGCTTTAACTCTTTAGGGTCTTTTGTGGTTCCATACAAATTTTAAGATTATGTGTTTTGGTTTTGTGAAAAATACTACTGGAATTTTGATAGGGAGTGCATTAAACCTGTAGATTGCTCTGGGCAGTATGTAACATTAAAAGTAACATTTTAATAATGTTACTTTTTTCAATCCATGATCATGGGATATCTTTCCATTTGTGTCATTTTCAATTTCTTCTATCAACATTTTATAGTTTTCAGAGTATAGGTCTTGCACCTCCTTAGTTAAGTATATTCCCAGGTATTTTATTCTTTTTGGTGTACTTATAAATGGAATTTTCCCCTTAATTTCTCTTTCTGGTACTTCATTATTTGTGTATAGAAATGTAACAGATTTCTATATATTACTTTTGGATCCTACAGCTGTACTGAATTCATTTATTACTTCTAATAGTATTTTGGTAGATGTCATTTGCCATTTCTTCCTTACCAATTTGGATGCCTTTTAAAATTGACATATGATCTTTGACAGTTGAATTATTATGTGTCATGGTGTGGACCTCTGTGGGTTCATCTTGTTTGGAACTTTCTGTAATTCCTGAACCTGGATGTCTGTCTCCTTTCCCAGGCTAGGGCTGCTTTCAGCTATTATTTTACTTGATAATATCCAGAGGATCTCTCCCTCTCTCTCTCTCTCTTCTTTTTTAAGATATCATTTTTAAGTAATCTCTATACTCAAAGTAGGGCTTGAACTCATAACCCCCAGATCAAGAGTTGCATACTCCATAGACTTAGCCAGCCCAACACCCCTGTCCAAAAATATCCTAACCTATCATTTTTTAGAATCTTTTTTTCCTTTCTCCTGTCCAGCTTGGATGCATTTCATTACTCTGTCTTCCCGATCACAGATGTGTTCTTCTGCATCCTCAAATCTATTGTTGATTGCCTGTAGTGTATTTTTCATTTGAGTTATTGTATTCTTCAACTCTGGTTCTTTTTTGTATTTTCTCTCTTTTTTGAAGTTCTTGCTAAGTTCATCCATGCTTCTCTCCAGTCCAGCAAGCATCTTCATGACTATTTCTTTGAACTGTTTATCAGGTAGATTGGTTATCTCCATTTCATTTAATTCTTTTTCTGAGGTTTTGTCTGTATCCCCAATATGTTTAGAGCACATTCCTCTGTCTCTTCATTTTGTGCAACTGTGTTAATTTCTATAAATTAGACAGAACAGGGGTGCTTGGGTGATGCAGTCATTTATGTGACCAAGTTTTGGTTTTGGCTTGGGTCATGATCTTGGGGTCATGAGATGGATACCCAACATCAGGCTCTGTGCTCAGCATGGAGTCTACTTGGGATTCTCTCCCTCCCCCTCCCCTCAGCCCTTCCCCCTGCTCATGCACTTGCTGTCTCTCTCTCTCTCTCTCGCAAATAAATAAATAAAATCTCTTAAAATATATATAAATAAATAAATTAGGCAGAACAGCTACTTCTCCTAATCTGAAGAAGTAGTCTTGTGTAGGGTGTCCCCTATGTAGACTGTGTCTGCTGGTGATTTGGGCTGGTTTATGGGAACAGTGGCTGGCCTGGGCTGGGGGTCCCAGGGCATTGTGTGCTGGGGTTACCCTGGTGGGATGGCTAGAACTGAAGTGGGCACTGGCTGGTATAGTCTGCGCTCTCTGCTCAAGTAGGTACAAGCTGAGAGTCCTAGGGTGCTCCACATAGAAGGCACCCTGACAAGACAGGGTGGGTGCAAGCTGTGGTATCCTGGGATGCTCAGTGTAGGCAACCTAGCAGGGTGGTTGGAACTGAGGCCAGCATGGCTTGGGGGGTCCTGGGGCCCCCCCCTCAGAGGCAGCCTATGGGTTACTTGGAGCCAGAGCCGCATTCACACTGGGCTGTCTTGGGGCACTTCACACAGGGGGTTCCCTGGCAGGAGCTGGAGCCTAGGTGTGCATGTGCCTGGGGTCCCGGGCACTCCACACAGGGGCCGCCTGCCAGGGCAGCTGGAGCCAACGTGGTATGGGCCCGAGGTGTTGCAGTGTGCTTTTCACCTGCGTCGCCCTGGTGAGCTGGGCCGAACTGTAGGAAGCTCTCATCAGGGATAGGGGGAATAGAGCTCTGGCATTTGGCAGCCCCTCTGGTCTGGAGAGAGTTCTGGTAGCTCCTCCCCCCATTTGGCAGGGTTCTAGGGCTAGTCCCTTTATATCCTTGTTGCTCTTTGAAACCATGGCTTCTTTCTGAGCCCCAAGGCAGAAGAATCACTCTGCGTCCCTCAGTACTATCCCTCCAGTTGTTCTCAGTGTCGGGAGTGGGAGTTTCTCCTGCCTTTCTTGCCTTTCTTCAAGTGGCTTCTCTACCTTCTGTTATGCAGAAGCTGTTCAGTCAGCCCTCAATCCTTCTTTAGGATGAATTGCTCTATAAATAGGTGTAGATTTAGGGCATCTGTGGAGGGAATGAGTTCAGGGTCTTTCTGTGTTGCCCTCTTGTCCTGGAGGCTCTGAGTCTTCATTCTGAATATCAGTGTAGTGATGAATGCTTTTCTACCCTTTGTCAAGTTCTACTGATTACATTTCCCATATTTTCCCCCCATGCCCCTTATATCCTCTTCCATAAAATAAGTTTCTTATACAGTTTAGTTGTTCATGGAGGCTTACTTATACCTCAAGAAGCAGTTAGATTTTACCCTTGTAATTACCCATAGTTGTAATATTTTCTTCCTTCTCTTCAAATGTATAGCTAATTATATAAAATTTCCTGTGGGATTTATGATATTATTACAATTTGGCTATTGAATGAGCTGGACTTGATGGGGTACAAGCAAAAAATAGCACTTATTTTATTCAACTTTCAAATTCTCTGTTTTATCCTTTTTCCCACCTGTATGTTAAAGAGATTCCAGAATTTTTCTTGTCTTTTTAAGATGTTGAATGTCTCATTTTCATTAATTATGTCTTATCTAAAGCTATTTAAACATTTACTTGAAAATACCGAGGTTCTAAAATAGCCAAAATAATTTTGAAGTACAAAATTAGAGGATTTACATTATCAATATCAAACTTTAGCATAAAGCTTAAAGTAAATCAGAGAATATGGTATTAGATATGGATGGACATATAATAAACAATGAAACCAAATAGTCTAGAAACAGACCTGGGTTTTTTGACAAACGTGCTACTACGACTCAGTGTGGTAGAATGATCTTTTCAATAAAATATGTGGGATCAACTGGATATCTGCAAGGAAAGAATTTATTTTGAGGCCTCTTCATACACTACACAAAGATTAATTTTCTGTGGATCTGATACCTCAGTGAGAAATATAAAACGATACAGCCTCTGGAAGAAATTACCATTATTCCAAAGTGGCATGTTTTGGGGAGGCATAGTCTGATTGCCTGTTAATCTGCCACTGCACGGTTGCTTGCAGGAGCAGTGCGCCGCCTGGTGGACCACCAGAATTCACTTCACCCCATCAGGTCCCTCCTTTGGCACTGGGGTCTTTCAAAATGCCTGTAGTTCTGCTCTCTCCCAGACTCTTTCCCCACAGGAAAATCCCACTCCCTTTGTCTTTCGAAACTCTAGAATTGCAGACTGTTCCTATTATGTCGCTCTGTCTTTGTTCTGCAACACAAACCACTTCAGCAAGCTTCTCAGAGAGGTGGTTTGTGACAAGAGTCAAGCTCAAGTCGCTAAACCATCAGACTCCAGGTGTTTTACTAAGCTCTTCGAGCTGGTCTTTGAGTGCTTCTTTCACTAGTCTTGAGGTGGTAGTAAAGGGGTTCTGGACAAAGGGAAGGAGCACAATTTTCTAGTAATTCTCTTCAAGGAAAACCTTGCAATCTCCTCTCCCTAATCTCTGGCCACCTCTTTACAAACCTTCTTATTTGGAGATGCATAATGGGCTACGGGTTGCAGAGCCAGCTTGGGGACCACCTATCAGGAAAACCTGTGAGGTAGATTTTCCTATTCACCTGTCACCCATTGTCCTTCCTATTGAATCTCAGGAAAGTATGAGACCGTTGGGAAAAAATGCACTTAATATCATGTTTTAAATATATATTTTAATTTACTTATTTGTAAGCGTAACTACTTCCCTCTCCCACATTATCTACACATTGGGAACAGAGATTGGAATGCATTTCTTTGTATCCGAAGTACCTAGCTCAAGTCTGACATGGCCTGATACCTAACCAGGTTTGCTGGGGGGAAAAATGGTTGAGAGTTATTTTGTTGAGGGACAAATTACACAAGTCTCATAGATTTATTATAATTTAAACATTAAATGTGGATCACATACTGGTTTTTCAAGATTGTACTCAGAACATACATGTTAATTTCCCTTCCATTTCATTGACCAAGGCAAATCACAAGGTGAAGACAGATGGCAAGGAAACAGAGAAGTCTAATCATCTCCTAGAAAAAGGCAATGAGTATTTGTGAACAGTACTTCAAGGTAGCATACAGTTATATTTCACAAATCAGAAGTAACCACTCTTCGTACTTACTCTATTTACTGCCAGTGCCTTTTCTTCTGTTTGTAAAATGATGATTGTATTTAATATTTGTGGATTGCTATATTCCCATCACTGTTCTAAACACTTAAATATATAAATTAACTGAATCCTCATAATAAGGTATGAGGTTAGTGCTAATATCATCAGAATTTTAAAATGAGGAAATAGAAGCTCAGAGCAGTTAGTTAACTTGTCCAAAATCATACAGCTAGAAGCAGAGAGATTCAAGCCCAGCAAGTCTGGTTGCAGAGACTAAAACCTTGGTCAGATCTATTTGTCTATCCATCCATCTGAAACATACTATATAATTATGATACATAACTCTACATAGTATATATCTGAACAGACATATAGACATAAATAGATATAAATTTTAAATGACAATATAAATGACAATAAATGACCTACATAAATAACAATTTTTGCTACTTGCCTCTTTCTTAACATTTTATATGTATAAGTACAAATGATAAATATAAACATAAATTTTATATATATATTTTTTTTCAGTTGGGCAGCAAAGCAAGGTTTATTGAGCAATAGCAAAGTGATAGTACAAAGCTCCCAAGGAGGGAGGGGACCCAAGAGGGTTACCACCGGAGTTTCCAAGTCTAGGGGTTTTTATGGTCTTCTTAGTGGGCTATTTTAATCTGATTCACCTTCCCTGTGCCTGTCATCCAAAACGGGGGTTTGACTCGAAAATGGTGGATCCAGGCTTCAAATTCAGGCACTGTTAGAGTGGCTAAAATCACTGCATGCGAGCCTTCCCAGATCAGCTCCACAAGCCCTTGGTGCTCAGGATGAAATAGGACAAGCTGTTATTTGGGGGCTGGGAGTTGGGGGTTCCTTGCAAGAGGGATGAAATGATTTATCAAATCAAAGACTTCCTTGTGTCTCAGCAGGTCATTTACAAAGAAGGGTCTCATGTATAAGATCTTGAAGGGGCTCAATCCCCTTTTCTTGGGGGTGTTCCTAATTCGAACTGAGGCGATAGGGAGTAGGGACACCCAATTTTTACTTATTTCTTGGGCTGCTTCATTTGTCCAGAGATTGAGGTCTTCAGACGCAGTGTAAATGATAGTGCCCAAAACCTTGTCTACTCCCTCTGTTGTTTTTTGAAGGGACTGGGTGAGTCCAAACTGAGGAATTTACTAGTGCCTTCATCACTTTTGAGCCTTTCTTGGTTCTATAGGGGAAGACCTCAAAGCAGGGCATGATGATATCTACCCAAACCAGGAGACACCTATACCCATGGATTTTTAGGCATGTGTGAAGTCCACTTACCAGCCTTCCCCAGGGTAACTTTCTACCCACTGGACTTGCAGACGGGAAAATGGATTATTCTTCTGGGAAACTTCACATGTTCTTCCTGTCCCAGAACTAGTCCCATAGCTTAGGGAACTGCTGCCCTAAGACATGCTGGCCAGCCACAAGCCACCAGATCCAGCTCTTGGCTTAAATACCCCACCAGCTGTTGAACTGGCCCCCAGGCCGGGATCAGGAAGCCTGAGGCCATTCCCTTTCTTTCTGTCACATACAAGTCCTCACGGTAGGAAGACTTGAAGCTGGGGCACTGACCAAGGAAGGCCCTCTTGAGATTTTTAAAAGCCTTTTCTGACTCTGGATTCCATATTAATAGATAGGTACTGGCTGCGTGTGTGTCCTTGATCAACCTGATAGAGGGGGCGTGCTATTTCTCCATATTTTGGTATCCATGAGCGACAGCGTCCTGTTATGCCCAAAAAACCTTTCCGACAAGAGAAAGTTGTGGGATCCTTAAGGTATATGGGAACAGGCCCTGCTGGTAAGGCCAACCCATTTCAGCCTGAGTTGCCCAGACCTGGGGATTAATATAAGCCTCTATTAAGAGGAGGCAATTGCTAGTCTGCCCAGGAGCTATAGGTATGAGAGTAAGTATCTCTCCTACGAGAAGTATGGGGCTCTCAGGCATTAAGAAAGAGTGAGGGAAAATTATATCTCCCCAGGTGTATCCCAGAAGGTGAGAAAAAAAATTGGCTGTGGGTCACCCCGTGACACCCTTAACAACAGCACTGTGGTTGGACAGTTGGCCTGGGTTAGAGAGTAGAACAGAAAGGGTGTCTCCAGTATCAGGAAGGAAATTGACTGGTTTTCCTCCTATTTCCAAACTTACCTGAGGCTCTGGGTTCCCTGTGGTGAGCTGTTTCAGAGGAGCTACCACTTAGAGCCCCCGGCCCCCTCAGTCCGGATCAGGCGCTCTGGCCACCTGAGCCCTCGCAGGTGGAGGTCCCCAAGGGCATTCAGATTCCCAGTGACCCCCTCCACAAGTGGGACAAGGGTTACAGGGCCTTGGTTTTTGCCACTGGGGGCATTCTCACCACCGGGGTCCTGGGCAGCCAGAGAGATGGCATTTGGTGCCAGAGCCTTGGCAGGCCGAGCAAGCAATGGCTTGCAAGTCCGCAACCAAAGGCTCCATCTTTCTCTTTACTCTTTCTCACTCTCCTCTTGCTCCTGATTGCAAAAGACAAGCTGGCAGCTCATAAGAGCTCTCCCGGTGTCCCCTCAGGGCCAACAGTCAACTTCTGCAGCTTTTTCCAAATATCTGGGACAGATTGGGTCTTTAGGAATGATCTTAGCCTCAGGAGAGCAGGGGGAGGTAGCTATGTATTTAATTTTTTTTTTTTTAAGATTGTAT
>CM053605.1:78221057-78255689 GCA_028646535.1 Procyon lotor | reverse complement strand
AAGAGCTCTCCCGGTGTCCCCTCAGGGCCAACAGTCAACTTCTGCAGCTTTTTCCAAATATCTGAGACAGATTGGGTCTTTAGGAATGATCTTAGCCTCAGGAGAGCAGGGGGAGGTAGCTATGTATTTAATTTTTTTTTTTTTTAAGATTGTATTTATTTGACAGAGAGAAACACAGTGAGAGAGGGAACACAAGCAGAGGGAATGGTAGCGGGAGAAGCAGGCTTCCCACAGAGCAGGGAGCCCGATGTGGGGCTTGATCCCAGGACCCTGGAATCATGACCTGAGCCGAAGGCAGACGCTTAACGACTGAGCCACCCAGGCGCCCCGGTAGCTATGTATTTAATGAGAGCCTCTCTCCATCTAAGAAAACTGTTGGGTTTTCTTCCTGAGTTTGGGTTGACAGTTTATCTACCAACAGACCTAGATATCTTTGATGACATCCTAGATATTAATGAGAGTTATATCTCTCCCTAAGGGAGGTTGTGGGGTCCTCAAGCAGTAAGCCTATTTGGAAAAGACCTACATGTAATCCCATTTACCATCCAAGAAAAACTTCCTTAACAATTACCATGAAAACTTTGAGACAGACAAAAATAACTGCCATTTTAATACAAGCTTATTGACCTTCAGCAAACCTAGATAAAAGCATTCCTGGTTCTAAACCTCTTCAGCTCGGACAGAAACAGACACCATGCTTTTTCCACTGAAGTGGAAAGATGTGTTCCATGTCAGGCCAGAGAAGACAGGGAATTTCCTTCCCTAAGACAGAGGGAGTTTTGGCAGCTGCTTGGGTATATTCCTCAAAGTCTCCATCCTGAGGTAGACTAACCACAGTTGGCTCCCATTATAGCCATTAACCCAGGAAATGAGTGAGGGAGAAGCTCCCGTGTACTGCTCAATCCCTCCAGGGTGCAGGCTTAAAAGTGACAGCAATATCAGTCTCCAGGGAGATCATTAGGATCCCAATTGGGATTTGAGGAGGTACAGCCTGGGCTCCAGTAAACTAAAGCCACCCATGGGGTCACCCGTTCCTTGATCCCCATATCTTTTAGCAGTGGCCAGAACCCAGTGTTTTTCTGATTCAGAGATGGTTTGGTATGACAAAAACATTACATCCAAGTTTGGAAAACTTTGAGGTCCCCCTTCATCTCAAGTCTTAGAAGGTCCCCCTTCTAACACTACCTGTTCTTGCAGAGGGTAGAGCCCTCAAGAACCGGCTAGGGCAGAACAGGTATGGGGACCTGATCTTACCCCAGGAAGGATGGAGCCATAGGTGAAGATTCCCCTGCAGACTTCATTTGCCTATCTACTTTTGATGGACGTGTTGTGTTCCTTTGCCCCCCGGGGGCAGAAGAGAGCAGTCAGGAGATTGGGATTAATCTTATATTGCTGAGATCAGAACAAAAGAAAATGAGCCACTTTTATCCCAGTTAAAACCAGGAAGGCAAAGTCCATCAGGTGGCCGTGTCTCAACCTTCAGCTTGTATTGTGGCCATGCCCCAGAACAAAAGAAAATGAGTTGTCTTTGTTCAGTTGGAACCAGGAAGGCATTGAGTAGACAATATTGATATGTGGGTCTGATACTCTTCCTATAGCCTATAATGCCAGGAAGGGACACTAAAGGAGGAAGGGTCTTGGTCAGGGAATTACCCATCTACAAGAAGAGAGGAAAAGGAGTCTCACACCTCAGTTCCCCCTCACCTTTCCCTGATGTGTGGCCCTAGCTACTCTCACAACTGACAGCCAGAACCCCTGTCCTCTCTGTGAGGTGCTGGGAGTAGTCATGATTACCCAGGCTGGGTCAGGCCCTACCTCCAGAGAGCAACCCTGGTTTTCTCCACACTTAAGATACACTAGACTTCTTTTAGTAGAGTTTTTCTGTCTGGCATAGCCACCTAATCTTTTAGTAGAATTATTCTGTCTGGTATAGCACATAGAGGGACAAGGTGGGGCATCCAGGGAGAGGAAATCCACCCCTCCCTGGAAGATCCCTCAGATCTTAGATCTTTTGCCCTGCTTGGCCATTCCTTCACACAGGTGGTGTAGCTAATCCAAGGGATGTCCTGGTAATGCTCAGGATAGGAGGAGTCAGAAACAGACTGTTCCTTGCAGTAACGGGGAACTGTGAGTGAGATCCCATGGAGGCCACCCACCCTACTCACAAGAAAATGTCTGGGGGACCACCCTGGGCTTTCTCACTCATCCTCCCAGGGAAAGAATCAGCCAAGAAAGGAGTAGTGGAGGGGTTTCTTTCTGGATGCCCACATGGCCAAATAAGAAATGAGGTCCTTCCAAGAACCTTCAAGTGCCCAAATGTAGCCTTGGTCAGGCCCTTCAGTTGCTGCTCAGTTTTCCCTAGGTCCCTCACATCTGGTGATCCACCTCAAAAGGAGTTCTGAGTCCTTACCAAACTGACATTCCCAACTTCTGCTGAGGGATCAGCCAGAAAGGAGCCCTGAGAACCTGTCACTTGAGGCTTGAGAATGGCAGCCATGCTAATTGCTTTTACATGGCTGATGGGTGCCCGTTGTTTCAACAAATAAAATGGGGGAAGAGAAAGAGAGAGAGACTTGCTGCCCACTCCTCATGACCAGTTGTCCTTAATAATGGTGGGCATCCTGGATGAGCCCCCATAAATGTTACAGGATTTTATTTCTCTGTCAGTGCCCATGGTTCTTGGTCATGCCACTTTGAAGAATGAAGTAGACTAGATAGAGTAGGAGGCAGCAAAGCAGGGTTTATTAAACGATATCAAAGTGATAGTACAAAGTTCCCAAGGAGGGGAGAGTCCCAAGAGGGTCGTCACCCTTAACACTATATTTTTAAACTATATCCTTGTTGATATATACAGATCTAGTTCATTCCTTTTAAGTTTAGTTGACTCATTGTTTTCTAGTGCCACTTCAGTTGTCATTAAGTCATATACTTGTTTTCTTCTCAAGATCAAGTGTGCTTTGTACTGTTTTGCTTCAATTTTTTTTTCTCTGAAAAAATTAGGAAGTTTCAACGAGTAGAAAGATGTGTTTTGTGGCTTCCTTCAGTTTTGTCAATGATAGGGTCAGGAGGAGAAAGAATCATATTGGTTTACAAAGTCCACTGTGTTGGGGCGCGTGGGTGGCTCAGTTGTTAAGTGTCTGCCTTCGGTCATGATCTCAGTGTCCTGGGAATGAGCCCCATATCAGGTTCTCTGCTCAGCAGGGAGCCTGCTTTCCCCCCTCTCTCTGCCTGCCTCTCTGCCTGCTTGTGATCTCTCTCTCTCTGTCAAATAAATAAGTAAAATATTAAAAACAAAAGTCCACTGTGTTATTACTCACTCTAACTCTAAAAAAAAGATCAAAAACTCCACATATCACTACAAGTCCAGCAATTTGGAAGAAACCTCATATTGTGATATCCAAATATGCCCTATGCATGACATCACAACCACTAATACCTGTATATTCATAAATCAACAGATTTATCTTCTGGATCATCTGATACAAATACCTGCTACCCTATAGACAAAAATTTCTAGGGTTGAGCAGTACAAAGCTTTTTTTCAATGAAAGTTTAAGCCTAAAATAGTCATTGATCCTTGATACAAAATATTCCTGTTAGAAAATATATGGTCAAATGAAATTGCAAAGGCAAAGGCAAAAATATGACCTTGTAAGTCCTATAATAAAGGTGGGGGAATATAAATAAAGTATATGTTTTCTTTTAAAATCAAAGGTAATTGTTTTTCTTCTTTGGGCAAAAACATTTGGTTACTTGGAACATGTTTGTATTAGATACTTTTACCTTTCCTATTTTATGACCTGATTTTAATTTGCTTACGTTTGGCACACACACACACTGCATGACGTATTTTACAGTGAAGTCAAAACCTGAGAGATTTCTTTTCCAGTTTCCAACAGTGTTGAGAATACTAGCTATGATCGGATAGGTGTATAGAATGCTGTGATTCACTCTTACAGGTAGAGCAGTCATTATTAAATTTTTTCCAATATTTATTAGTGGAACAATCAGCTGAACACAAACTTACACATTCTTGGAAATACTTATGTTTTCCAGCTTACAATGTTGGTGAAGGACTTTTCTTGATAAGAAGAAAAGGTGCCAAAGGAAATTTCACTTTCAGTCATTTCTGCCTCCTCAAGACACTTTTATATGTGAACAAAGAAGGAAGCTCAGGCATTACATATACACACAGCCTGCCTGGAGGTACTTCTTTGGAAAATGATCATAAACTTATCTTTCAAGTGATTAGTTGAGAAAAGGATTTTAGTTATGAACAAGATTTTAGCAAGTTATAAACATCAAACCTAAGACCTCATCAAAGGTACCACTCTTTCTTATAATTTCTTTCCTCAGAGAAATAAGAGCAGGTATATGAAATATTATATGCATAATATTGACTAGATTGAGTTATATGTTCTTCATTATTTTAGGAAAATATCCTATTAAAAAGTTTATTTTTATTTCATATAGAATAGATTTAAATTTAATCACCTCACTTTTGTTTGGCCTCAATCCATAAGTCGGTTTTGTTTTGTATCTGAGATATGGATATGATGAAAAATATGATAATATAATACTGAATTATACTTCTATTTCTAGACTAAATTGCTTGATCCTATTTTATATTCTTTTTGGCATCATACTTGATTTAATTTGATTTAATTGTTATGTACAATTTTTGTTTTTACGCTTTTCAGTGATACTGATATAGTTTTATTTTTAAACCTCTTTTGTTAATATGAGCTTCTCAAGAAAAATTTTTAAGCTTTAAAAAAAATGTATATAGCCTAGAAGAGTTTCAGAAGCCTAGGATTTGTCCTTTAATGTTTAAATCCCCTATTGGTAAGGCATTCTGGGTGTTATGTATTTCAGGGAAATAAGTTTTAAGTTTTTGTTCAAATAATAGAGACATTTAAAGTTATAAAATATTATTCTGAGTTTAATTTGGCTACTCATAAATTTTAATAAGAATAATTTTGTTACTGTTTTCACTTTCAAAGTCCTATACCAATGCAGATTATATTTCTTATTTGTTGTGAATTACTTGAGATTTTTAAAAATTTTCCAATAAGATATCTTGGGGAATTTGTTGTTCGTTTGTTACTATTGCTCAGCTTAGTAAAATGTGGTCAGGAAATATTGGCACTAAAATTTTGTGATGTGGATTTTTCTCTATAGCTTGCTATTTTATTTGTATGAAAGTTCTATGGGTATTAGAAAATAATGTTTGTACATTTTTATAAGGTTGCATGTCAAATCTACATTGTTGATTATGTCATTCACATAACTATATTATCCTTTTGTTTAACTTGTTTACAAATGACTGAAAGATGTGTGTTAAAATCAATTCCTAAGAATGTGTTTTTGCTGTACATTGTAAACAATACATTTATCCATTAGAAACCTTTTTATCCAATTCCACTATTTTGGCTTTACGTCTTCTTCATCATCCATTAATATTGATGCTCATTCATTCATTATTGATGAATGAATCGTATGTGCCTATTCTTCCTCTTCCACACCAACCCATAAAATCAGAGGACCAAATCATTGCTTTATGATGAACTGTCAAATTAAACACCTGTATAGATGTGAGTAGCTACGTTTTTCTACTACAAGCAAAGCTACAGTGTTACGATAAGTTTGATTATAAGTAAGGAATCAAGTAAAGGCAGTTAACTGAAACGACCCGACACCTAACGATATTCTGTTAAGGGAGGCGATGCATTAGCCTTTGTATTGAATGACTCGGAAAGGGAGAATCTTTATAGTTTATAGGCTGCAATTGTTTTCCCTTTCTTTTTTTAATTCTTCTGTTTAATTTTCTTTTTTTATTGTGTTAAAATTTTGAGTCTTATAAATAACATACTATAAGTTTCTGACCCCATACGAAATGAATTCTTATGGAGTGGGCTGCAGACACTGGTTGTCTATGTCTAAGGACTCACCTCCCCAAGTAGAAGGCTGGATTCTAGCTTTCACTGGCCATGAAATAGGGCAGACCTCAATGCCTTCTCTGTCTGTGACCACTCACATTCTTCTTTTTTAATATAGACTTTTAATATATTTTGATAATTATTATCTTGTAATCTAAAACATTGCAGCTACATAGAACATACGTTTCCTACTGTGAATGACACAAGATAATCATGTTTATGGTTATGACACAGTTTCTATTTAGTCTTCTATTCTATCTTAGTCTTCTATTCAAATACTTGGGCCTCAAAAAAAAAGATGGTGAAAACATTTAGATTATAGTATAATGATGCCAGACAAGATGTCCATTTGTGTGTGTGTGTGATTAGTAAAGTACAAGACTTGGTTGGAGGAAGCTCTGTGACATCTTACTAAAGTTGTCCTAACCATGTTGATTGTTACAAACAAATTAGTTGGAATATTGCTTTTCTTCTCTAAGACAAGGATGATAGTGGCTGACCTTCCACACCAACTACATATACACACCCCCATATGCACACAGAGTCCTGCATCCCACGATGAGGCCAAGCTGGGAGTGAGTATATTGTCTGTCATTCTGTGTACAGCTCTGGAATGCTCCTCTCAGAAGAACTGGAGAGATTAATGCTTGCTGCTCCTCTACTGCCCTTGCCCCAACACCCAGCTTCTGAACTTGGAGGCGTGACGTTCTGCTGGTTATCTATGGGACTTTGACCTTACCCATGATGTCTTAACTTTGCTCAGCCCTCCCCTCATTCTGGTCTCACCTGTACAGTATCTTGCAAAGAGTCTACAAAATTTCTGATATGTGTCTGGCGCTTGTCCTCTTCTTCCAATGTGGTGTAGATATTTCCCTGTGGATGGAGGGAATTGGAGAGGTGGTAGGGAAAGTAGTCAAATGAGCAAGGCCAGTTTGCCCTGTTATATTGAAATATGTCATTTAGTTAATTCAAACTGTTTAATTAATCATATTAACTTTTTAGTGAATTGCTATGTAATAGTTAAAGGTGTATTAGGCTGAGACTAAGAACAAATAGACCTGTTAAAAACTTACTACGTGAACATACCCCAGCCCCTTAATCGATCAGAGCTTCAGGTTCATTACCTGGAATATGAGATAAAAAGGGTTTTGACCTCTAAAGTTTCCTTTTGCCTATCTTAATTAATGACTGTGGGTTTTTTTTAAATGACCCTGTAGTTTTTAATAGTGCATTTAACTGCAGCATTTTGCTAGGACTACATTTCATTGCAGTTTGACTATTATGAGTTAACTCTGACATGGATGTAAAAGTCTAATCCTAAATAAGAATGAGTGTCATTCCCTCTGAATTTTGAGCAGACTGTAGTCATAACAGACAACCTCTGTGCACGCATTTTATGTATCTATCACGTGGTAATTATTCCTGTATGTAACTTGATACTGTAGATATTTTAAGGGCCATTTCTCCTGGCTGTTCTTGATGAAAAATGTTATGCTCCATTACTCAGCATTTAGAACTAATGACTGCTCCTCCGAGCTTGTTGTCAACCAGCTCCCTCTTTTATCTTCAGAATACTTAAGATTGCAAAGGGCATCTTTTTAAAGACTTTAAAGTCAAAAGAGGTCATGTTC
Organism: Procyon lotor; assembly: GCA_028646535.1. NCBI lineage: Eukaryota > Metazoa > Chordata > Mammalia > Carnivora > Procyonidae > Procyon > Procyon lotor. The sequence continues at coordinate 78,248,119 of CM053605.1, read as the reverse complement.
ATGAAGTCCCCAGTCCCTGTCAATTCTTCAACATAACATTTAGTCATGTGACAGCTTGCCCACCTGAAGGTCCAATTTACTAAGGAAATAGCAAACAAGACTGCTGCTTATAAAAAGGAAGTAGTACTTTTACTTTCCTAGAAGTCTAGTTAATTTCATTGCTTCATGCCATGATAAGTCATGCAAAATTGTGAGATATAGAAAATGCTCTTGGGGTCAGTATATATAATGACAAAATCAATTATATTAACTAAATTGACCAGCTAATTATCTAATATCCAAAAAGGTCTTTTTTTTAAAATTGTGGTTTGAAATACATCTGGCTCTTGGAAAGGATCATAAATGTTAACCTGTACTCCACACCAACCAACTCAGTGAGTCCTTCTACTATAGTCATGGCAGGTGGCTATCAGCCTTTGTTGAGCATGTCTCATTATAAAGAAATCTCTATTACCAATATAAATATTTCTCTTTTTGAACATGTTTTTAAAAAGTTAAGTTTACTAATTTCCTCTCATTTCTACCGATTGGTCCTAATTTCTCACCTACACCCTTATCCCCAAGCTTATCCTCCACCTTTGTATCTACCCTGAGAAAGGAAAGCTTTTCCTCTTTCATTCACAGGTGTAGTCATCTGACAAGTCAATTATTAGATACATAATGTGTGTGTATATATTTAATACCTACTATATATTAGGCGTCATGCCAGATACTAGAGTAAAATAGTGATTATGGTAAAAATTATAGCAGCCCTCAGAGAATTTGCTGGCTAGGAGTAACGTGGACTAAATGAACTGTTCATTTTAATATATGGTCAGTGTTTCCATTATTTGAATACAAACTTTGGGAAATACCTTTGCATAGAATAACCTTATATGCATTTGGTCCTCCTCACCCCACAAATTAATAATTTTGATGCGATATTACATTTTACAGTACTTAAAATATAATATTCCATTGTATCTATATAGTACTTAAAGGAATAGCAATGACAAACCCTGTTCATCATAATTAAGAGTGCCACTTCAATAGTAGTTTAATGAGAATTGTTACCTTGGCTTCATTTTTAAGGAAAAGAAACTGATTCATCCAAGTGACTCATTCAAAGTAATCGAGTTGATGAGTGGAAGAACTAGATCCAATACTCAGCTCTCTAACTCAGGCCTCCACTGAATATTAGCCATTGGAAAAGAATCTTTGCATTTGCATGGGGAAGAGGTACCCTCTGCTTTTGAATCAATCTTATCAATTGACACTAAGCACAAAAGGCAACAGCAGAATGGACATTTAGAAAGGACTTCCTATATATACATATTTAAAATAAGTATCTTTATAACAAGAATTATTTTAATTGATGCTCAAATAATAGTGATATGGTTATTGGAAACATGCATCACAATTTTAGATGTGAATAATTTAAAATATGTTTAAAGAAACAAAGATATTTCATTAGATAGCTCTGGAAATAAGTATTGAGGATATCTATATTTACTAGTCCAGTGGACTTCAGGGTTCACCCAGTCAGATAAGCCTACTGCAAATAAATTGCAAAGATAGCTATGAAGTAAGCACCAAAAAGCATCACAGAACATTTGGACTTCATAATCTCAGAAAGTTATCTTGACTCATTTTGAGAGTGAGTGGTATCTAGTACCTACAGATTATCCTGATGAAATGTTAATCAATGACAGAAGAGGCAGGGGGTTAAGTCAGTTAGTCTTAGGTTATTCTTCTGTACAGAACTCTTTCATTCAAATTTTGCTGTTAAAGATTGATTGATTGATTGATTGATTGGAGAGAGAGAGATGAGAGGGCAGAGGGAGAGAATCTCCAAGCAGACTCCCTGATAAGCATGGAGTCAGTCCCTGTGGGGCTGGATCCCAGGACCCAGAGATTATGACCTGAGCTGAAACCAAGAGTCCAATGCTCAACCAACTGAGCCAGCCATCCAGGCGGTCTGAATTTTTGCTGTTAATGCACACATGTGACCAAGAAAATTTAAAAAAAAAAACCCACAACTACATAGCTATATAGACTCTTCTCCTACCATGGATACTTGCTTAGAACCTCAGAAATAAAGGCATTTAAGTTTCTCTTTCTTAGGCTGAAAAATAACAGATTTGATATTTAATTGAGAAGGCTTAATCAGCACCATATCTAGTTAACTTCAATTTCACACAATATATAAAACACACACACACACACACACACAGAGATACTTTAAATGAATTTCTAATTCCAAAAGTGAGAAAAAAGTCCAGAACTCCCTTAACATTTTCATGGATTCATTGATTCTTTAAAGTTCATGTTTACAAGTACATTTCAATTTACAAGAGACTGTGAAAAAGTCGTAAAAGACAAGTACACTATTTACTCTCAGAGCCTTATTCCAAATACGTTCCACAATAGATGATAGTATGACACTTAAGGCAAGGCAATTTTAGAAAACTTAAGAGAAGCAATATCACTTGTTGGATAAAACAAATAACTGGAAGTTATAGAAAACAATAGATACATAATTCATTCACTTTATATACTCAACAAAGAATATTTAAAATCCAGTTTCTTTCCTTGTAAGTTAAACAAATGTATCTGATTCCCTTTACTCACCCTTTACATAATTCTGACTCTAAAACTGAGGGTAGGAGGAAGATGGAGCCAGTTAAGGTTGAAGAAGGGAGGTTTTCTGAACTTTCATATATACATACATAAAAAGGTATGTGGCAATGTGTGGTATAACTTTATCACTTCATACAGTGCATAGACATGTTATAACATATTACATATTGTAAATGCTCTTTTCCCATTTCCCCAACCCTGCTCGCTTCTAGCAATCACCAGTTTGTTCTTTGTTTTTATGAGTATATTTCTGTTTTTAGTTTGTTCATTTGTTTTGTTTTTTAAATTCCATATAAGGGGCGCCTGGGTGGCTCAGTGGGTTAAAGCCCCTGCCTTTGGTTCAGGTCATGATCTCAGGGTCCTGGAATCAAGCCCCACATCAGGCTCTCTGCTGGGAGCCTGCTTCCCCTCTCTCTCTGCCTGCCTCTCTGCCTACTTATGATCTCTTTCTCTCTCTCTGTCACATAAAAAAAAAAAATCCATATAAAAATTAAATCATATGGTATTTGTCTCTCTCTGACTATTCGCTTAGAATAATATCCACTGGGTGCATTGATGATGTTACAAATGGCAAGATCTTGGGGTGCCTGGGTGGCTCAGTGGGTTAAGGTCTCTGCCTTCAGCTCAGGTCATGATCTCAGGGTCCTGGGATCAAGCCCCACATAGGGCTCTCTGCTCAGCAGGGAGCCTGCTTCCCCCTCTCTCTCTGCCTGCCTCTCTGCCTACTTGTGATCTCTCTCCTCTCTGTCAAAATAAATAAATAAAATCTTTCCAAAAAAAATGGCAGGATCTCATTCTTTTTTATGGCTCAGTAATATTACATCATGTGTATATACATATATATGTATATATAGTGGTATGTTTTATATATATACACATACTGCTTTAAATTTTTAATTTTAATTCTAGTTATAGTTAAAGCACAGCATTATATTAGTTTCAGGTATATAATGTGGTGAGTCAACAATTCTATACATTATTCAGGGCACATGATGATAAATGTACTCTAATCTCCATCACCTATTTTACCCATCCCCCCACTGACCTCCCCTCTGAGTAACCATCAGTATGTTCTCTATACTGAAGAGTCTGTTCCTTGATTTGTCTCTCTCTCTTCTTCTTTCCTTTGCTTGTTTTGTTTCTTAATTTCCAATTAGGAGTGAAATCATATGTTATTTGTTTTTCTCTGAGGTATTTCACTTAGCGTTATATTCTCTAAATCCATCCATGTTTTTGCAAACGGCAAAATTGCATTCTTTTTTATGGCTGAATAATATTCCTCTGTGTGTGTGTGTGTGTGTGTGTGTGTGTGTGTGTGTGTGTGTATCATAGCTTTTTTATCTGTTCAACTACCAATGGACATGGGCTATTTTCATAATTTGGTTATTGTAAATAATGCTGCAGTAAACATAGGGGTGCACATATCGCTCTGAATTGGTGTTTTTCTACTTTTTGGGTACATACCCCGTAGTGCAATTACTAGAGCCTAAGGTAGTTCTATTTTTAAAGCTTTGAGGAGTGTTAAAAATACTCCATACTGTTTTCCACAGTAGCTGCACCAATTTGCATTCCCACCAATGGTACACGGGGGTTCCTTTTTCTCCATTTCCTCACCAATACTTGTTGCTTCTTGTGTTTTTGATTTTAGCCATTTCTCAGCGGTGGAATGATACCTCATTGTAGTTTTGATTTGCATTTCCCTGATGATGAGTGATATTGAGCATTTTTTCATGTGTCTATTGGACATCTGTATATCTTCTTTGGAGATATATCTCTTTATGTCTTCTATCCATTTTTTAACTGGATTATTTGGTTTTGGAGTATTGAGTTGTGTAAGTTTGTTGTATATTTTGGATACTAATCCTTTATTGGATATGTCTTCTGTAAATATCTTTTCCCATTCCATACACTGCTTTTTAGTTTTGTTTTTTGTTTCATTCACTGTGCAGAATATCTTTATTTTGATGTAGTCCCAGTGGTTTCTTTTTGCTTTTATTTTCCTTGCCTCAGGAGACATATCTAGAAAAAGGATTTCAGTAGCGAATGTCACAGAAATTATTGCCTATGCTCTCTTCTAGAATTTTTGTGGTTTCAGGTCTCACATTTAGGTCCATAATCCATTTTGAATTTATTTTTTTTTTTTTAAGATTTTATTTATTTATTTATTTGACAGAGAGAGAGAGATCACACGTAGGCAGAGAGGCAGACTGGGGGAGAGGGGAAAGCAGGCTCCCCGCCGAGCAGAGAGCCTGATGCGGGGCTCTATCCCAGGACCCTGAGATCATGACCTGAGCCAAAGGCAGAGGCTTTAACCCACTGAGCCACCCAGGTGCCCCTGAATTTATTTTTATGCATAATGTAAGAATGTGGTACAATTTCATTCTTTTGCATGTTGCTGTCCAGTTTTGTTTCCAACACCATTTGTTGAATGTCTTTTTCCTATTGGATATTCTTTCCTGCTTTGTTGAATATTTATTGACTACATAATTCTGGGTTCATTTCTGGGCTTTCTATTCTGTTTCATTGATCTATGTGCCTATTTTTGTGCCGGTACCATACTGTTTTTATTACCACAGCTTTGTAATATAACTTGAAATCTAGAATTGTGATACCGCCAGGTTTTTTTTCTTTTTCAGGATTGCTTTGACTATTTGGGGTCTTTCACAGTTCCATACACATTTAGGACTGTTTGTTCTAGTTCTATGAAAAATGCTGGTGGCATTTTGATAGGGATTGCATTCAATCTGAAGATTGTTTTCGGTAGTATAGACATTTTAATTATATTTGTTTTTCCAATTCATGAGTGTGAAATGTCTAATGTCTTTCTGTTTCTTTGTGTCATCTTTAATTTCTTTCATTAATGTTTTATAGTTTTCAGAGTACAGGTCTTTCACCTCTTTGGTTAACTTTATTCCTAGGGATTTGTTATTTTTGGTGCAATTGTAAATGGGATAGTTTTCTTAATTTCTCTTTCTACTACTTCATTATTAGTGTATAGAAATGTAATGGATTCCTGTACATTGATTTATATCCTGCGACTTTACTGAATTCATTTATCTGTTCTAGTAGTTTTTGGTGATCTTTAGGGATTCCTATATACAGTATCATGTCATCTGCAAATAGTGAAAGCTTTACTTCCTCTTTGCCAGCTTGGATGTCTTTTATTTCTTTTTGTTGTCCGATTTCTGTAGCAATGTTGAATAAAAGTGGTGAGAGTGGGCATCCATTTCTTGCTCTTGACCTTAGGGAAAAGCTCTCACTTTTTCCCCATTGAGTAGGATGTTTGCTGTGTGTTCTTCATATACAGCCTTTATTAGTTGAGATATGTTCTCTCTAAACCTACTTTGTTGAAAGTTTTTATCACGAATGGATGTTGCACTTTGTCAAATACTTTTTCTGCATCTATTGAAATTATCATATGGTTCTTATCCCTTCTCTTATTGATGTGATGCATCATGATAATTGATTTGTGAATATTAAATCATACTTCCATTCTCAGACTAAATCCCACTTGATTATGGTGCGTGATTTTTTTTTTTACTGATTTGGATTCAGTTTGCTAGTATTTTGTTTTATTAGGGTAATGCCTGATAGAATGAACTTGGAATTTTTCCTTTCTTTTCTATTTTTTGGAATAGTTTCGGTAGAATCAGTACTTACTCTTCTTTAAACATTTAGTAGGTTCACCTATGAAGCCATCTGGTCCTGGATTTTGTTTGTTGGGAATTTTTTTATTACCACTTCTTTTTACTCATTTATCAATTGATGGACACTTGGGTTGCTTCCATATCTTGACTATTGTAAATAATGCCACAATGAACATAGATGTACAGATATTTTTTTTCAAATTTGTGTTTTTGTTTTCTTTGGGTAAGTACCCAGTAGTGGAACTACTGGATTGTATAGTATTTCTATTTTTAACTTTTTCAAAACCTCCATACTTCTTTCCATAGTGGTTGTACCAATTTACATGCCCACCAACAGTGCATGAAGATTTCCTTTGCTCTACATCCTTGCCAAGACATTTCTTGTCTTTTTGAAACTATCATTATGACTGATATGAGGTGGTATCTCATTGCAGTTTTGATTTGTACTTCCCTGATGATTAGTGATAGAGAACACTTTTCATGTTTCTGTTAGACATTTGTATATATTCATCAAAAAAAAAAATGTCTATTCAGGTTCCTGCCTATTTTTAACTGGATTATTTGGTTTTATTTAGTGTTGGGTTATATGAGTTCTTTATATATTTTGCATATTAACTGCAATTCAGAGAAGTAACGCTTGAATTAACAATACTGAACAGGAGAATAAATTAATTGGTTATATTTCTAACATGTACTGACTGAATTTATGTCATGTAGATACTTCATTTTATGTATTAATATATAATATTACTTTAAGTTATATTCTGTACATTTAATTTTTGTCTTTCAGATCTTTAAAGAAATATCATCTTCTCAGTGAGTAGCCTTCTTCTATGGCCTTCTGTCTAAAAGGATAATACCCTTCTATCAAAAAATATCATTATTTCTCTCTATTGCTTCAATTTTTCCCATAGTACTTATCACTATGTATTTTTTTAAGATTATTTATTTTTTTTATTTGACAGAGAGAGAGATCCCACGTAGGCAGAGAGGCAGGCTGGGAGAGAGGGGGAAGCAGGTTCCCCGCTGAGCAGAAAGCCCAATGTGGGGCTGGTTCCCAGGACCCTGAGATCATGGCCCAAGCCAAAGGCAGAGGCTTTAACCCACTGAGCCACTCAGGCACCCCAATCACTATGTATTTTATATATTTACTCTATTTAGTATTTGTCTCTCACAATAGAAAATAAGTTTGACAAAGGCAGACCTTCTGTCTGCTCCATGTCTTTCTACTGTACTCCTGGTACGGTACCTGTTGCTTAGTAAGTACTCATAAATGCAAGCTATAGAAACCAGTAATGTCACCACTGAGTTCAGAGAACTTCCTTGTTAACTAGATTTATATGAGCAAGGACTTTCATTCTACTTAGATTGTTGAAGATTAAATGGAGTTATTTGTTTATTGTCATTTTAGCATAACAATGAGCAGACTAAACTCATTTCATATCTGTTTGTATTTAAGACACTATTGATTGATGATCGTGAATGCAGGTAGATTTGCTTTTCCTATTGAGAGTACTGAAAGTTTCTGCTGGACTCTTCATAGTTACAAAATGACAACCTCTTTTCTGCTCAGTGAGGCTAGCCAGTCTGGACAGGGAGAAAGATAATTTGAATAAAGCTTTATAGACTGGATATGCTAAGATGAACAATGCACAACTCATCAGAAATGTAGGATATAGTATAAAGAAAAATCTAAAATTCTCCTTCATGATTTAACTTCATTTTAAAGCCGTTCATCCTAGTACATAACCATAGATTTAATGTGCATGCATTTAAATTTTCAAAGCCCTTTCCGAACTGTTACATCTTATTTTTGTAACTTGTGTAACTAAGTTCTTGCCAGTTTTCTTCTGTCACACCACTAACTCTGGACCTGACTCTCCTAAAGTTTCTAACGCTCTGATGTTAGGGATTGTGCCTTCATTTATGTGCCATTTCATTAAAAGATATTTTTAAATTCTTTATTTAAATCCAAGTAATTAACATACACTGCGATTATTAGTTACCAGGGTAGAATTTAGTGATTCACCAATTGCATACAACACCCAGTGTTCATTACATCTAGTGCCTTCCTTAATGCCCATCAACCAGTTATCCCATCCCCCCTCCCCTCTAGCAACCCTCAGTTTGTTTCCTAGTTCAATGTCTCCCATGGTTTGCCTCCCTCTTATTTTTCATCTTATTATATCTTTCCTTCCCTTTCCCTGTGTTCATCTGCTTTATTTCTTAAATTCCACATATGAATGAAATCACATGGTATTTGTTTTTTCTGACTTATTTTGCTTACCATGATGCCCACTAGTTCCATCCATGTAATTGCAAATGGCAAGATTTCATTCTTTTTGATGGCTGAGTAATATTAGTTTTATGTAATATGTTATATATAATTTTGTGTGTAATTTATATTAAATGTGTATATAATATACATATATACACAAATATATATACATATGCACACATATATATACATAAATGTAAACTATTCCAGTGGTAATTGTTATTGTTTTTTGGACTAGGAATTGGTAAATCAATTCTTTCTGTATAGTTCCAGAGACAAAGAGACCTACTTTTTTATTTCATTCTGTTATGTACAAATTTAACAATGCCAACCAAGCAAATCTATTCAACTAAAAATTGATACAGAGATTATGAAAGTTATGACTTATTCTAGCTTGTCAATCACATCTTACTGAAAATCTAAAAAGTCTTAGCACAATATTAGATAATTGGAATGCTTTTTTTTTAAAAAAGATTTATTTATTTATTTATTTGACAGAGAGAGATCACAAGTAGGTAGAAAGGCAGGCAGAGAGAGAGGGGGAAGCAGGCTCCCCGCCAAGCAGAGAGCCCGATGCGGAGCTCGATCTCAGGACCCTGAGATCATGACCTGAGCGGAAGGCAGGCTTTAACCCACTGAGCCACCCAGGTGCCCCTGGAATGCTGTTTTGTTATTACATATTTTACATGCCTTCAAGAAATATATAGTTAATGATCACTTTTAACTTGACCAATGAACTACCCCCTAAAATTCAGAGGCCTATCTACCAAAACAGGAATTTATGCTTATTGTGTAAGAGTGCTTTCATTTTGGGGGTTAATATTGCTTCATTGTGCTAAAATGTAACTCATTCTGCTAATTTACCTAATGTTAACTCTTTCGCCTTGTGGATTTTATAAAAATCATAATTTAAATGATTGCCATAAAGAAAGAAATGCCAAGGACTTTATTCTTTTTTTAAATTCTAATTTGAAAAAAAAAATCTAATTTGAGTATAGTTGACACACAATGTTGAATTAGTTCGGGCATACAACATAACAGTTCAGCTTCTCTATTTGTTACACTGTGCTCACCATAGGTGTAGTTACTACCTGTTACCATAGAACACTATTACAATATTATTGACTGTATTCCCTATACTATGCCTTTCATTCCTGTGATTTATTGCTTCCATAACTAGAAGCCTGTATCTCCCACTCCCTTTCACCCACTTTGCCCATTTCCTCATCTCTTCCCCTCTGGGAATCATGTTTGTTCACTGTGTTTATAAGTCTGATTCTGCTTTTTGTGTATTTATTTTTTTTTAATTCCACATATGAGTAAAATTATGTGAAATCCTAGGTAAAATAAGTCAGATTGAGAAAAAAATGCAAGTACTTTAACATGCCATTCCTCCAACCCAAATTTTATCATTAAAATTCCATGAAGTCTCTTCAAGAGCCTACTAGTCATCTTAAATACTAACTGCTCATTGCTGTTAGCTTCTTGAGGAGAAATCCAGTGGGGCATTGGTGAATTTTTCTGAGGCATGTCATTGAAAATACTTTGAAGATATGTCGAAACAAGGGCCTACAAGGGCAACTCTTTCCTTATTTTCAAAATTTATTTCAGTGAGCACCGACTGCTCCCTGGGTCAGATGATTGGTTAGAGTTTCTTTCCACTCTGGCTTATGTCCGTGGCAGTCTGCCACCAACATCCTCTTAAACACATATTGGAAAGTTTTAAAAGAGATGGTCCTGTCTTTGATTCCTAGTTTTCAGGTTGATAACCAGATGCTTGACTCCACAAGCTTTCATCAACATGGTCTGCTCATCCCAGCTGTACAAAGAGTGTTGAATTCTCTCAGTGAAGACATCTGACCTAGCTGTTTGGTGACATACAGCAATGCTAAAGAAATTTTGAGTTTATATTTAAGCCAGTATGTGCTCTGTTTAGTATATATTAAAGGATTCTAAAACAGAGTACTGAGTTGTCAGACCACCCGGTGTCCAAGCTGACATATATTGCCAGATATTTCACAGCTTCATACTTGTAGCTGACCTGTTTTCAAAATTGTTTTACTCAGGACTACTGTAATTGACATACAAAGAGAATGAAATGTCTTTTTGGTAAAGTTCTAGTTCAGCCAGTTAGACTAATCCCAGCCCCAAAGATAAGAGATCCCTTTGGAGATAGGCCACCTAAAAAGAGGTAGAAAACAATCCAAGGGGAGAAGCTCAGCCCGGATGATAAGCCCTTCCAATAGATGTGACACATGGCTGGCTACACGGTCACATGTATATCATGGCATATAAGAAAATGTGTGGTTCTGAAAAAAAAAGAAAAAGAAAATGTGTGCTTCTGTAATGCATGGATTTGCAAAACTCTATTAGTAAAGGAAATAGATATATCAAAACAGTAAAACTTAATTATATATTTTTGGAATATGTTGACATGTGCACTAGATCTTACCACTGAATAACTGTACAGAGAGAAACAAAGAACTTCTTTTTTATTATTATGATTATTAAAAGATTTTATTTATTTATTTGACAGAGAGAAAGAGATCACAAGTAGGCAGAGAGGCAGGCAGAAGGAGAGGGGGAAGGAGGCTCCCTGCTGAGGAGAGAGTCCAATGTGGGGCTCGATCCCAGGACCCTGGGATCACGACCTGAGCCGAAGGCAGAGGCTTTAACTCACTGAGCCACCCAAGTGCCCCAAGAAACATGCAATTCTTATAATTGCATATCGATTTTACTTTCAGGAAACAACTCATTTACTCTGAGCTATGTGCAATAAAACCTAGATGTCGAGGAGGGTAAAGACCAGGGCTAACACTTCCATAGTTAAACAAAGTCACTAAGTCACAAGTCTTTAGCCTATTTGCTCTGATTGTTACCTCATTAGAGATGGACTGACCTTTAATGTAATTAACATAATGTTTTCAAGGTTCATTTACTTTATAGTAGATATCAACGACTCATTCCTTTTTATTGCCAAATAATATTGTATTGTCTGGATACATTGTATTCTGTTAATTATTTTATCAGTTGATGGACATTAGTTGTTTCCACTTTTTGGTTGTTATGAATAACGCTGCTGTGAACATTTATGTACAAGTAAGTTCTTATGTAAACAGGTATTCATTACCCTTGGGTGTATATTTAGTAATGGAGATGCTGAGTGGAAAAGGAACTCTAAGTTTAAGCATTTAATGAACTGACAAACTTTTCCCAAGTGTCTGTACCATGAGCAATGAATTAATGTCCCAAATTTTCTACATACTTTTTAACACTTGTTATTGTATATCTTTTTGGTTTTAGTTAACTTAGTTGGTGTGAATTGGTATCTCATTGTAGTTTTAATTTACAATTCTATAATAATGAGTTGCATATTTTTATATGATTATTGGTCACTCATGTTTCTTATTTGAAGAAATACCTATTCAAATTCTTTAGTCTTTTAAAAATTGGGTTATATATCTCTTTATTGTTGAGCTATAGGTATTATTTATATACTCTGATACAAGACTTACCAGATATATGATTTTAAAATATGTTGTTTCATTGATGAGGTATCCTTTCACTTTCCTGATAGTGTACTTTTTTCTTAAAGATTTTATTTATTTGTCAGAGGGAGAGAGTGAGAGGGAGGGAGCACCAGAATGTGGAGTGACAGGCAGAGAGAGAAGCAGGCTCCCCGCTGAGCAAAAAGCCTGATGTGGGACTCGATCCCAGGACCCTGGGATCATGACCTGAGCTGAAGGCAGATACTTAACCAACTGAGCCACCCAGATGTCCCTTTTTCACATATTTTTGTGGGTGGCCCCTGGCCATTTCAATCATGATTCAGATCTGTCAGGGAAATTTTGGTATTATTCTATCATCCCTTCTCTCTGATTTTCTTTCTGGAAGTTCTCTTCATCAAATACCAGATCTCCTTGATAAATTCTCTAATTTTCTTATATATCCAATTTTTAAAGATTTTTTATTTATTTATTTGAGAGAGAGAAAGTGAGAGGATGAGAGGAGCGAAGGTCAGAGGGAGAAGCAGACTCCCCGCAGAGCTGGGGCTCGATCCCGGGACTCTAGGATCATGACCTGGGCCGAAGGCAGCCGCCCAACCAACTGAGCCACCCAGAGGCCCTATATATCCAATTTTGACAGTTTTATCTTTATGTATTCAGGTGATCCTTTACTTGGTGAATATATACCACATTTGTTATATACTCTTATTGAATTTATCCCTTTATCATTATGTAATGTCCTTCTTTGTCTCTTGTTACAACCTTTGTTTCAAAGTCTACCATGATGTCCCCTGATAGTGTCCTTTGAAACACAAAAAGTTTCTTCTTAGAGGAAAAGTTTTGAGCTCTTCCCAATTGAGTATGTTAGCTACAGATTTGTCATATATGGCCTTTATCAGGTTGAGGTGTGTCCCTTCTGAATGCAATTTGTTGAGAGTTTTTATCAAGAATGGATGTTATTTTGTTGAATGCGTTTCTGCACCTATTGAGATGATTATATTGTTTTTTCCTTCATTTTGTTAATATGGTGTATCACATTGATTAATTTGCACACATTGACCATCCTTGCATTACTGAAATAAATCCCACTTGATCATGGTGAATGATTGTTTTATTGTATTGCTGGATTTGGTTTGCTAGTATTTTGTTGAAGATTTTTGCATCTATGTTTATCAGGGATATTGGTCTGTAATTTTCTTTTCTTATAGTATCTGGTTTGGATATCAGGGTAATGCTGTCCTCACAGAATAAATTTGGAAGCATTCTTTCCTCTTCTATTTTTTAGAATAGTTTCAGAAGAATAAATATTAAATCTTCTTTAAATGTCTGATAGTATCCACCTGTGAAGCCATCTGGTCTTGGACTTCCACTGGGTGTTTTTTGATTGTGATTCAATTCATTACCGGTAATTGGTCTGTTCAGATTCTCTATTTCTTCATGATTCAGTGTTGGACGATTATATTGTTGGTTATGAATTTCCTCCTTTCCATTTCTGCTTTTGTTTATTTTTTTTCTTGTCTCTTTTTTTCTTGATGAGTCTGGCTAAAGGTTTATCAATTTTATTTAGCTTTTCAGAGAAGAAGTTACTGATTTCATTGATCTAATTGTGTATTTTTACTCTACTTCATTTATTTCTACTCTGGTCTTTATTATTCCCTTCCTTCTATTAACTTTGGGCTACTTTGCACTACTTTTCCTAGCTCCTTTAGGTGTCGGTTTAGATTGTTTAAGATTTTTCTTGTTTCTTGAGGTAGGTCTGAATTGCTATAAACTTCTCTTTTAAAACTGCTTTTGCAGGGCGCCTGGGTGGCTCAGTGGGTTAAAGCCTCTGCCTTCGGCTCAGGTTATGATCTTAGGGTCCTGGGATGGAGCCCTGCATGGGGCTCTCTGCTCAGCAGGGAGTCTGCTTTCCCCCCTTTCTCTCTGCCTGCCTCTCTGCCTACTTGTGATCTCTCTCCTCTCTGTCAAATAAATAAATAAAATCTTAAAAAAATAAAACTAATTTTGCTGTGTCCCAAATATTTTGAACTATGATATTTCCATTTTCATTTGCCTCCAGGGATTTTTTTATTTCCTCTTTGATTTCTTTGTTGACTCTTTAGTTGTTTAGTAGTTTATCATTTAGGCTCTGTGTGTTTGTGTTTTTCCAGGTTATTTTCTTGTGATTGATCTCTACTTTCTTCTGTTGTGGTTGGAAAAGATCCTTGATGTGATTTCAGTTTTCTTAAATTTATTAAGATTTGTTTTGTGGCCTACCATGTTATGTACCCTGAAGAATGTTCCATGTGCACCTGAAAAGAATGTGTATGCTGGTTTTTTTGGATAGAATGTTCTATAAATATCTGTTAAGTTCATGTGGTATAATGTGTCATTTAATGCTGATTCTTCCTTATTGATATTTGGTCTGAATGATCTACCCATTGATGTAAAGATGTTAAGCCCCCTAGTATTTCTGCATTACTGTCAATTTCTCTTTTTATATCTGTTAATATTTGCTTTATTTATTTAGGTGATCCTTTGCTGAGTGAATAGGTATCACAGCTGTTATATCCTCTTATTGAATTTATCCCTTTATCATTATGTAATATTCATCACTTCACTTTCATTCTTATATGTCTTTTCATCAAGAAGTGAGTCTCTTGTAGGCAGTATATAAATGGGTCTTCTCTTTTATCCATTTAGCCACTGTGTTTTGATTAGAGAGCTCAGTCCATTCACATTGAAAGTAATTGTTGGTAGATATGTGCTTATTATCATTTTGTTTATAGTTTTTAGCTGTTTTTGTAGTTCTTTTCTGTTCCTTTCTTTTTCTCTTCTTTTTCTTTGTGGTTTTATGACTTTCTTTAATGGTATGCTTATAATTCTTTCTCATTATCTTTTGTATAGTTACCATAGCTTTTTGCTTTGTGGTTACATTAAGGCTTACTTATAGCAACTTTTTAAATAGACAGTCTATTTTAAGTGATAAGAACTTAAGTTTTTTACCACATTCTAAAGCTCACCATTTTTACTCTTTCCTCCCCAACTTTATGTTTTTGATGTCATATGTCACACTCAATATATTTTAATCATGTGTTTCCTTTAATTATTGTAGTCATATTTTTTCTACTTCTTTCTTTTAACTTCCATATTGGCTTTATAAGTGATTAACTTACTATCTTTACTGCATGTTTACCTTTCCAGTAATACTCTTTGCTATATATTCTTGTTACTAATTAGGGCCCTTTTTCTTCTCAGCTTAGAGAAGTCCCTTTAACATTTCTCATAAGGCTGGTATAGTAGTGATGAATTCCTTTAGCTTTTGCTTGTGTGGAAAGTTCTTTGTCTTTCCTTTAGTCAGAATGATAAGTTTGTCAGGTAAAGTATTTTTGGCTGAAAATTTGTTTTTCTTTCAGCAGTTAAAATAAATCATGCCACTATTTTCTGGCTTGCAAAGTTTCTGCTGAGAAATCTGCTGGTAGTCTTATGGGGTTCCCTTGCACACGACAAGCTGTTTTTCCTCTTGCTTCTTTAAAATTTTCTCCTTGTCTTTAACTTTTGATATTTTACATATAATATGTTTTTTTTTTTTAAGATTTTATTTATTTATTTGACAGAGAGAAACCACAAGTAGACAGAGAGGTAGGCAGAGGAAGAAGGGGAAGCAGGTTCCCTGCTAAGCAGAGAGCCGCATGCAGGGTTCAATCCCAGGACCCTGAGATCATGACCTGAGCCGAAGGCAGAGGTTTTAACCCACTGAGCCACCCAGGCGCCCCCCTATAATATGTTTTAAAGTGGGTCTCTTTGAGTTCATTTTATTTGGAACTCTCCACAGTTCCTGGATCTGAATGTGTTTCCTTCTCTAGGTTAGGGAAGTTTATAGCCATTACTTCTTCAAATAATATTTCTACCCCTTCCTCTCTCTTATCCTTCTGGAGCCTTATAATATGAATGTTAAACCATCTGATGCTGTCTCTTAAGCTATCTTCACTTTTCTTCATTGTTTTTTGTTTATTGTTTTGTTTTGTTTTTGTGTTTTGGGGGTTTTATTTGTTTTGGAGGGTTTTTTTTATTTGTTTTGTTTTGTTTCTGTTCTTGTTTTGGGTTTGTTTGTTTTTTTTTTTTCTGTTCTGGTATGTTTCAGTGATTTGTCTTTGAGTTGACTGATTCTTTCTTCTGCTTTCTCTAGTCTGCTGTTGAACTTCTCGTTTATTTCTTAGTTCTTTTATGTATTCCTCAGATATGTGACTTCTATTTGGTACTTTCTTATATTTTCCAACTTTTCATTGAAGTTCTCACTGAGGTCGTCCATTTTTCTCTCTAATTTGGTAAGCATCTTTGAACCCTTTACCAGATAAATTACTTATCTCCATGAAGGGTTTTTTGAGGATCTTGTTGTTGTTGTTGTTGTTTTCTGGAGTTTTATCCTGTCCTTTGTTTTGGAACATATTTCATTGGTTTTTTTTGGGGGGGTGGTTCTTGACTCTGTGTTGTTATCTATACAATAGATGAAACAACCACCTCTCCTAGTCTTGAAGGAGAAGCCTCATGAAGGAGATGAACCTTGTTATTTAACCCTTATCAGTTCTTGGTTCTCTGTCAAACCGTTGTGCTTTTCCAAGCAGCCTATTACACTTTCAGTGTAACTCCCAGTATTTGAGGATGTGCCAAGTCTTGTCAATGTCCTAAATGAGAAGATCTTAGAACCTAAATTCAGGTTGGCTGGAAACCAGACCCTCAGGCAGCAGCTTTTAAAATATACAGATAGATACAGTCCTGTGGAACCACAAGCATTACCTGTGCTGGCCACCAGAGCCAGGAAATCTGGAGATATTCCCCTGGGAAGCAGTCACAAGAGTAAGGGTTATAGAGAAGTATAGAAGTTCTTTTCTTGGAGATACCAGTGATCTAGAGTAAAGAAGAGGGAGCGCACCAGCATGCCACCCACAGCCTACGTTCCTTAATAGCAGTCAGTAGACCCCCTAAATGTTTGACAAGCCTGAAGCCTTCTCCTTAGACTGAAGCTCTAGGACAGGCAAAGAGCCCTCCTTCCCAGAAAGGCTAGGGACAGGGGTGCCTCAGACTGCTATCTGTGCAGTATCCTAGGGTGGTAGCCTACCAAGAACCATGTCTCTGATTTCTCCAGTGCTATGGGACCCAGGGATGTAAGCCCCCCTTGCCACAGGCAATAAAGGGCCATCCTCTGGGTGGCAGCTGCAAAAGTTAGGGTTCCAGATGTGTGTAAAGCTCCCTTCTAGAAAACACTGGTACTCTACAGCAAGGCACAGGATGACCAAGAAAATAGCACTTACCCTCTGAGGTCTCTGGAAAGGATTATCACCCCTTGGTATGTTTTTAATTAGAAGCCGGCCCCTCAAGCCACAGCCATGATAATTATCTAATAGGTTTCCTCAAAGAAAGACCTCCTAGGTCTTTTGCCTCTTGGTGCTCCCTGGGGGTGGTAGCTGTTTTAGGACTCTTTCTCCATTAGTTACAGTTCTGTAGGACCAACAAGCAAAAGCCCTGCTGGCCACCAGAGCCAGATTTGGAGGTGTTTCCCAAGAGCAGTCATAAAAATCAAGATTGCTAGACAGGGATATGAGCTCCTGTCTGGGGGACACCAGTTTTTCCTGTCCCATTGGACCAGGAACATAAACTACCCTGGCCTCCAGAGTCAGGCAGTCAAGAGGTACCTCCTAAGCAACAGCTAAAAAAAGCAGGGTACCAAACATGTAACACAATATCTGAGAGATATTGGTGTGCTAGGACACAGTAAAGGGGAGCCTAAAGATGGCACCTGCCAGTCTCTGTCCCAGAGTATGTTCCAGCAGTCTCCTAGATGTGTGCATTAGATGTACACTTTGCCCTCAAGAAAACACTTTAATATAAGCAGAAGAGCTTCCCTCACTTCAGGTCTGAGCATGATCAACTGCCTCTGTACTGGGCTCTGGGCACTTGAGCCCTTTAAGAGCCATTTCTCCGATCATGAGTCATGTAGGTCTAGGGACATGAGCTCCATATATTTTTGTTTGTGTGTTTGTTTTGTTTTGTTTTTAAGATTTTATTTATTTGACAGAGAGAGAGAGAGATCACAAGTAGGGAGAGAGGCAGGCAGAGAGAGGGGGAAGCAGGCTCCCTGCTGAGCAGAGAGCCAGATTTGATGTGGGACTTGATCCCAGGACCCTGAGATCATGACCTGAGCCAAAGGCAAAGGCTTTAACCCACTGAGCCACCCAGGCGCTCCCCCCCAATATGTTTTTAAAGTTAGATTTTGGGGGAGTTGCACTCATCTCTCAGGTGCATGTCTTAAAAGTTGGGGTGCCTGATATGGGGTTCAAATGCTTTACTCCTCAGGGAGCAGATCCAGGTTTTAAGTTCCCTCCCAGTTGTGGGTCCCTGCTCCTGGGATGGGGTTTATAGCAAGATGGTGTCCCAGCCTCTCCTACCCACTTCAGTGTTGTTTTCTACTCATTTTCTTGATGTGTAGTCATCACTCAGCCAGCCTTTATATTTTTTTAAAGAAGAAATTATTCCACATTTAGCTGTAGACTCATTGTGTCCATAGAAGAAGATGAGTTCAGGATCTTCCTACATCATCATATTGAACTGGAACCCCTAAAAAGTTTTTTGTTAATTGAAGTATAGTTGACACACAATGTTATATTAATTTCTAGTGTAAGACATAGTATTTCCACAAATCTGTTCATTATCCCTAAAAGGTTTTAATTTTGGTGAATATATTTTATCCATTCTTTTATTACTTCAGCTTTTAGTGTTATATCTGAGAAACCATTGCCTATATCTGTGTGATATATGTGTGAGTGTGAGTTTATTTTACTCCTCTCTTATTTTTCCCTTCTGCCATTTTTTAAATTTACATGTTTGCTTTATGTCTGACCACATTACATTTCCATTTTTTTCTTCCATGATTACCCACCTTTGAATCTTAGATCTAAAATGAAATCTTAGATCTAAAATTAAATATTCAGTTCTTTCCACTAATGACTTTGCCAGTTTCCTCAATCATCTCTTAGAGGGAAAAAGTTATCTACTAGTAACTTCTGCAAAAATAATGCCTGAAAAAATATTCTTAGATTCCTAAGGGTTTATAATAGTTCTTTTTATTCCCATAGCCTGATCTTGTAAGGAAAACTGAGTTGAATACAAAATAATTAGATAATTTTTATTGAGTTTCTTGAAAATAATTCCCTTTTGTATTGCTTTCCATATTTTTGTTGGAGTCTAATTTCAACCTAATTTACTTTCATTTATAAGTGATTTGATTTTTTTTGCCTGAAGTTCAGAGGAGTATTTATTCATTTTAAAGTCCAATAATTGAAATAAGAAACATCTAGGAGCTAATAATTGAAGTTTTTTAGGAAACTTTTCTTGAATTACATTTTTAAATATTGGCTCAGTTTCTATTTTTTCTTTTTCATAAATTCCAATTTTATATATATGTTAAACCTGCTTTGCCACTCTATCACTTTCATTGGAGTTTTCCAATCTTTTATGTATTTTGGTTTCAATTTTTTTTGCTCTTTTTATTTCCATTATTTATACTCCTATTGAATTTCAGTTGTACCTATTTTCCCTTGAGCATCTTGTAACTTTTCCTTTTCTTCTGGGATGAGCTTGTTTGTTTATCTGTCTATTTTGGAGTCAGCCTCTATTCCACATATCTGTTGGCTATGAGTTTTCAAGTTTATGATTTACAACATTTATGCTTCTTCTTTTCATTGTTCAAAACAGTCATACTTCGGGGTCCTCTCTTGAGCTGCTGCCTAGCTTCCTTTCATAATTTAATCAAAAGAAATTCTCCTGAGTTGTCCCTCCTGGTCCCTCGCATATTCCAATCTTGTTTTCTTTTCTTTTCACTCTCTGGTAGCCAGTGCTCTGATATGCCAGATTTTAGATCTATTCATCATGTTTATCCACTAGCTGAGTTTCTTTTCTTATGAGGGTCAACCATAATTTGTGTCATCTATGTTCTCCTATGAGAATCCCATGCATTTTCTGTCTTCTGTGCTATCCACACCTGACTTGCCACAAAGGCAAGAACTCCAATGGTCTGGCTTATTTATTTACTCACTAGGATATAACTGGTAGTTTTGGTATTTTCTGACTTTTGCCTCTCTGTGGATGTTCAGTCTGGGATATTTTCTTTTCATAGTTAGTCTGTATGAGATTTTTAATAATATGTGTAAGATTGAAATTAGGGGGCCATCATCTTTTCAAAATCCTTCTTCATGAGGAGTTTCTAAATTAATACATTTATTTTAGTTCTCTTATGTTAATTATAATAAATTCTGAATTTTTGATTAAATTAATGAGTTAATAGATAGCAATAATAGTAATAAGAAGAAAATATATAAAGCCTTACTTTTTAATTTTCCACAGTGTTTTAAGAATTTTTTTAAATTGTTAAATAGCTATTTAACAAGACTGGAACTTGTTATTATGACTTGATAAAACTTCATATAGAGCCAGTAGAATTGTTAATATGCTCTTTGATCTTATTTCATCTAGACCATTAGGTTGTATTAAACAGCACATTGCAGTTTGTCAGAGTAAATAAAAAGAGAAGGAAAAGTAAGCCATACTAGTCTGAGGGAAATGTTCATTTTATAATGATTTTTTTGATAATCAAGTTGTCATTTCATTTCCCATATTCAACCTACTTGAATAATTTATCATGTCTTTGACCCTTCTCAGTCTATCCCTCAATACCATTTTATAAGAGGTTCACATCTAGAAATATTGGCTAATGCAGCTTTAATTATTACTTCAAGGTTATCATGGTATTAAGATGGCCAAGATTTAATTCAATATACTGCCCTTTAAACAAAAATTAAATATCCCAGATTTAACAAATATAACTTAAGAGTGGATGTCATCAATGAAAACATCTTATCATTATCTTTGGAGGTTTGTATTTCTAATGAAAGTGATCAGCTCATTTCTCTTTGTCATTACCTGGACATGTGTTACTGATTTTAAATGTTTTGTCTGAAAGAAGATAGTAACCTGAAACTTTGAGGTATATAATATGAATGAAAGGCAAAGATATTCGAAATCTGTTTGGATATAAAAATAATTGTATTGAGATTCTCTTACAAAAGCTAAGAAGAATTGAAGGAATCCCATAAGAATATCTTCATTTGTGGGGCGCCTGGGTGTCTCAGTGGGTTAAGGCCTCTGCCTTCAGCTCAGGTCATGATCTCAGGGTCCTGGGATCGAGCCCCGCATCGGGCTCTCTGCTCAGCGGGGAGCCTGTTTCTCCCCCTCTCTCTGCCTTCCTCTCTGCCTACTTGTGATCTCTCTCTCTCTCTCTGTCAAATAAATAAATAAAATCTTTAAAAAAAAATCTTCATTTGTTACTGTTAATATTTAAGGGTAAAAATTATTTGGATGTACAAAAAATTACAAGAAAATTTACTAAACTGGAATCTGTTTCTAAGAAAACTAATGATGATTGACCAAGGTGGTATTTTCTTTTTCCCTGGTTAGGCATGATATGATTAGATTGTTTTTCTAACTCCAAGCTCCCTCTCTCTTTTTCCTAATTATTAGATGGTTTTAACCAGAAGACTGCATTATTATCACCTATGAAATTTTTTTAAAATATATATGGAAAGTTATAATAACCTTTTGGAGAGTAATCTGTCACTATCAAAATATGCATTATGCATGCCTGGAGCCCAGCATTTCTATTTCTACAAATTTGTGTGACATGTATATATTTAGGTGTTTAGTTGCATGTTTGTAGGAAAATATTTAGAAACTAAAAAATAAATATCAATAGGAGATTGGTTAGATGCATAATGGTATAAATATATAAAGAAATACTATACAACTTTAAGGAAGGATAAGAAGACCAACAAAAATATGTTTTCAATTTATGGGATAAAACAAGTTGCAAATCAATATATATGGGTATAATGCCATTATACACATATATGTGTATAAATATATTCATATTGATATATGCATATCTATAGACACATATGTATACATAATAAAAATATACAGTATACACACAAAAGAGTAGCAGATGGGAAGATGAATTCAGGAGACTTATTTCATATCCTATGTGTTAATGCATTTTTTAAAAATGAAGAACATATATTTCTTCTTTAATATTGATAGTAATATTTAATACAAGTACTTGAGTTCAACACCCAGAGATTCTATTCTGGCTCAAAAACTTAACGTATGGCTCAAACACTTTTACAAATCTAGAATCTCCACAGCCAGATTTTTATGCACACCACCCTGATTTTCTGAGCACCTATTTTTGATAGGAACTATCCTACAGTGCTATAGCACTGTGTAGCCAAATATTGATCAAAAGCAGACATAATATGCACACATGAAGCTCATAGTCTAGGGGAGTATATTATCCAGTTGAGGCTGCAGCAGCAAATCAGCCCTGAAATACTCAGTATTTACCGTACCAAGAAATTATAACAATGAGTAGCACAGTTCTGGGACCCAGGTTGAAGGAGCAACAACTCTGGGGTCTGCTCTTCTCATGACAGATGCCAGGAGTCTAAGTTAAAACAGGCAGAAATGGGCATGAGCATTTAAAGCATCTGCTCTTTTTCACCCAGAGTAGAAACCGAAGTTGTTGCTTTGGCTAACAAGACTACACGATTTGTTCATCGGATGCATTATTCTCGATCTCCCCTTCCTGCCTCTGCGGTAGTTACTCTGGCCTTTGGCTATCCTTCAGACACCGCAGATGTGCCCACATTGTTGCACATCTGAAGCTGCTGTTTCTTCTCCTTGAAGCAATTACTTATTATTTGCAAAGGAGACTCAAGTTGAGAGAAGAATTTTTGAATCTCAGTTTTTCAATATTAATTTTTACCTGTTTGTTTCAAATCATACAGAATGATTTGGGGGTTTATAATAGAAAGGATGGTTTTTGGATTAATCAATAGAATGCATTACTTTTCAAAAATTTGAATTTACTCATTTCATTTACTCAAATCCAAAAGAAATTATATTCACATAGTATGTTCTTGACTGATATGTAGGATTCCTGAAAAGTGGCTCTTGGCTTATTGTATAGACGTTATTTGAATTTCAAATCTAGTAATGTCTTGGTACCAGAAAAAAAACAAAACAAAACAACAAACAAAAAAAAACTTTGCAAAGTATAACTGTGGCTTACATATTATCTTCTTTATCCCAGGGAATAATGGGACAGCTGAAAATTGTTTCAGCCTCATGACAAAGATTGGAGAATCACTTTACAGTTTCTAATTATACTCTCTGGAATAGACATGTGAATTCTCCCTGAAATATTCTAGTTTTTGCAGAGCTTTTGCTTGAATCTTATAAATACATTTCCAGCATGGTTGAATAGTTAAGTGCACTTCATTTTGCATTTTGTTTCCAGTAACATTTACATGACAATGGTGAGGCAAGGCACAACCTGAAGAACAGCGATATCCTAAATATGAGTTCATTTCAAAAGCACAAATACGTTATAATTAAAGGAGGCACTAGCATTGGTCATTGATCATCCCCTCTCAACCCTTTTTCATCCTGTTCCTGTATCACTGGTCCTTTGGATATGGTCAAAAGAGAGCATTGGCCAAAGATCAGAGGGCAGGAGGAGAAAACGTTCTGTAATCCTCAGGTTGCCTGCTGCAGTTGGGCAGTGTCTGTATGTTTCCATCTGCAGCAGCCCCTGTCTGGTGGCCCCTTTTTCCCAGCATTAGCCCTTATAGGTTCTGGCTACTGCTTCCCCCTTCCCTTCAGGCCCTGGGGTGGTAATGGCTTTATACTCTTGTATTCCTTTGCTTCATTAACCTTTTCTTTTCATTTCCCTTAACTCAGCCTCCAGCTTTGCAAATAGTCCCTTCATTAAACTCTTTTAGTAGTGATCCTGCTCACTGTACCATTTGCTTCCTGTCCAAGACCATGACTCATATAATCATCTATCATGCTCTATGTCCTACAAAAGTTTTCAAATGAAAGTGGCAAGGATGAAAATAAGTTCTACTTTTCCAACCAGAAAGTCTATTTCAAGTCATAAAAATAGGATTCAGCAGGGGCTACTGGGTAGCTCAGTAGGTTAAGTGTCTGACTCTTGATTTCCGCTCGGGTCATGATCTCAGGGGTGTGAGATCAAGCCCCATACTGGGCTCTGCAAAGGGCATTGAGCCTGCTTAATATTCTCTCTCTCCCTCTCCTCCTCCCTGCTCACCCTCTCTCTCTCTCTTTCAATTAAAAAAAAACTTTTTTAAAAAAATGGGATTCAACTTATCTATTCCCTTCCTAGTAGACTTGCCCCTAGTGTTCCTCTGACAACTGGGCTGACCTTAGTCTGCTAATCCTCTTCTTCAGTCTCGTTTCCCCACCCTTTAACTCTACACCTTTTGGAATCTGAGGTCCACTGAGTGAAACCATGTGGCTTACCTGCTTGCTTGGATGTTTTTAGCATGTTGGGAATAATTTATTTACTTTTTAAAAAAAATCCGTTTCCATAGGCAAAGGATTTTCCTATGGTTATTTAAAAATATTAGTCCTCCTTTTTAATGACATTAGTAATACATGAATATATAACTCTTTCATAATAATATGAAAATATTATTTCAAGTAATATAAAGCATACAGAGTAGAATGTAAAAAGCCCTCTTTGTTACCTCCCAGTCTTACTTTGGTCTCCCAAAATAACTTTTCTTTGACAATCAGCTAAGCCTCCTTTCAGATTGTCTATCTAATTTTTGTTTTTAACATCAGTAGTATCATTTTATATGTATAATTATGTGTCATGTATGTTACATAAATGTCTTATATTTGTATGTTACATAAAGCCATGTCTCTGTATGTATAATGCTGTATGTCATATACATATTTTTTTTTAAAGATTTTATTTATTCATTTGAGAGAGATACAGAGACAGAGAGAGAAAGCACAAGCAGAGAGAAAGACAGAGGGAGAGGGAGAAGCAGACTCCCCACTGAGCTGGGAGTCTGACATGGGGCTCGATCATGGAGATCATGGCCTGAGCCAAAGGCAGATGCTTAACCACCTGAGCCACCCAGGCACCCTATCATGTACATATTATCATATAAAAGAAATATCTCTATCTCAATTCATCTGTTTGTCTAGTCTAACTATAGATGCAGATGCTTTGTATCACTTTTCAAGTCTTACATATTATTATAATTGGTAAGTGCTGCATAATATTCTACAGAATTAATCTATTTTCTCACTGTAGCAAATAATGCAGTAATAAACAACTTTCTCATATATGTTTAATTATACTCTTTGGGATAGATCTCTGAAGGAGATGGCTGAGTCAAAAAATGTATTCTTTAAAATTTTTTATAGATATTGTCAAGCTGCCATACCTAGTAGTAATCATTCCCCAATCCCCCTTGGCCCTAGAAAACCACTAATCTACTTTCTGTGTCTGTATATTTGCCTATTCTGGACATTTCATATCAATGGAATCATACACTTATTATCAACATCACAATGTTTCCAAGGTTCATCCTGTTGTAGCATGTGTCAGTACTGTATCACTTTTTATTGCCAAATAACATTACACTGTATGAATATACCACGCATTTATGTATTCATCAGTTGTTGGAAATTTGTGTCATTTCTACTTTTCAACTATTATAAATATTATAAATCCATCATGTGCAAGTTTTTGAGTAGACATATGATTACAGTTTTCTTGGGTATATAGGAGTAGACTTGCTGGATCATACGGTAACTATATGTTTAATATTTTCAGAGATGTTGCCAAGAATATTCAACAATAGTTCTCAAGGCAAGATGGCGGAGGTGTAGGAGGCACAGAGAGCACTGGGTCCCAGAAGTCCAGCTAAAGAGGCAGAAAAACACTCTAAAAGCCGGCAAACACAACAGGAGAGAGAAGAGAATAAGAACAGCAATTCTAGGAGAAGAAAATCGACCACTGTCAGAAAGGTAGGACGTGTGGAAAAAGTGAATTTAAAGCAACGGGAAGAGAGACCCCAAGGGGAGGGGCCGGCTCCCAGCAGCCTCAGAGCCACAGAGCACAAAATCCGGAACTTCTAGTCCACTCTGCGGAGGGATATCACTCCGGAAGCTAACCGGGGGTTCAGCCCTCACAGGAACAGTGTGGTTTCAGGACCCATGGGGTCACTGAGGGACCAGGGGAGCCCGAGTGTGGCAGAGCTCCCAGGTATTGGGGTGGAGAAGCCGGCAGCAGAGAAGGAGCCATGCAATGCCGCATAGGCTCACCTTGGACTATAGGAACTGAGACATATGGTTCATATAGGGCTGCCGTACTGCAAGTGGGGGCCCCACAGGAGGCAGCTCCGGAGACACCCCCTCCTTCCTCCTCCAGGAGGAGCGGTGCGGGAGCAAGCAGCAGGGGTCTGCTGGTTTGGGGACTCCAGACGGGGCCGTGCGCGCCACAGATAGAAGCGCTCCGCCACAGGCTAGCTGAGCACAGAGCACTGGCCACAGACAAGGGAGCAGGGAGTGATTGACCACTTTCCTCTGAAGACGTGTGGAGGATCACGGTGCCCAGCACTCGGCTCCTCTGGGCCGGAGACTGGGAAGCCGCCATTTTCATTCCCAGCCTCCAGGGCAGTACAGAAAGTGCTCGGGGAACAAAGACTCCCGAGAGCAAACCTGAGCAAAGTGCTTGGCCCATCCCCTGGCAAGGGCGGTGCAATTCCACCTCAGGCAAAGACATTTGAGAACCATGGCAACGGGCCCCTCCCCCAGAAGATCAGCGAGAATATCCAGCCAAGACCTAGTTAATCAATCAGTGAAAACTGTGGAACTCCAGAGAATCTTTCTCTCTCACCCATCTACTCCTACCTCGGCAAAATGACGAGGCGGAAAAATTCACCACAAAAAAAAGAAGAGACAGTACCGATGGCGAGAGACCTAGTCAATGCAGACATTAGTAATATGTCGGAAATAGAGTTCAAAATGACACTTATCAAGATGCTAGCAGGGCTTGAAAAAAACATAGAAGATATTAGAGAATCTCTTTCGGGAGAAATAAAA
>CM053605.1:78202643-78220557 GCA_028646535.1 Procyon lotor | reverse complement strand
GGGAGGTGGGGGGGTAGGGATAGGGTGGCTGGGCTGTGGACATTGGGGAGGGTATGTGCTGTTAAGTACTGTGAAATGTGTAAGCCTGATGATTCACAGACATGTACCCTGGGGCAAATAATATGTTATATGTTAATAAAAATTAATAAAAAAAAGAATATTCAACAATAAATTTGGTTCTAATCGTGTTAGGAACATTTGCTATACCATCACTGAGTCTATAAAGTGGGTAAAATTTTATAAAGATAATCAATATTTTGTCTGTATAATTAATCAAGACATTATAATTGTGTTGAAAATGTAGATTTGCTATTCCAAAGATATCCATAGGAACCATAAAGAAAAAAACTGGATAAAATGTAGTCTTTGTTTTGAACCAATGCATTTACAGGTTGAATGATTATTAGACATGTTTAGAGTCTGAATTCCAAAGATTTATAGATCTTAGAAATCATTTTTAATGTCTTTATTTTGTGCCTGAGGAAATAAAATAATTTTTGTCCAAATATGACAAACCTAGGGATAAAATTTGGGTTTCATACTATGAAAATCTCATTTTCTCTTATGAGGACCATATGATTTTTTGTTGTGTATTTGTTTTACTTATTTGGAGCTGTCTGCTCAGTATCAATATCCACTTTCTTATAGAAAAGAGATGATTTGGGGTACACAAAGATTTTTTCCAATAAGATTGGTCTGTTTGGTGTTGGATTAAATATTACATACACATGATGGTCAATCCTTTGGTGATGATAAAATGATAAATAACGATCTTGGATTTTTATGTGGAAATTTTAGTTTATACCTATCTAAAAAAATTTCTTCAATATAATAGTGTTTCTATATGCTAAGCACCATGAGAAATGGTGACTTTAAATCTTTATTTTATTTATTTTTTAATAAGTTATGCCACAGATATTATTGTGTTTATGTTTGAGATAGAAACCACATATTGAGTGATGACTGACTTGTTTAAAGTCAGGTGGTAAGCAGCTGTAATTTGAATCCCCATCTCCAAATGCCATATCTAGATTTTTATATCACTGCTACAGAGACTCGAAGATAGAGAGGAAATTCACTTTCTAGGTTAATTCCCCCAAACGAGTGACTGTCAGTGAACTGTGAGTGCTTCATGAGAATATTATTTAAACCTTCTTGCACCTTTACAAATTGCCTAGGAAGAACTGTGGTTCTTCATCCTGTCATGTGGTGCCTCTAAAAGGGATCATAGAATATATTCTATGGCTTCTCAAGCGGTTGGTGGGACTGAGTTTCCTGTAATTGCAGCCTTATTCGAAGGGCTGTGAACATTCCTAGGGATGTAATTTGAGACAATGAAAAATGCTTTAAATCAAAACTATGTCCTTATTCAATAATATTTTCTAAAAAGTTCTGACAATTAATATTGTAATTTTCATATCAAAAGTCCTCAGGCCATCAGCACTCATCCAGATATTTTTATTTTCTTTTTTTAAATTTTATTTCCAGTATAATTAACACAGTGCTGGTTTCAGGTGTGCAAGACAGTGATTCAACAATCTGAAATATTTCTCTTTTTAATAAACACTATCAACAAAAGACATTAGAACTAATGTAATGACTTGTAAGGTCCATAGTGCTGGTTTTATAAATTCAGTATCTTCTGGGCTCTCTGAGGATAGTAAAAGCATTAACTTTTTAAATTTTTATTTTGTACCTTATTCTTTGAAATAACTACTTTCTTTAGCCACCAGTGTGCCCTTTCAATCTTCCTTCATGTTTTGTTTACTTTTGCTTTTGTATCATTTTGTCAACTTTTCTTGCGTGATTATTGATTCTTGGTTTTCTGTTCATTTTTAAGTACAAGACAGTTGCAGAATTGTTGGGGGTTTTGGCTTACGTGAATGGGGACTGTTAACTGGCAGGAATACCTAAGGGAGAAGTAGATAAACTATTTCATGGGTAGGGGAAATTTTAAATGATTGAAGTTGGACTTCTTTGAGCCAGGGCACCAATGCCCATAGTAGTTGAGCTACTTCACCAAATTATATATTTAGGTTTTGCTGTGTGTTCTTATCTTAGGAAGAAGGGAAGATATGGTCAAGCCACCATCTAGCAACACCTTATGTAACACCCGTTTACATTATTTTGGGAATTGCCAGGTTCAAGGGATGTAATCACAAAACTTGAACTTTGCTCTAAAATAAACCCATACTGCTTTATTGTTGTTAAAGCAGAACTCGTTTAATTACTGGGACCGAGCATGCCCTCTCATTTTTACGATTTCTGCTAGTGGTCCTGCTGCTCTCCTTATATCCCATAGTCAAACACCTGAGGTTGTCCCAACAGCTTCATCCCTCTTCTGGAATTCAGTTTAGCAATTTATCTTCTATCTGTTTCTCATTTCCATTTCCCATGGAACCAACCCTTGCCGTGGTTCTTTTAATAAATAAATCATATTTGTCAAGAATGAGTCCAAACTTGAAGGGAGATAGTGTATATACTCTAGAGCCAGTAGAGCCAGATTTAAATCCTAGCGGTGTCACTTATTATCTGTGTGAAATAAGGTACTTATCCTTTCTAAACTGTTATTTCCTCTTCTATAAAATTGAGTTCATGATTTCTACCATAAAGGTTTTTTTGGGAGGTTAAATGACATAAAAAATGTAAAGCACTTCACCCAGTGCCTGACACACAGTAAGTACTAAAAATATTATGTATGGCTATTTTTTTATTTTACATGCCAATTTTTAAATATTATATTTAATCCAATATTCTTAATACATAAAATAAGAACTATAGTAATTTCTTTCAAATATTTCTCTTTTGCATAGCAAATCACTTCTAAATTCTTAATGACAAATAAAAGGCTTCCAGGATTTTTAACCACTTACAATCCACATCCCACTTACAATCTAAAAATCACAGACTTCCATAATGCCTTTTCATATGTCAGTCTCATACTTCGAAATTATGATTTTTCTTCTGTAATTTGTCTGGATAATAAAGCTAAGATGTCTTAATTGATACTGAAGGTGCTTTCCTATCTGGTCTCTACCTACTTTTTATTCTCTATTGATGCCCCATTATTTCTGCATGTGAGTGAACTGTTCATTCCAGCAAAATTTATCTGCTTTTTGTTTGCAAGTATACTAATATCTATTCCTGCCCTTGTCCTTTTTTCTGATGAAATGATCTAAATTATTCCTTGAATTCAGTTTGAATTCCAGTTTCAATTCCTTCCTAAAGTCTGAAATTCTATGGTTTTTAGTTTCCGCATCATTTTTTTTCTACATTTATGGCAAGTACTCTTATTAATCTTTTTTTTTCAAATATGACAAATCTCTAAACTTAAAGTCAGGTACCAGGGGTAATTCAGCATTATCAGTAAGGAGAAGGCAAATAAGGAGAGGCTATTTGTGATACGGTATTATAAAAAGTTCACCCCAGTGATGCAGCCAATGCAGTTGGCAAAATCTAGAATGAAGAATAACCCACAATGTAGAAACAGTGTTGTGCATTCAGATATTCATTCAAGAATGTGTTTGTCATTGCAAAATTTTCAAGACAACCTTAATGTCTAACTATAAGGAGTTCCTTAAGAAATCATAGATTATTTGTTTTGGTGAATAAATACATATTGTTGAAAATTAGATTGTAATTTGTCTGAAAAACAAAGAGAAATGCCTCTGCTCATATCTCTCACCATTTGTAAAACACTTACTCTATGCCACAGTTAAGAGGTGACACACATCCATGACTTTATTCTCTCCATATCACCTGATGAGGTTGGTATTCCTACTGTTTTGCTATTTATCTGTTTATAGCACTGTAGCCTCTACATTTGCAAACACCCTGAGAAAACTTGCTGACAATGTATATAATAGTCATAGGGCCAGTCTGCCAAGTAAAACACAAAAAAAAGTAGATCTTTTTATCTTCTAATCTTTTTTGAGGGGACTTGTCTTCATAGGTTGGGCTGTTACAGTCACAGATTGAAGTTAGATTGAGTTCCTATATTATTGCCAAGTTGGGTGTCCTGGTGCCACTATCTTGGTATGGTTCTAGATTTCCCTAAGGGTAGTCACCCATTAGCAGAACAAGTGATATCTGTAATGTGTAAAAACTAACAGGGCATGGACACTGGCCAGTCAGAACGGTACTGCAGCTAGTAAGAATGAACACTTGCGTGAGTAATGAGGCCATCCCTGTGCAGCGGGGAGTACCCACCCTGGTGACTGGCAACTAGAAAGTTACTTGTGCTATCCCATGTCCTTTAAGCCACACTCTGTCAGTAAGCCCAGAACTATTAGACTTTTAGGAATCAACTTCTGTTTCCACGGATGGCTGAGCAAAGTTTTAATGAGACACTCCTTTAATACATTGAAAGTAGTTTCCTCATAAAATCTCAATAACCAAGGTAAGTAGGGTTTCCAACAAATTATACTGGGAAATCTGTACAGAGTTCTTAATGAAGTGGCAAAGATAATTACAGACTTCTAATTAACTACTTAATTGCTATGAATTAGTAAATCTCCCAGCTTGGATGGCTTTTACTCAGTTTTGTGGTTGAAAAAATACATTCTCTTCAACTTTCTTCTTGTTCTTTCAGTGTAATTAACCATTTCCTTGTACCACTGACCTTTTCTAAGAGACATTTAATTACTGCTAATCTTTAGCTCTTGTTTTTAATCATCCAAAAAAACTAATGGCTTTAGTAGCAGTAAGCACCTTAGCTTAGAACTGAGTCTGTGTAAATTATAGAACCCTGAGTCATAAGGCCTTGAGACTACTGTAGCATATTTCTTAAATAAATGAGAAACCGTTCCAAACATCTTTTACCGGGAGAAGGAAAGCACTAGCTAATATTTTATGATACATTCTGGTCCTTGTTATGTGTTAATGCATCTCTCCTCATCATCACCTTAGCATTATAGAAAAGAGAAGTGCATCATAATGGCACAATTGAGCTTCACCTTTCATCCAGGCCAACAAGTAGGAAAACATTAAGAGTCTACTTCAAAACAATCTTTTTCACTTACTAGACTCATTCACAGAAGCTTACAAAGATTCGTTGATCCCTTTCTGTTGATTATAGGAATTTTTTTTTTTAAATCACAAAACAGAAATGAAATTTTCATCCAAGGTGTTGATAGAGGAAACTAAGAAATTTTGTCATAACTAATATATGGCATGTAATATGAGTTATCATACAGCTGTCTTCCTTAATCTTATGGGTGGGGTAATATATTCCATTGACTTCCACTTCCTCCCACTGGTTACTTTTAATACCCATTGCACCCATTTGCTCAACTCCTCTTTTACTAATTTATTTGATAAACTTGTTATCACCTGGATGATCTCATCCAGAACAAAGGGAAAATGATAGTTCCTGACACCGTTTGAGTGCTCTTGATAAAAATCCACCGCATCAATACTCCAAATGAGACCTCTCTCAGAATCTTTTCCTACAACTTAGCAGGGAGGGTATGAGATCTAAGGTGGAAAGAGGACAAAGATAAATTGTGTCTGAGGAGACTGATCAACTGAATAAAAATTAGAATAGTCGAATATGTTTAGGATTTACTTTTTTTTTAATCTTCTTGTTTATATATATTTGACTGCTGTGCTCCTTTATAACTAAGGGAAAACCAGAGTGGTTAGAGATGCAGGGGGAATGTCAACACTCATTTTTACTCTCTGTGGATACTTGGCAAAGTTGTTGGGGTTCTCTAGGCCTCAGATTCATCAAGGATTAAGTCTACCCACCTTACCGTGAGGTTAATCAATAACGCATATACATTTCTTAGTAGGGTGCTTGCCATTTATTAGGTACTAAATAAATTTTACCAACCAGTCCAACCTAAGTTTAATTGAACTAGCTGCTTCGCTCTAAAAGGGAAACTCTATGTAACTTGTTTTCAAAATTTCCCAGGGAGGCAGAGAGGAACAAAATAGGATGGATTCCGGGGTGAATCTCTTCCAGCATGCCTCTCGCAGGGCTCTGTAACTCCCAGCTCTGCTGGGATGTGGCCTTAGCTACCACCAACTGGACTGAGCGGACGGTCTTGTCACACTAAATTAATGTGCTTGCCTTGGCACGTACATGGAGCTGAGGGTGGAAGACTTATCAGAGCTCCATGACTGTCTCTGAGGGAGGTACTTATAATGCACGAGTACTGCAGAATGTTGTTTCTGCCATAGCCTCATTACCCAAGCTATGACCGCCTCCCCACCAAGTCAGTCTCAACCTCAGCCATGTAAACTCAGGATGGAGGTTGGGTTTGCCACGGTGCCTTTAGAGTTCTCATGCTGAAGACCCTGGCATATGGTGAACATTAAGCTTGTGCAGACTGAGGTGCAATAATGGTTGAGGGTTCTAGTTTTTCTAGTCACAGCATAGCCCTCCAGCTCCTGAGGTTTACAGAGATGCCTCAGGAGGAGAGCTGTAACCACATCCACAGTGCAGTGACCTGCTCGATGTGGCCGCCTAAGTGAGAGGCTTAGCAAACCTGGGAAGGACCCGTCACCGCCGAATCCTTCCCTTTTGTTCCAAGAAGGTCTAATAGGCCTGGAGGGAAGGTGTTCTGTTTTCTAATCCTGTTGAGGGAACCAGGGAATCAAAAAGATCATAGGGGTAAAAGTAAAACTTAGGGTTTTGGCATTCTGTCTGTATTTTTACTGCACAAATAGCATTTTACCCCATACTTGCTATGTTCAAGGAATTCATGATTGATAGTCAAAGAGTTATGTAAAATGAAAAAATAAAATGGTAAAAATGTATTAGATACTATAAATTCAAAAATATTTACCATAGTTGCAGAAATTGCTTTCTCTAATGAACACGTTCCTAAGTAAATTTATTATTAAAACAACATTAGGGGGCGCCTGGGTGGCTCAGTGGGTTAAAGCCTCTGCCTTCAGCTCAGGTCATGATCTCAGGGTCCTGGGATGGAGCCCCACATTGGGCTCTCCGCTCAGCGGGGAGCCTGCTTCCCTCCCCCCCGTCTGCCTCTTTGCCTACTTGTGATCTCTCTCCTCTCTGTCAAATAAATAAATAAAATCTAAAAAAAAAAAAACAATATTAGAAGAGACATCTAATTAGAAGAGACATCTTAAAACATGACTTTTTTTTTTACATCTTAAGTACATTGTATATGAGTGGCTTATAACTAAGGAACTTCTTCGTTCATTATTTCAGAACTTCCACTTAAAAATAAGTTTTAGTATCATAAGAAGGGTTTAAAAACAATTTAATTTCATTGCCCCAAATTTATTTATTAGGGTAAAAATAGATTTGAGTATAACTTGATGGCCTATGTATGTGTGTGTGTGTATTGCTACCACTCACACAAACACAAAACGTTGCTGCCCTCAGTCTTAGGGCACAAGGCAAAATGACCATCTTTGGCTGCTCCTGAGTAGCTCAGTCAGTTAAGTGTCTGACTCTTGGTTTTGGCTCAGGTCATGATCTCAGGGTTGTGAGATCAAGCCCTGCACCAGGCTGCATGTTCTACATGGAGTCTTGGGATTCTCTCCCTTCCCTCTGCCCCTCCCCCCACTTGTACGTGCTCACTCGCTCGCGCGTGCTCTCTCTCTCTCAAATTAATAAGTCTTTTTTA
The DNA here is from genome assembly GCA_028646535.1 of Procyon lotor. Lineage (NCBI taxonomy): Eukaryota > Metazoa > Chordata > Mammalia > Carnivora > Procyonidae > Procyon > Procyon lotor. The sequence goes on along the minus strand of CM053605.1, from coordinate 78,212,956 downwards.
AAAAAAGAATGACCACCTTTCTGTGTATACTCATACAATATGTAAACTGTCACTGAAGTATTGACATTGGTATACCTGTTCTACACAACAGAGGATAGTGTCTTCCTCTTCTACGTTCTTTTCAGATGCTCCCCACTTGGAAGGGTCTGACTGGGCAAAGTCTATCCCTGTACATAAGACATGACAGAAGCCTTCATTTACCGGCTTTAGAAGAACTTCACACGACAGCATGTCTTGGTGTCTGATTCTACTATGGACGTCGTTAACTGGGTGGACATAGGCATTTCCCTTTCCCTGTCCCCCAAGCATCCAATGCAGTGCTTAGTTGGGCAGCTAGTTAATCTCCCTTTGAAGATTGGATGGAAAACCCACATTCTCAGAAATTGTTCCTTCAGACTATCTGAGGTGCTCATACACTCCACATGCTCTGCTAAGTGCTCTTTGGAGACTTATTTAAGCCTTACAGTGATGCTATGAGGCAGATACTCTGCCCACTTTAGGGATGAAGAAACTGAGCATAGAAATGCTAAGTAACATATGCAAGTTTTTGCATCAGGAGAGGAATCTGGGATTTAACCCTAAGTCTATCTCGATCTATGCTTTTATCTACTATGAAATGTGGCTGGCCAAAAGCGCAGGTAGAATTTCAGGGGAGATGTGTCCTCGCGCATGTGTACAAGGCTCTTTGCAGTTTGTGATGGTGGGGCGGAGTTGGGAGGGGAAAGAGCAAAATGCCTTCCCCATCCCCAAAGATGCCTGTACCTTAATTCCTGGAAACTGAGACTATATTACATTAAGGTAGCAGATGTAATTGAGGTGGTTAATCATTTGTCCTTAAAACAGGGATGTTGGTTATTACCCTGGATTATTGGGGTTGGTCCAGTGGTATCACAGGGTCCTGCAGAGCAGAAAAGGGAAACAAAGGAGAGAGATCAGAGAGAGGGCATTGTAAGCAGGCGGGGCCAATGCTGCCAACTGTAAGGCAGTCTCTAGAAGCTGGAACAGTCCTATAGTCCCCTGGAGCTCCCAGGAGGAATGCAGACTGGCTGACACCTTGATTTTAGCCCATGAGACCCATTTAAGATTTCTGACCTCTGGAACTGTGAGACAATAAACTTATCTTGGTTTAAGCCACTAAATTTGTAGTAATTCATTATAGCAGGATTAAAAGACTAATAATAATAAGTCTTTATTTATTTGTGAGAGAGAAAGAGAAAGAGAGAGAGAGACCGAGGAGGGGCAGAGGGAGAGAGAGAATCTTAAGCAGGCTCCAAGTCCAGCACAGAGCCCTACATGGGGCTCGATCTCACGACCCTGAGATCGTGACCTGAGTCAAAATCAAGAGCCAGACACTTAACCAATTGAGCTACCCAGGTGCACCCTAATAAGTGTTTTAGATACCTTAGAATGTGTATTTAATAACAGGGTGATTGGAGCTACACCTTCTTTTTTCACATTTACAAGATGGCATTCATCATTGCATTACCTACAGGGTGGTCTTACTCCAGCCATCAGCTCCCTGGGCACCACCAGCACTATAGTCAGCTCTGCGATGGGCTCAGTATAGAAGCTATTTCTGGTGGAAAGAAATTGTGTTTTTAGATATGAAAAATGATTAAAGAGAAATTGATTAGTCATTTTCTGCCTGAACTCCTCCCCAAAATTTTAGTCAAATTATTCAATGCCACAGGGTCACAATTTCATTAGGGAGGAGTCTGGAGGGTGCATGTTTTTGCTCATGATTTTAACTATTGGACATTTGCGGTCATGACCCAAGTGTGGAAGGTGAGCCCAATTCTTTCACCTTCCTGTTACACAACATATAAATATATGTGAGACAGGTTTACAGAAGGAATGTACATGGGTATATGGAGGCAGGGGCAGGAATTTGATGTTGATTTGGATAGGGTCTCAATTTAAAAAGCAAAATTTATTTTTTATTTCATTTTTTTATTTAAATTCTAGTTAGTTAACATATATGGTAAAATTGGTTTCCAGTGTAGAATTTAGTGATTCATCACCTACATATACCACCCAGTGTTCATCCCAACAAGTGCCTTCCTTCATACCCTAAAAAGCAAAACTTAAGTACCAAAAAATTAAGATGCCAGAAATGGTTTCTTCTGTCATTAATTATTTTCCCACTAGATGGCAGTATAGTGTAAGCAAAAAGAACAACCACTTTCTTAGCCTTGGGCTTCTCTAGCTGCTAGTAAAGGATGCTTTTTACTTTCAGAAGAGGAAAAGTCAGCCAGATTAACAATTTAGAGGGGTGAGGCTGATCTAGACTGATCCTAGGGCAGTGAAGTCCTATAAAGAGCATGCATTCTGTGGCTCTCAGCGCCTCTGGTTCCTAGCTACGGGATCCTGGCCAGTTATGTAAGGTCTCAGGGCCTCAGTTTTCAGATTTGTGTAATGGGTGTGAATATTGCTATCTTCCTTAGAGGGCTGTTACAAAGATAAAATGAAGTAATATAGTTAGAAATCTTAGGACATAATAGGCAGTCAGTTACTAACAGCCCTTTTTCTTCCTTGCCTAAGGGGAAAAATAAATCCATAGAATGTAAATGGTGGGCCTTAAGCTCCTACAATCTCTAGTGATGGCTGGGATGAAACGAAGAGTCTTGAAAAGCAAGGAGAGATGATTTATTCTTTACTGTGCGTTAGTCTGAGGAAGACTTTCCTAAAAGCAGGGCCACAACCTTCTCCTCATGCTCTCAAATGCGGTTGCTTTCTGTCCCATCTCTCCGTCGATAATGAAGTTTTCCTCCTGTGAGGAGGCTTGTCACCTTTCCCTGAGGTCTGCAGTGCTGGGCTAACATCCCCTGCCTCCTGTGTCTGCCGCAAGTTGGCCTTCCATCTGTGGGCCCCCGGAATACTGCCGGTGTAGTGCAGTGAGTGGAATGGTGATTCCCAAAAGACAAGTCTCCAGGAACTCGTGAATGTGACCTAGTTTAGAGACAGGGTCTTTGCAGATGTAACTAAGTTAGGGATCCTGAGATGGATCATACTGGATGATCCAGGTAGACCCTACATCCAATGACAAGCGTCCTTAAAATGGCCAAGGGAGGTTGAGGCAGAGAGAAGGCCCTGGGAGATTCGGGCAGATGGATGAGAGGCAGCACCACAGAAAGGGAGGAACCCCTGCAGCCACCAGGGGCGATAATCACCCCAGAGTCCTCAAAGGGGGCATGTCTGTGCTGACACCTTGATTTCAGACTTCAGGTCTCCACACAGTGAGAAAATAAATTTCTGTCGTTGTAAGCCACCAAGTTTGTGGTTATTTGTTACGGCAACCCTAGGAAACTAATACAGATTTATATCAAGAAAATCCCTGTCCCCAGATATATTTCTGCTGTTGCTAGAAATCCCATCATTAGGAAATTTATTTCTTTGGTTTAAATTGCAGCCTCTTTTAAAATAAAATACATAAGGTCCCTTAGGAAAGGTAACATATTTTGGAGAATGCATTTTTCACATTATGCACTCTGCGAATGAATGGCTTGGACCCGCAGAAAAGCTCTGGGTACTTGGAAGGGAGTGATTCTAAAAAGGTGAAGGGAGGAATTGGCTCTAAAAGGCCAGCTTGACTTGCAAAGCAAGTCTGGCATTTGGCCCAGGGATTCGTTATGTCAGTGGTTCTCAGTGAGAGAAGCCAAGATTTGGAGAACTCTCAAGCAACACTGCCATCTAAGAAGATTCCTCCCCGGACTAATTTCAGTATGCCCCTTCCCAGAAGATATGGTTCCCTGAGGCCAATGGAAGACGACCTTAGAATTAGCACCTTCCCTTCCCAGACCATGATGCAGTACCAGAATCCCCGAATTCTTTGCCCAAATGACCCCCAAGTCACTTTTAAGGTTCCCACAGCTTGCATTTCTATGTGTACCCTCCCTAGGATGGATCACACCACCAACATGCACACTCGTAGGCCCAGGGTGGTGAACCTGAGGAGACTTTTTTCACTACACAGTGGAACCGAAAGTGGAGAGAAGTTTCCTGGGGCCCAGGACCTGTCTCTTTTGGAACTTGATAATTCTAAACTCAGGTGTGGTTTTCTTGGTCTTTATAAAGGTATATTTGTCAAGCATTGAACATATTTTATTAAATAGTTTGTTAGCTTCGTCTGTAAATATTTAGACACATGGAATGTGGGCCTGCATTCATACGTTTCCCAAAAGCAAAGGGTGGCCCTCTTTCTGAGATAGGCAATTCTTTAAAAACACTCTGCGAAGGCGCAGTAGTGAGCCAACAGAAGTCCATAAAAGGCAGGGAGTAAAAACAGAATCACAGGGCTGGAAGTGCCACGAGGGGGAAAAAGAATAAAACTTGGAAAGGAATTGGTAGTAAAATCTAAAAATCGCGCCAAGCGTGCAAATGACTACATGGTGAAGAGCAGATAGAGTCTCCATCATCTTTCGGTCATTTCACTTTTTAAAAAAGGACACTTAGAGTCTTTGAACTGCTGTTTCTTCAAATATAAAATTGGGTTGATTAAACCTACACTATATTACACTTTTACATTACTGTAAGAACTTAGAAAGGAGTAAATTAAAGTCCCTGCTTTAAGGGAGGGCGCATACTGTGTGCCAAATAAATGGTGACTCTCCTCCGTATTACTGTGGACAAGTCCTCTGATGGTATCCCTGGGGCTTGGTCAGGAGAGACTCACACGGGCAGCGGCACCACAGTGGGCACCTCGCTCCGAGCGTCAGCCATTTCAGGAGATGAGACAAAGTCTGCTTTTCCAAAACTGACTTCTGCTTGGTTATTCACCTCCGTATGGTGACCATAAGCAGCTTCAGACAACATTGCTTATCTGGTCTGCTCCCGCGAAGCCCCAGAGGCATAAATGTGAATCTTAAATGTTATTTTTAGTTCGAGTTAGCTCAGACCAGATACATCTCTGACATGATACGGGCAGCCGTTGCTATTCATTTTTAACAACTGGGTACTTTATGAGAAAATAGACCGGCTGCTTTGAAACGGAAACTATGTGTAGTGTATTGCAAGGTAACTTGAGAATATTTGCATATATTAGAGTAGAAGGTATAAATGGCACACTCTTAACTTGCATTCTGTCTCTGCTAGTTATCTGGTGAATGCTAGGTCACCTGGGACTGCTGTGGGGAAAGGCTTTTGTTTTGGTTTAGCTCTGAGTTTCTTACTTCTTTCTGCCAGGCAGAATTTGTTAATTTCCTTTGTGGGCTGCATCCCTCTGGGAACTCAAGGGCTGGGATGATTGCTTCTTTGTATCACAGTCTTTGTTGTAATTGCAGAGGATTGGTTTTTTTGTTGTTGTTTTTTTGTGGGTTTTTTTGGGGTTTTTTCTCCCCCTTCTATAACTACAACCACTAAAAAGATTTTAAGTAACAAAGTCTTTACCAGGTGTTTCCAAGAAGGGTTCTTCCTCCACATCGGCTGCAAAAAGCCAGCTGGCTTGCTGTGGGTTATTAATGTGGGTTAAGGAATAAGTGGCCTCTCTTTCTGCTTTCTTGGGTCAATATCCTTGTACTGTGTGGACCTCACGTATTTGTTCTGTGTTCCGCCCAGCTGACTTCCTGTTGTTGAAAAAGCTATGACAGTGGGTAAGCTTTTTTTTTTTTTAAGATTTTATTTATTTATTTGAGAGAGAAAGAACATGCGGGAGAACATGAAAAAGAGAGACAGAGACAGAGAGTCAGAGAGGGAGAAGCAGGGTTCCCACGTAAGCAGGGAGCCAAACTCAGGGCTCCATCCCAGAACCCTGAGATCATAACCTGAGTCAAAGGCAGATGCTTATCGGACTAAGCCACTCACGCGCCCCAGGGCTTTTGAATGAACATTTTTTCTTTTGATATGCAAAGAGGAACTTTTCAATTAGATCATAGCTTAATATTTATTCTCCATTAAGCAGGCATGTAAATACCCTTTTATTTCCTGTGTAACAGCAGTAAATGTCCTCCATCAGGAAAATTTCCTGATTTTCACAGTTTGGTCCCTAATGGTCCTTTGGCTGCTAAAGCACCCAGGATAGGGCAGGGTGAGGAAAAGGGAAGAAGATGGACAATGTTCTATGACAACACGAGAATGCTATAGCTTAGTGGTGACCGACAATTTCAATGCTAATTTTTAGGCAACATGCAGTACTATCTTCCCTGGGGGCTTACCAATAGCTTGAATAAAAATACTGATGAATGAAGAAAGCTGAAAAAGGTAGCTAATACATGAAACATACAGAATCAGGAGACAAAAATATCTTTATAGTGGAATGATGAGTGGAAACCAACAATGTCAAATGCAGGATAGATCAATGTAAATTCCTCTACTCAGGTTGGAAAACCTGTCATTTCAGGGGCAGGTAGGGAGCTACATCTAAACAGCTGGGCATTCACCAGGGGCTCAGCCTTCACATCAGCATCAGAAGCTGGTGTGGTCTGCAAAGCACTTCATGCTCTGGCCTTTACCTTCCTGTCTAGCCTCGTAGCTAATGACATTTTCTACCAACCCACTGTCTTCACATAGGTAAGGGGGAGGTAGATTTTAGCTCAATGTAAGGAAGAATTTTTTAACAATGGAGCTGTCCAAAAATAGAATGAACTTTGTTCAGAAGCAGCCAGTCCCCCCAGCAATAACAGGGGTTCCAGCAGAGGCTTAATAACCTTTTGCAAGGTAATTGGAAAGAGGACTGAACCAGTATAACTAAGAAAATAGAGTCTGGAATAAAAAAAAGTTCAAAGACTCTAAATAGATGCATTATTTGGGGCAGAATGGTGGTTTCTGGAGCTTGTCAGCCTGGTGCTCAATCCCGGTCTGACATTTACTAGCTGTATGAACTTGGCATGTCATTGAAGTTCTCCCGGCCTCCATGAGCTCATCTGTAAGACTGTGGACTGTCGTACTTTCTTCACAAAGTACTATTGCCAGCATTGTCTGAGGATGGGGCAAGTTCACACAGCTAACACTCTTAGAACATTGTCTGACATATGATAAGCATTTAATAAATGTTAATAATAATTATTATCTTTTGGAGGGGAGGGCGTGGGGGTTGGGCGAGCCTGGTGGTGGGTGTTGAGGGGGGCACATATTGCGTGGAGCGCTGGGTGTGGTGCATGAACAATAAATCTTGTAACACTGAAAAAATAAACGTATTTGGGGAAAAAAAGAAATAATAATTATTACCTAATGACTTAAGCCTAAGCTTTCTCCTTGTTAAAAGATAGATTTTTGGGGTGCCTGGTGGCTCAGTGGGTTAAAGCCTAAGCCTTTCGCTCAGGTCAGTGGGTTAAAGCCTCTGCCTTCAGCTCAGGTCATGATCTCAGGGTCCTGGGATCGAGCCCAACATTGGACTCTCTGCTCAGTAGGGAGCCTGCTTCCCCCTCTCTTTCTGCCTGCCTCTCTGCCTGATTGTGATCTCTCTCTGTCAAATAAATAAATAAAATCTTTTTAAAAAATGATAATTTAAAAAAAGATTTTCTTTGAAAAAGAATTGAAGTGTGATTGATTTAATGCTTAACACACTAAACTATAGTTATTAGTTTAATGAAATATTTTGCAGTATATAATATCTTACATTTCTCATAACCCTGAGACTGGTGATGAAATCACTCACAAATGCACAGATGCCAGAGGAATTTTTCCAGCAAATGCCATGGAGGCCGATACCTCTAAGTTGTGTGTAGAAACAAAATAATCCATCATCCCATCAACTTAATATATTAATGACGGTATGTGGGGGATAAGGGAAAGAGAGGGAAAAAAGGAAGAAAATAAAAATTTGAATTCTCACTCCTAATAATCCACGAAACAACCTACAGACAACTAGATACTAAAAGAGAGATTTAAAAAAAAAAAAAAAGACTGCCCAGAATAATCATTCTGATGTGTAACATGTTTGTTATTCTTCATTATCATTGTATTCTTATTGGGTGTGAAAAATGCATTTTTCAGGTTGAAGAATGGAAATTGATTTCAAAATCCCTACATAATTTTTCAACTGTCTTCTAAAAGCTCAGAGACTCCTTCTCAGTCTAATCACCCACGCGGAGCAGTCAGTATCCTGACACGTGTCAGTTGTGCTTCTCTGTGAGTAATATTTTAAGGATATATTTTTTGACATTGTGGATTTAAAGAAAGTTCTAATACACATCTTTTAACTTCTCTCTTCTATTCTGTTATCAGCATAGCAAAACCAAGACAGTTATGCCCACAGTTTCCAGTTCTTGTGAATGGGAATTGAGCTCTCTCCCTCCAACCACTTTTATTTTGGTTTTCTCACTGGACATTTCACGTATACCCCCCGTGTAGCAAGTACAAACAGGTGTGCACACATGGGTTTGCATCAAAGGGAGCATGAGATTTCATGCCAGGTTTCTGAGTTAATATATTCTGGTTGGGGTGGAAGAAGGAAGACAGAGTAGGAAGTGTGACTATAACATAGTTACATAGTTACACAGGCAGCTGGCTGTTTACAAGGCAGATACACAGTACTTTGGGGTTCAGGGATATCTCTGGGCCAATATGAGGAGCAGCTTTCCTTTTTAAAAAGGAAAAAGGGGAGAGGGAGAAGAAGAGAGAATCTTAAGGAGACTCTTGCTGAGCATGGAGCCAAACATGGGGCTTGATCTCACAACCCAGAGATCATGACCCAAGCAGAAATCAAGAGTTGGTGGCTTAACCAACAGAGCCACCTGTGTGCCCCAGGAGCAGCTATTCTTAAGAGAGGCTGCTATAATCCCTGCTTTTCTCTGTGGTCTTGAAGTTGCCTCCCATTAAAATAGAGCTTCCTCCCAAATGGGATTCATCACAGGACTCTCTTCCTGGGCCCAGTTGATACGTGTAATTAAGGGCATTCATACACATAAAACACTCAGCATAGGGTTACGTACAGAGTAAGTGCTCAAGAGATGTTTGCCATTATTGTTGTTATAATAAAAATTATTATTGGGGCAACTGGGTGGCTCAGTCAGTTAAGCGTCTGCCTTCCGCTCAGGTCGTGATCTCAGGGTCCTGGGATCGAGCCCCGCATTGGCTCCCAGGGGAGTCTCTCAGTGGGGAGCCTGCTTTTCAGCCTCTCCCTTTGCTACTCCTCACCAGCTTGAGTTCTTTCTCCCCCCTCAATAAATAAATAAAGTATTTAAAATAAAAAAAAGAGAGAGAGAGAGGAGGGGCAAGATGGCGGAGAGGTAGGACATCCTGTTGCAACCTGTCCCCAAAAATGAGCTGGATATCTGCCAGACCACGCTGAACACCCATGAAATCAGCCGGAGGAGCAAGACTTTTCACTTCTGGATCTCTACGGGAGAAGACAGCAGAAGAGAGGTAAAGCAAAGCAGGAACACGCAAAACGGTAACGGAGGATAAACAAAAGGGGGAGGGAGCCACCAGAAGCGCGTAAGGACAGTAATACCCCAAAAGAAAGTGCCAGGTGGTTGCGGAGCGGCAATAACTTAGAGCCTGGTTAAAAACACTTAAAAAGGGCATAAGGATCTGAGGAGCAGCGAGTGGAAGGGGGTGGGGGTAAGCACAAGCCTGGACCCACGCCCCCGGGAAGGACACCGCTTGCCTCAAAGAGACCAGTGGGGGACAGGGACCCGCTCCCCACACCATTTTGTGGGCTGGGTGCGCGCGCTCCTGAAAGCGCCTTGGAGAGTCTGCTGGGTCCCGGAGCCCACACCACAGCTTGTCTCCGTGTACAGCGCTCTCTAGACGGTGCACCACCAAAGGCAAGAACTGCGCTGCCTGCGGGTGCAGTAATATTGGCAAGAATCTGACCACACCTGGCCGCGTCCTAGAGCCCCTAGTGCAGGGGAGCACGCTTAGTTGCGCAGAGCCGCCAAACTGCTGAGTGCGTGCTGCCTGGCAAAGGCAGCTGCGCTGGGAGATTTGCGGAGGGGAGTGTTCCTTCTGGTGCACCCAGAGGGGAGCTGACTTCGGCTTCTCTGTGATGGGGAGGTCTGGGTACGGACAGACAGATCCCTCGCTCAGACAGATCCCTTGCTCAGACTCTCTGAAAAGGAGATAAAGCTACAAAAGGCCAAAAGCCTTCAGAGAGCCAGAGACTGAGAAACCGGGTTCCACAGAGCTCTGCCCCTTGACTGGGGGGCAGGGTGACTCAACCCAAGCAAGACTGACTGGAAAACAACTGGCCAGGCCCCTCCCCCAGAAGACAAGTAAAAAAAATAAATAAATAAAAAAGACTATAACCACAGAGTCACCATAAGACTTTTAAACCCCCAACATCAGGGGAAATCAATATATTAAGTGCTTGATAATACCCTCAAACCTGTATATTTCATAGATACAAGTTTTTTTCTTCATTCACTTTTTTTTTT
>CM053605.1:78064367-78202143 GCA_028646535.1 Procyon lotor | reverse complement strand
GAGTGGATCTCTGCGCCTGCCTGACAAATCTTAAAAGATGATACTGAGTTCTGTCACGAGCACTGCAGAGTGTCAGCACACAGCACTACCTGAAGGCTGTGTCCTTGGGGCAGCTTGGGGGGGGGCGTGGGTGGGGGTGAGCAGGGTGGGGGGTGCGAGGGGGTGAGCAGGGTCGGGGGTGGGAGGGGGTGAGGTGGTCCGCGGTGAGATTTCCATTTCCTGAGTTCAGCTCACGGGTCAACCTGCGGTCATGTCTTTTCAGTGACCTCTTCCAACAATGTTGCTCAGTTCTTTGTAGGGGATATGTTTGTTTATTTCTGGAAGCTTTGAGGATCTTTTCTTTGCCCCCGGGTTCTGAAATGTTATAATGAAGAGCCACCTGTGTGACTGCTTTGTTTTCTTGTGCTGCCTGCAGCCTTTGTGTGCACTGTGAGGGTCTCTTGGTTTCTGTGAGCCTAAGGCCTGCATTTCTTGGAAGTTAACTTAATTATTTTTTGGAGGTAATTTATTCACTCTGTTTCATTTATGCCCTTTCTGAAATTCCTATAATTCAGTTATTAGGTCTTAAAGGCTGGTAATGTGTCCCCTACCTTTTTCCCCCTCTCTTTCCCTTTCCTCCCCTCCTGTCCCTTCCCCTCCCCTCCCTTTCCCTTCCCTTCCCTTCCTTTCCTTCCACAGTTCCTCAAATGTATCACCCAAGTATTATTCTGAGTTTTAAATGTCTTCATCTTTCCTTTAATTTCTAAAAACTCCAATCTATTCTCTGAATATTTGTTTTTATGGTATCCTCTTATGAAAGCAATATCTTCTTATCTCTGAGGACAATAAAAAGAATTATTTGTATGTGAATCCTTCTTCTGTTTCATACTTTCTATTTCCTCCAAGTTTCCTCTTGCTCTTTGGTTTAGGTCCTGTATTCAGTATTCAAGGTCTCCTGAAATGGGCCTACTGTCTCACTATACTTAAGAGAGGCATAAAAAGCTCTAAGTTTTGTGTTCATGCATGGGGTATTTTGACTATAGTCTTTGCTGTAGATTGATTTAGCCAGCATCTTTCACCGGAGAATCCTCAAACCAGAATATCTAGATTTTTTCTCCTGGGGGCTGGTCAGATTCCTCAAAGATAGTTCTTCAATAGGCTGTGCAGAAGGCAAATGCTGACCGATGCTTCCAATTAGAGTATTTCAAATTTCATTTTAATGTTATTAATTAAATCTCTGGCTTCAACACAGCATCTTTGACCTTTATTTATTTTGCCCACTCCAGATAACAAACTTCTAGTATTTTGTTTTTAAAGTATATGTATTTTGTTAAGGTGTTTGTTTGCTCTTAAAGTGTATGTATTTTGTTAAGGTGAAGGTAATAGAAAAAATGCTTCGTTGTGATCTGAATACTGAAAATGATGTACATAGTCAGGGTGAGGATGAATTTACTTTTGGCCAAGGCTGAGATCAGAAAAGCTTTAAGGCACAATTTTAACTGTCCCAAAGGATGGGTAGGAAGAATGGCAAGAAAAGTACATTAGAGGGAGATGTGACACTGACAGAAAGACCATTGGAACAGTTAAAGTCCTTGTATTTTGGGCAGACTGTCAGTATGCTCTTTGGATAGAGGAGAACAGCTAAAAATATGACTCACTGAGGCAAAGTCTGGAAAGGCACCTGTTTTCAAATGGCGGGTTAAAGATGCCACTGAATGTTTCTCAGTAAGAAATTTCATGGTACTTTAGGGAGATTCACCAGGTAGAAATAAGCAGAACAGATGGAACGATGGAGATAAGTGGGTAATCCAGGATGAAGGCCATTTCCTCACCCACAGTTAGTGACAAGAGCCTCAAGAAGGGTGACAGCAATGGTAAAGGGAAGCTATGAATGGAGAGTTATAACAAAGGGAGAACTGACAAGCTTTGGTGAATGATTTCTTCTGGGAGACACAACCCCTTCACTCCTTGCACGGGGAAGCATCATTCTAGAGAGATGCCACCCTTGAATTATTGTGTCCTGGAAACTGGGTGAAATCCAGCTAGAGGTTAGTTTGTCCTCCATTGGTCTGAGGCAGATTACCACAAGTTAAATTTCATGCTAACCTGCTCCAAGCCAGGGACATGTCATTAAGCTTCAGGGTTATCTAGTTGATCAGACAAAAAAAAAATCTATTTACACCGTTCCCTTGACAACAGTTGTGAAAATGTTTTAATTGCAGTATAAAATCATTTTGCAGTATTTCACCAAAGCAATTATGTACCCTCTAGAATGCAATATTGAAAGAGGCACCTGGGATGAAGCCATTACCTCTGGGTTAGAAAATGCTCCAATTTCTAGGAATGGCCTTGATGATGCTATTAAAAGCCAAGTCTTTAAGCCAGATTTGCACAAGCTAAGTGATGTGGAGAACTGAATTACTTTGGTATAAAATTAATAATGTCCTCCCCTTCTTACTTCCGATGTCTAGCTTGAGCCTTCCGCTTCTGATAAAGTTTGTGTTCTTCTTTAGGGTCAGAAATACTGGAGCCAATATGAGTTCAAATTGTGACATGAGGGACAGAAGAATCAAAGCCTTTGTGTGTGTGTGAGTGTGTTCACCAGGACATAAGTAAAAATACAATAGACAGGGCTCCTCGGTGGCTCAGTGGGTTAAAGCCTTTGCCTTCAGCTCAGGCCATGATCTCAGGGTCCTGGGATCGAGCCCCACATCAGGCTCTCTGCTCTTTGGGGAGCCTGCTTCCCCCTCTCTCTCTGCCTGCCTCTCTGCCTACTTGTGATCTCTCTCTCTCTCTCTGTCAAATGAACAAATAAAATCTTAAATAAAAGAATACAATAGGCAAGCAATAGTTTAGATATTTAATTAGAGATTTAAAAGTTAGCCAGGTATTTGTACTGATGTCCAGAATTCAGTGTTAAGACTTTACCTGCACCCTAGCTGAAAGAATGCAATGGGGAATATATGTGAGTCTTGTGAAACTATACCCTGTGAAGACAAGAACAATGATTACCAACTGGAGGATCAAGAAATTGAAACTAGCTTATTCAAAAGGAAAAGAGGAATTACATGTTATCTGATGAGGAAGACACCTTGGCAAGCTGAAGCTTTTCTATTTGTGTGCCCTCCTTGTGGTTTGTCATAGATGGGGGTGGCCTTCCTACAGTTAGGCAAGCTCATGTGAACAAATACTAAACAAGTGAACAAATATGATAACATCAAAAGTCAGTTAGCCTCTAAATGACTGTAAATAGTTATTAGAGGCAATATATCCAGATATATTAGTCTTCTAGGGCTGCCAAAACAAAATTCTGTAGGCTAGGTGGCCTAAGCAATAGAAATGGGTATTCTCATAGTTCTGAGGGCTGCAAGTCCAAGATCAAGGTGTCAGCTTTGGTTTTCTTGGGCTTCTCCTTGGCTGGTAGTAGCTGCCTTCCTGACATGTCCCCATAGGACTTTTTTCTGTGCATGTTTATCCTTGGAGTCTCTTCCTTTTCTTTCTTTAAGGACACCAGTCAGATTCGATTAGGGCCCTGTCTTTATGACCTAATTAATCTTAACTGCCACTTAAAAGTCCCTATCTCCAAATATAGCCACATTCTAAGATACTGGGAGTTAGCACCTCATATTTTGGGGGGACACAATTCAGTTCATTACATCAGAAATCTTAAATTTTATTCCCCAAAACAGCTTCTTTCTTAAGCTCCACCATCTTAGTACATGGAATTCCATCCTTCCAGTTGCTCAAGTAAAAATCCTAATGTCAACTCTAAACTTATTCTCACATCTCACATCCAAGAAGCATATCTTGTTAAATTTATCCTCAAAATGCATGCAGAATATGATCCCTTTTTGCTGCTTCCAATGTTCTAGTCTGATCCATCTCATTGATGACAGCCTCCTGGGGTGGCAGCCTCCTAAGTCCTCTTTTTGCTTCTCCTCTTGCTGTCCTCAGTCTAACCTCCTCCTGCCTTATCTAAAAAGTAGCCACTGACAATATATTACCTCTCTATAGATCTTGTCCTAGCACTTATCAGCACTTGAAATGTGTATGTGTACATAAATATATGTATATTTTATAGTCCGCCTCTTCCCATTAAAATGTAACCTTACAAGAACAGAGACTTTGTTGTTCTGTTCCCTGACATGTTTCTAATGCTTTGAACGGTCTGGCAAACTAAAAAAAATCATGCTTAATAAATATCACTTGAATGAATAAATGGACCTGTTTATATCTACATGGTCTGTTAGCCACTCTTTGCCTTACCTCTCCTTCTTCTATCTCAGTTGGTAGCTCCTGGAATAAAAGGACCATTAGGAAGCACATCAAGGGCCTACTGTGTGCCAGAGGCTATGAAAAATAAATACAAGATTCTGGTCTAGGAGAGGAGAAAGACATAAAGAAGTGAAAGTAAAGGTACAAGAATGCATAAATGTCAAGGAAGTGGAAGAAAGATTAAATGCTTGGTCTTCGGGCAAAGGCCATTATTCTGAGTCAAGGAAGATTTCTCAAAAATAGAATCTGAACTGAAGAAGGAAGTCAGATAGGTGAAGGATATTAAAAGTAATAAAAAATGCCATGCTTTTATGTCCTTTCCTAGGCTACTGGAACAATGGTTGTTAGTCACCGGTATTTAGAGAGAATTCCCAGGTTCAAGACTGATTTCCTGCATTGGAAGAGACAAACAGCACCCAATCTGTATTGTTTGCAAAAAAAACTCTTTGGAAAAATACAATTCAGCTGTCAGTAGTCACATTGTTCTCTGTGAAGAGCATTAGATTTTATAGTCCTTTTGATTGATTTCAAAGCAAGCTTCAGTAAATGAATCTTCCTTCCCAGTCTATTTTAAGAAAATGAAATTCTGTATAAGTGGAAATAAACTTTCATTACAGTTAATTCAAACTTAACTTTTTTAAGGTTCCAGAATATATTTACCTACATCTAATATAGAGAAATCAATGAACCTTGTGTTTTTTCAGAAGAGAAAAAGTCAATATAACTAGTTCAATAGGCAGATATCCTTTTTTTTAAAGCTACAAATTTAAAAATACCCGAATTTGTAAAACTGTTCAGAACTACAAGTTTGAAATCAGTCACAATTGATCATAAATGCATATTGGCATGTATCCATAAATATACACAATGGTTTTCTTTATAAAATTTGAAGATATTGAAGGTCTTCATTTATAAGTAAAAGCCAGTACAACTTTTTAAAAATTAAAGAGATTAAATTATACTGGAGGTATTATTTGCAGGTATTTTGACTTTTTCAACTTTGACTTTCTGCCAGTTAACACCATGTGTGACAAAAGGTAGATTCTCAGTAAATATTAGTGCAATTGAAATTGAGTGGCAGTAGACGTGTTTCTTCAAGTCACCTATGAAAGAAGGATTTTAATATTTGTCTAACAAGCAGTTACATAACACACATAATTGAGAAGTAGCGTTATTGTTCTTGATTTATAAATAAGAAAACATAAGCATAATGAAAGAGCAGGATTCATACAGACCATCAACAAATCAACAATAATAATAATATCAAATTTGAGGGGCCTTTTGTTTTTTACAGAATATCCAGGAACATTTATCCCCACTAATCCTATAGCATAATAAACTTAACCCTATTTTATAGACCAGGAAATGATTTCCAAGACAACAGTCATAGCCTAGAGACAAACTGATAGGTTTGTTTTTTTTTTTAAGATTTTATTTATTTATTTGAGAGAGAGAGAGAGAGAGACCATAAGAGCAGAGTGAGGGACAGAGGGAGAGGGGAAAGCAGACTCTCCACTGAGCAGGGAGCCCCATGTGGGGCTGGATCCTGGGATCCTGGTATCATGACCTGCACTGAAGGTGAACCGACTGAGCCACCCAGGCACCCCGACAAACTGATAATTAATAGAATTGGGGGGGTGGCTGTGTGGAAGTAACCTTGTTCTCCTGCTATCAATTTTACTCTTCTTTCTTTTGGAATGTGTGACATCTTTTGACAATGAACATTTCTCCCATCCTCTCTTTTCCAATTCCCAGCAATGAATATTCTGCATTATTGGAGGGTGTGGGCCACAGCTAACCAGAGACACACTTACTTTCTTATTGTTAGCTTTAAGGATGCTAAATGCAAACAGCTCTTTAAAGGTAACTTACTTACAGTAGTTCCCACTTTGCCTTTGTAAATGTTATTCCCTTTGCATAGAATCCTTGACTTTCTCTAACACTAAGTGTCACCTCCTCTGTGAAGCACTCCTGCCCACACCAAGAAGAATCAAATGCATTTTCCCCATGATTTCTCAGTGTCTTATATATCTTTATTATGGCACTGATAATGTTGCTGTCATTTCATATGGCTGTGTTCCCTGATGGAAAAGAGAGATTTTTCTCTATTTCTCATGAGATACATAGACTGGCACATTTCAATAGTGGTTTCTTTCTTTCTTTCTTTCTTTCTTTCTTTCTTTCTTTCTTTCTTTCTTTCTTTCTTTCTTTCTTTCTTTCTTTCTTTCTTTTTTTAATAGCGGTTTCTTTTTAAGTGAATAAATGAATAAATGAATAAAAGAATAAATTTCCCATAGCTTTGTACTTGAACAACAGCAAAACCAACACTGGGGCTTATGGGCATCGCAGCCAAACAATAAGAATGAAAATCAAAGATGCTGATCAAAAATGTAATACTTGTAGCAAAAATTGTAAAGTGACGGCATTAGTCACTTACCAACAGATATTCACGGAGTGTCTGCTCTTTACTGGTTTGACAGGCACCCTTTCTGTATCAGCTGTGCTTCATACGTCTGCACCAAGTGAGACTGAGAGAATGTAGACTGATTTAAGAATGTGTGAGGATTCTGGGATCCTGGGTGGCTCAAAAGTTAACTGTCTGCTTTGACTCAGGTCATGATCTCGGGATCCTGAGATAGGAGTCCCACATCAGGCTCCCTCCTTGGTGGGGAGTCTACTTCTCCCTCTGCCTCTACTTCTCCCCCCTGCTCCTGTTCGGCTCTCTCTCTCTCTCTCATGAATGAATGAATGAATGAATAAACAAACAAACAAACAAATAAATAAATAAATTTTATTTATTTATTTGAAGAGAGAGGGAACACAAGCAGGGGGAGTGGGAGAGGGAGAAGCAGGCTTCTCTCTGAGCAGGAAGGCTGATGCGGCACTCGATCCCAGGACCCTGGGGTCATGACCTGAGCCAAAGGCAGAGGCTTAATGACTGAGCCACCCAGGCACCCCAATAAATAAATAATCTCAAAAAAAAAGAATGTATGAGGATTCTTAAGATTGTAGTAGAAATTCAGGCGATCATCTTACTAAAATAATTACCTGCTTTCTGAAATAGAAGCTTTGAGCAAAAGTGATTTCCTTTCTCAGTTATATGGTTTCAGTATTGAATTGGCTCCTTGTGCTCCCAAGGCGATTGCTCAATTTTACTAACCTACTCAGTAGGCTCAGATAGACTTTTGCTTGTCTGAAACAAATTTTATTACCTTCTCAGACTCTCTGGTATCATTTCAGTAATTGTAGGAATATTAGCTGAAGGCACTACCTGGTTTTGTTTTGGTCAAGTCCAATTTCTTTTGAGGCAAAGATTTTTTGGGAAATTTGTAGATTTATATAATGTTAGTGCTGAAAAGAGTTGACTGTACTTATCTTTAATCAATTATCTCATTTTTAAAGGTGGGAACCCTGAGTCCAAGGTGCGTTGAGTGACTTGCTGAGGTTCCTAATGCTAGCTGGTGGCAGGCATGCTTTAGAGTTCTATTCTTCTGTCTGTGAGGTCAGTTTTATGTTCACCACCCTATGCTGCCTCCCACAAATGAGTTACTGCCTTATGTGTTCAATCCAGGGCAATGCAAGTATATGCTGCCATGTGCACATTGAAGGCTTTTGAATTATATTTATAAAATTGAAGTTAGTATAAGCATAGGCTTTGAGTTTATTCACCATTTAGGAAAATAGATGTATGTGATATTCTCGACCCACTGAACCATAATCTTTCTACAAAATACTAATGAAATACACAGTGTGATCCAGCTTTTCATTTTTCTTCTCCCCCTGAGCACCCTCTTTCCATCTGCAGCACTCCATCTGAAGGCAGTGGCATGCATATAGCCCCTTCTAGATAACCTTCATGACAGAATGAGCAAGACAAAGATCCCTTTGCCATGGGAACATCAACCAAAGGACTTAAAAATAAGAACCCATTTCATAGAAGAACTGAAACCAAATGAAAACAAAATGCATAGCAGTTTAGAAATTTTCTGAATTTCTGTATGAAAATAAATCCAAAAATACATATAATTTTAGTTGGCCCATAAAGTATGAAGCCCATAATGTCTCAAAACAAAGGAGAAGATTGTAGCTGAGGTTCTAAAAGAACTTTACAAACCAAGGCTCATTGGATTTTGGAGCAGTTTGAGTTTAATGAGATGGGAAGGGGAAACAATGGTAGATGGAGAAAATAGGGTGGCAAGGAGTTCCTTGTTGGAACTCAGAGCCAGTATTTCTCTCCACGTGCTGAGCAATCGAATCCATCTGGAAGGATACACCACTGGTACAGAAAGAGCAGCTGGCCTGAGTCAGGAGACCTGTGGTTGAGGAGACCATTTTCCTATGGCTGTGGATACTCATCTCCAAAATACTGGGGCAATCAAACAAACTTATAACTTTGCATTCTGGGCTTGTGGAGATTTTATCTCTTTGGAGTTCACACTACAAAGAAACACGATAAAAGAAAACATACTGGAAGTATTACTTGGGTTCATTCCATGTCTCAGAATGTTCCCTCCACTTAGGCCTTGGCTTGATGGACAGGGATAACTGAGAATCCCAGAGGAGGAGCATGAAGTAGTCCATCTATTTTTCTAAATTATGGGTGATCTCCGCAGTCCTTTCTAGAATATGCTGTTAAGTTTAGCCAACTGACCTGCTGAGGGCTGAGGGCTAGTAGGTCAAGCTGCCTTGATTGGGATGCTGGTACACAACTTAGCAACTATGGACCTCAGGAAAGCCCTTTCTGGATCTTTAGAGGCAACTAATTCATAATTCTAAAGACTTCTGCTTTCACAGATGACTACTGGTCACCTAGCAGTAACCAACCCAGAATGTTAATAAGGGTTAACAACATCCCTTTTTAATGTAAAACTACTGCATTGCTAGTGTTTACTGAGACCCAGAATTCAGGACTGGACTCAGAGCCTTGTTGCAAAGCTTCTGGGTACAGAACCTGAGTCTGTTTTCATTGATCTTGGGAGGGGTCCTTTCTGCTTCTTGGACACGACTGTTTGTTTCCTTTCCCAGATTAGGGACATTCTGGGCTACAGTTTGCTCAAATATATCTTCTAGACCTCTCTGTATCTCCACTCCCTCAGGGATCCCAATAATTCTGACATTGGAACATTTCATGGCATCATTAATCTCTCTCAGTGTCTTCTCTTGGGCTTTAATCTATTTTTTCTAGGCCTCCTCAGTTTCCTTCTTTTCTATCATTTTATCTTCTAGCTCACTAATTCATTCTTCTGCCTTGTTTACCCTGGCAGTCAGGGTATCCAGTTTAGACTGCATCTCATTCATAGCATTTTTTTTTTTTTTAAAGATTTTATTTATTTATTTGTCAGAGAGAGAGAACACAAGCAGGCAGAGAGGCAGGCAGAGGCAGAGGGTGAAGCAGGCTCCCCGCTGAGCAAGAAGCCCGATGTGGGACTCGATCCCAGGACCCTGGGATCATGACCTGAGCTGAAGGCAGCTGCTTAACCAACTGAGCCACTCAGGTGTCCCTCATTCATAGCATTTTTTTTTTTTTTCATAGCATTTTTAAGTTCAGATTGATTAGATCTCATTTCTGCTTTTAGAGATTCTATATTGTCACTAATATTTCTCTCAAGCCTAGAAATCTACTTCATAATTGTTACTCTGAAATATATTTCTGACATCTTGCTTATATCCATATCCATTAGGTCTGTGTCAGAGGCCACAGTCTCTGATTCTTTTCTTTGTTGGAGGTTCCTCCTTTTAGTCAATCTGTTGGGGGTGGTTGAGGGAACGTACAGAGTCCAAAGTATAAACAACAACCCAAGTGATATGCACCTGTTTTATAGGAACCTTAGGATTGTAGCCCTCTTGTTCTTCCATTCTGTCTTCTTGGGGAGGGGCCTTGATCATTCTCTTACACCATACACAAAGATAAACTCAAAATGGATGAAAGACCTCAATGTGAGACAGGAATCCATCAAAATTCTAGAGGAGAACATAGGCAGTAACTTCTTTACATTGGCCACAGCAACTTTTTCAAGACATGTCTCCAAAGGCAAGGGAAACAAAAATGAACTTTTGGGACCTCATCAAGATAAAAGCTTCTGGACAGCAAAGGAAATAGTCAATAAAACAAAGAAGCAACCCACGGAATGGGAGAAGATATTTGCAAATAACATTACAGATAAAAGGCTGGTATCCAAGATCTATAAAAAACTTTTCAAACTCAACACCCAAAAAACAAATAATCAAGCCAAAAAATGGGCAGAAGACATGAACAGACACTTCTCCAAAGAAGATATACAAGTGGCTAATAGACACACAAAAAAATGTTTAACTTCATTAGCCATCAGGGAAACTCAAATCAAAACCACACTGAGAGACCACCTTATACCAGTTAGAATGGGAAAAATTAACAACGCAAGAAACAACAAATGTTGGAGAGGATGTGGAGAAAGGGAAACCCTCTTACACTGTTGGTGGAATGCAAGTTGTTACAGCTACTTTGTAAAACAGTATGGAGGTTCCTCAAAAAGTTAAAAATAGAGCTACCTTATGATCCAGCAATTGCACTACTGGGTATTTACCCCCAAAATACAGATGTAGTAAAAAATGGGGTACATGCACCCCAATGTTCATAGCAGCAATGTACATGATAGCCAAACTATGAAAGGAGCCGAGATGCCCTTCACAGGTGAATGAATAAAGAAGATGTGGTCCATATATATAATGGAATATTACTCAGCCATCAGAAAGGATGAATACCCACCATTTGCATTGACATGGATGGAACTGGAGGGGATTATGCTAAGTGAAATAAGTCAAGCAGAGAAAGACAATTATCATATGGTTTCACTTATATATGGAACATAAGGAATAGGGTGGAGGACATTAGGAGAAGGAAGGGAAAAATGACAGGAGGAAATCAGAGGGGGAGATGAACCATGAGAGATTATGGACTCTGGGAAACAAACTGAAGGTTTTAGAGAGGAAAGGGTGGGGGGGATGAGTTAGCCCCATGATGGATATTAAGGAGAGCACATATTGCAATGAGCACTGGGTGTTATATGCAAACAATAAATCATGGAACACTACATCAAAACCTAATGATGTACTGTATGGTGACTAACATAACATAATAATAATAAAAAAAATCTGAGCACAGAAGCATGTGTCAAAGTAGGATGGTCTTTTTGCTATAAGTAGAGTAGAGTAGAGTATACTACTATAAGTAGAGTATACGCTCTATAAGTAGAGTAGTATCAATATTGTCTTGCCTTAGTGATGGCTTTCAATGGCTATTTTTGCTTTGTAATTATAAATTGCCATTATATCACTACCATTTAGTTCATGCATATTTAACCCTTCAACATATAACACATTTACATTTTTCTAAATGAAGTTTTAAAATATATTTGCACTGCAGTTCCATCCATATGAGAATTCCTAAAGCAGACATATCGACATTGCCCCTATACTTCACTTCTATTATGACAGTTCACTGGGTAGGTTCTGGCTCTGAAGTTGAAACATACCATCAAGATAAGCCTATAAAATTAATCAATTAATTGTAAGTTTATAGAGCATTATTATTCATATAAGTATGTATGCTACTGTACTTGTTTTAAGCAAGGGATAAGCACTGTGTGTGTGTGTGTGTGTGTGTGTGTGTGTGTGTAAAGAGCTTGATAGCGAGTATTAGAGGCTTTGCAGACTATAAGGAGTCTGTCACCTCTATTCAACCTAGAGGTAGCACAAAAGCCGCCATGGAAAATAGGTAGACAAATGGTCATGGTTATGATAAAAACAAAACAAAACAAACAAACAAAACCCACCAAAAACCAAAAAATAACTTTATTTACAAAAGCAATTGTTGAGTCAGTGTGGCTAACACATCACATTTTGTGACCCTGTCTTAAAAAGTAAATGATAAGTAATTTATACGAGGTCCTCTCAAATTCTTTTTCATGCTATTCTTTTGCCACTGGAATGTGAGACTGAGTTCAGTATTGGATCAGTTGAGTTTTGTCCAATTTAAATCTGCTGTGTTCAAAAATAATTGAGAAGCACAAGTATTCAAAAGGTAAGTTAGCATTATCGATATCCTAAAAAGAGCCAACTTTATTCTTTAACCTTAGTGATGGAGGCTGGCATTTGTAAAACCAAAACCCCATTTCTTGATATATTTTTGTGGGAGAGCCTTGAATAGAAGAAATGGGAAGGCAGAAGGCTAGGCTAAATAATACTCAAAGCTGAAATATCTGCTTATCAGAATACAGCAGGGCACTCAAAAAATAATGATAGAATTTCTTAAAGAAGCTGCTTATTAAATAAAAATGAAACTACATCAATTCTGTGGGCAAGAGATTAGATTTAAAACTAATGTGCATCATTAAGAATAAGACAGAAATATTTATTTTATTAATATAATGTGATCTTCATTGGAGAACATTTGTAGTTTGTAACCCATACTTAAGTCTTAAGTACATAAAATTGTAGGTTTTCTACTATACATATGAAAATATAAATCATATGATATTACTAGTCACTTTGTGCTGCTTTAGATAGACATAAATGCAAGCTGCTACATGCTATATAATATTAGGCTCTGTGTTAAACAATGCATGGTATCTGATTTCTGTCAGCATCAAATTGTTTTAACCTTGAACAATATTTATTTATATTTGATATAATAAATTAGAAAAGGACTTTTAAAATGTTCTTATGATAGGTTAAAATTAAAAGAATGTTAGGATTCATATTTCTGGCTAAAATGCAAAAAAGAATACGTGCATTTAAAAGTACATCATAAAAATAAAAAAAATTCTTTTACAGAATAAATTTATTAAAATTCTGACATATTTACAAGCACTTTCCAAGATTCCTTATCATTTCGGCAATCAGGTAGAAATCTAATTAAGGGTAGTTGTGATTTTTCACAATAATTGTCTTTGAAACAGTATTACAGTTTTGCTAGGTTAGTAAATTACCTTTACAAACCGTACACATTACTTATATCCCACTGGGATTTCCAGACTGCCAATCAACGGAGAGAATACCAGCCTAGTACATGGATCAGTAAAGTTTGGGCCCTCTGCAGCTCCAGAAACCAGAGATAAATGACCTCCTCTGGGAGCAGCCCTAACAGATACCTGCTTCAGACAATTAATGAGATGTCATACACAAAACACCCCCCAGATTCTAACCAGTGTGATGGATTCTTACAGAAAGAGTCTATGTTATTTTTTATACAACAAACATATACAGTTGCCCAATCTTTGCTTATGACAGCTACTGCAGAGGACTGGATTCGTTTGAAGTGAAAATTAGTGAATTGACCCTAAGAAAAGAATTTGATGTTTACACAATCTCAACAGTCTGCCTGAGGTTTTCTTTATCCTTGATTCTTTGTCTCTTTGAACATCACTTGATCTTGTATTCATAAATGTTTAAGAGGTTCAAGAACGTAGAAACAGTCTAAAAACAAAGAGAATGCTTAAAAACATGTTTATGCATTTCTTGTAAACAATTAGAAAATAGAGTACTAAATGATAGGAAGTCAAAATTTAATAATTTAGCCTTCTACCTTTATTTACTCCCCCTTTCCTGTAAGTCCGTATGTGCCGAAAATATTGGATTCTTCACTCTCACATTATAACTTACGACTAGTGATGTTCCTCTGCCTTGATTTCCATAGCATTGAACTACAGCAGATACACTTAGCTGTATGTTTTGCCGCCAGTCCCACAGCAAACATTAAGAGCCTATTTGTTGATTGACAGTAATCTAAACATAGTCAGCATTTCTAGTCCAGGACTGCTTCTATGTTGGGGGACAAAGACAGATTATCAATTTAGCAAAGTATTATCAAACAGAAATCGGATTGAGTGACACAACGGGGTGGAATTCAAAATTTTAGATTTGAAAAATTTTTTTTTTAAAGATTTTATTTATTTGACAGAGAGAAACACAGCGAGAGAGGGAACACAAGCAGAGGGAGTGGTAGCGGGAGAAGCAGGCTTCCCGCCGAGCAGGAAGCCCGATGGGGGGCTGGATCCCAGGACCCCGGGATCATGACCTGAGCCAAAGGCAGATGTTTAACGACTGAGTCACTCAGGCACCCCTAGATTTGAAAATTTTAACGTCCTCTGCTCCTATTCATCATGATTCCCCAGGATACATTTGGAGTGAAAAGAGCACCTCCCCCACCCCATTTCTTATTCAAAATTAAGTCTAGTCTTAATGGTTGAGGAAAGAACATCCTTTCTCAAACTTCCAATGGTAAAACTCTCCCTGTCTCATTAAAAATGGCTAAAAAGAATTGAAGAATTTCGGCCTGTGATGGGTCATAAGCAATTTGGGTTAAAAGAAAGAGGGCGTTTTTTCTCCCTTTATCTTATCATTTGCCTATTTTCTTCTTGCCATGCACATCTAATAATTTGGCAAGGCCAGTGACTCTTATGCTGCTAATAGAGTCCCCCTTCATTTTTGGGAAATGTTATTTCCACATTCTCAAGCCTAAGTTTTCCTTCCTTTTTACTCCAGAGTCAGGCTCATGACCCCAGCCTGGCCAACTGGAGTCCCGGAGATTGAGGAGGTCAAGGGTGGGCTGTGCCCAGGAACAGGCTGCCTCGAGGCTTCTGCTGGACCTCTGGGAAAGAGATAATACCTTTCTGGTCAGGGTGCTGAGACGGCACACTATATGCATTGATTAGCTTGTCGCAATCGTCGTCAGCACATGGAGAGAGGTTTTCTGAAGAATAAATTAATACCAAACCAAGAAGACCTGAGAGAGAGCAAGAAACAGATTTTATACGACTTTGTCTGAATGCTTTTTGATTATAAGTGATAAACTCCCTTCTCCCAACGGGGCCTGTTTGATTTGGGTTATTTGTCCCTGGGAGTTCTGTACGATTCATCGGCATTGAAAGAAAATCTTAGCGTTCTCTTAAAAAGGGCCAAGTGTGTATGTATGTATTTTCCCTATCATGTTAAAGGTAACAGATGTATCCTACTCAGCTCTACAGTGGCTAGGACAGAGTCTGTGCTTGGAAGTTCACGTTACATCATATGGCAGAGTTTTAGCAGGACTGGGCATTAGGTTTCATATTTCTAGCACTAAGGTGACTGCCATACTATGTGTAAGACTTGTTTGGTGCTCAGTTTTATTTTCAAGATAGCATGAATACTTACGCTATTAAAGAGTATGAAATCGTATGTTGTTTCCTCAATAAATGATGGGATATTTTTACATGAACATAATTTGTGAGTGTTGCCCTGTTGCCTAAATCTGCTCACCCTTTAATAGAATGCCTGTGAAAATTCCTATCACTTCGAATGGCTGGCTATGTGTACTTTAAATGGATTAGCATTTCTTACTTTCTCAGTGCAACAAGAGCATATGAAAAATGTAAATGAGAGGCAGATCCTGTGTTCGAGACAGGAGTGATTATACGCTGGGTGTTACTATACTTTGGCTTTCTGTGTTTTTGATGGACCATATACTTTGCATCAAAGCCGTGAGGTTAACATAGATGACACTAAGACTGACAGAAGAAGTTTCTAGAAGGAGATCTGTAGAATGGTGAATATGTAGCCAGGCACTTAGAGGAGGGCATTAAGGAGAGTAACTAACTGTGAGGGGACTGAAATTTATACAGTTCTAAAGAGAGACAAAACCAGGTGATGATATAGCAGTGCTATCTGGCAGACATACAATGTGAGCCATGTATGTCATTTAAAATTTTCTAGTAGCCATAGTAAAAACAGTAAAAACGAATAAGTGAAATTAATTTTAATAATGTATTTAACCTAATATATCCAAGATGTTATTATTTCAACATGATGTCGACTTAAAAAATATGAGATATTTTACAGTCTTCACTTTAATATTTGGTTGTCAATATCTGATGTGTATTTTTTCAGTTTCAGCAAATAGGTCCCCATGTGCTAAGTGCTCAATAGTCATGTGGGCTGGTAGTTTGGGGGGGAGACCAAATTCATCCTGGCTAGTGGTTGAACTTGAAATTTCTAGTTGAGAAAGAAAAACGAGCGGACACATCCTTATAGCTACTGTCTCTTCAACTCTAATCTTTTCCCCCCAGTTTTATTGAGAAATAATTGGCATACATCACCAGGTAAGTTTAGGGCACACACCGTGATGATGGCATTTTCATCTGTCCTGGAATGATGACCACAGTAGGTTCAGCTGACTGCCATTTTCTCAGACACATACCATTAAAAGAAAAGAAAGAAAAAAAGAAGAAAAAAAAGGAAAAAAAAACCCCATTTTTCCTTGTGGTGAAAACTCTCAGGATTTCCTCTCTTTAACAGTTTTTCTGTACCTCCTGCCTAGTGTCAGCTATTCCAACTCTAATCTTAATCTGAGCTCTAGCCTAGTCCTTACCTCCATCCAGCCTCACAAAGTGCCTTTTGAGTGAATTATTATGCATCAGTTAAAGCATTATCAGGAAACAGGTGGCAGTCAAATAAAGTAAATTAATATGTATTTAATAAAAGGGCTACTTACAAAGTTGTATTAGCAGTGGAGAAACCACACAAGACAGTGGGGTACCCCAGGAATTTAAAATTAGCAAGCCTTTAGCACCCTAAGCCTCAAAGTACAGGGGAGGGAGTCGCTTCCAGAATGTGGAGCAGGAGGGTCCTGTGGAGAGGGCCCAATGACATGGAGCTCTGAAATTGGGTCAGAGGACACTGCCTGACTGTGGTTATCCTGCCAGAAGGCAGAGGGGAAAAGAAACCTTAGACCTTCTTATGCCTTTTCCTTACAACCTCCGAGTGCTTGTTCCCGTTGGCCAAATGGAATTCCAGAGGGCAAGGCAGCTTACATGGGCAGTTACTGAAGCACACAGAAAATGGGAAAAAGTGCTCTGAAGGGTAAATTAAACACATCCAGGACAATTGCCAACTTGTGGAAATTAAGAAAAAGTAAAGCGAGACAAGAGATAGAATACATAATTAATGTGGCCTTGAGAAGTGAAGAACACTGAGTGTGTGTTTTCCTAATCTCTCTGGCATTCAGGTATCTTATATATTTTTTTTCCTGGTCTTAAATTATGTGTCAGAATCAATGGTTTGGAAACTGAGGTCCATGAGTAGGTTTCAGGGGGCTCAGGAACCCTGTATTTTTTTTTCCCCCTCTCTGGGCAGAATCCATAGCTTCCAATAAATTCTTGATTATACTTACTTAAGAAACCTGCATGTCAGAGGGCAGCATATAAAGCTGTCCACATTGCTGAATATCACCCAGGGGTAGGATGGTCAGCAAATTTCTTAGGTCGAGTCCCTGAAGTAGACCCTGATTCATTAAGGTAGTAAGTCCAGAAGGGCGTGGTGGTGAAGTAGGGGAAGGCACAGTACCTTGGCTTCAGCCCCATCTGCAGGGGACTCTGGGATGTCATTATAGTTGTCATTCCTCATTGTCTAAAGGTTTCCCTGGGAAATAGGAATTCCTGGGCAATTTCTGCTCTCTGCAAGAAAGCACAAAGCAACGTCAGTAGCCTGGGGCAGTATGTTGAAGAGCCAGAGGTGCTGGCCGTAGGAAGAAAAAGGTCACCCAACCTGGTAAGGGGCACATGGAATAGGTAAACGTATCCAACAGTGACCACTACATTTAGTGCTAGTGATGGCAGATTGGTAGAGATGAGTGGTAAGAAAGGTTTATTAAGACGCGAAGAACCTACCTTCTCCCTGATGCGGCAAGACGTGCAGATTGGGGAATGGGAAGTGGACAGTCGGACTGCGTGACCACCCTCTACCCACCTGCAGCCACCAGGCCACAGGCCTTGTCCTTTGGCCTCATAGTGATGTCCTGAAGCCTTTTCTGGTGCAGCCTCTTGTCCTGGGAGCATCTCATGTTTCTCTAGGGTATCAACGTGCAAGACATGCAGTGAGTTAGAGTCCCCTGACTGTGGCACCAAGTCTGCTCCCAGTCTCAGTCTGTTAGTGCCAATACCATCCTGATCAACACAAAACATGAGGCCTATCCTAAACTCTCACCCCTCCCCTGCCCCGAGTCTCCTCCTTTCTCTTAAAATAATGACCATAATAATAATGATGATGATGATGATGGAGACACATGGAGCACTTATTCCTGTAGAGGTTGTGAGCTAAGCATTTTATGTGGAGTACCTATTTACATGTCATTCAGACAGGATTATTATCTTTATTTTACAGCAGAGAAAACCGAAGCTGAGAGTCGAAGTAACCTTCCTAAGGTCACAGCACTGGTAATGTGAATCCAGCTTCTCTCATCCAGGGCTCATACACTCTGCACTTGAGCTTTTTGTTTTGTTTTGTTTGTTTTGTTTTGTTTTTCCATAAGGTTGTATTTCTATCTTGCATAATTCTTATTCCATATAATTGCATGTGTGAAGATCCTCTCTTGCCTTGGTCCGTCGAGTCATCTATTTCTTCCTCTGGCGGTGGAACAGCTCGTCTCCTTGAGGGGCTCCTCCCCACCATGTAGTGCAGGTGAAGCGATCTCTCCCAAGCCCCTTGCCCTTTGTAGAAGTTGGTCAAGGCACGTGAACTAAGCTAGTTAACTCTTCTCTGAGATATTTGTTGGAATTGTTTGTAGAGAAGCCTTTTCTCCTTCAAAGGCTGAGGGTACTAAGTCTCATATAATCAGGAGCTATGGAGGGGTCATTCCTGACACCTTGGAAGAGTTCAAGTGTGAGAATAAAAGCAAAACAGGAGAATGAGTCCAGGACGTTGCCAGAGTCCTGATGATAATGTTTAAGTACCTGTCTTCATCCATCTGTGGCAGAAACCAGGTGCATGTAGTTTTGTTGTCAATAAATTCTGCCCCCCTCCTGACACACACAACTCTTTCTTTTGGCTTACTCTAGTTTGCTGATTTGAAATTAAAACCCCTTTAGCATATTTAAATTTTATTTACTCCCTTTTCACTGCCACTAGATTGTGAATTACTTGAGGGTAGGGACCATGTCTTATTTATTTTAATATTCCAAGTGCTTAGTGTGGATTCTAGCATGGGAATTTGCTCATGTAGTTTGTAATGAATTAAATAGTTTGGGATCAATACAAAATCCCAAGATTTTGTGGGCAAAACTACCAGGGAAACCAGTGAGAACTCATAGTAGGCAATACAGCTCCACAGGCAGATTTCTTGGACAGGCCTACTCAGATGTCTGCTGGCATCTGGGGCATGCTAAATGGACACATTTTGAACACATGGATTTGTGGTTTGGTTTCCTGTTAGGCAAGACCTTCTATATCGTCTCTGGTGATTTGGTGAACACCTCACTTTCCTTACAATGTCAACCAGCAATGCCAACCTCTCGCTCAGGTGGCCAGGGGACTACAGGTGAACTCAGATGGATGGAGTTGCTGTTCTCTCTGGTGACTTGGATTTATGGGACTGGCTGGGTTTTTTTTTTGGAAGAGTGATCAATGGCAGCCATATGGTAGAGAATATTATCCCACTTTGTCTCCTCAGTGAGACCTAAAGATTGGTAGGTCTAACATTCCTGGTTTTTATGTGGGTATCTGTTGTCAGCGTCTTTATTCCTCAGCAAACCCAGCCTTCCAGCAATTACAACTGAGCTGCATGTGTGTACCTCTTCCATCTGCATCTAGGGGCCCTTTCCCTCCAAATTCTCACTCAGTCGTGCAAGTCAAAGGCACTTAGTTCCTCTTGAGTGCCATTTCCATGTCATACAGAAATAAGTGTACCACTCAAACTCCAGGCAGCATATGGCAAAATGAGAGTCTGGTCCAGGCTTGGGGAAGGGAGGACTAAGCCAGAGTGGGAGGTATAGAGTGGGAGGTAAAAATAGTCTGAGCGAGAGTTTTTTCTGGCTTTTCTATTCATATTATTCTCATTCTAAGCTATGGAATTGTATTCTCGGTAATGTAACTATGCTGTAGTTATGGAGTGTTGTTCATTTGTATATGTCTGTGTATTTATAACTAGCTCTGCATGCAGGAGACTAAATGACCACTTATGTTAAAACACAAAGATAGAGTCAGTGTATCCCACTTCTGTAGAAACTGCTCTGGATTAATGCCACTATTTCCATAAAGACTAGTTAATCATGACTCAGTATACCAAGAAATTGATCATGTCAATCCCTTACTTAGATCTGGTACAACACCTGGAGCTGTTGATAGGGTGAACTTGAGATTCTGCCTTCAGAGAAACTTTCCAAGAAAACAAAATAATTAATACAGACTATCTCAGTTGAAGTCTGGTAGAAAAAATGAAACAAAACAAAATAACAAGGACAACAATAGAAGTTTTGGAAAAAAATGTGTGTCTTCAGGCATCTGAAGGGCAAATGTTGAAGAGGAATATTACTTGTTCTCATCAATGCCCCGGGCAGAGTCAGTGACTAGGTAGGAGCACCATGAAGGCAGATTGAAGGTAGACATGGGCAAAAGTCAGTCTGCTATTAAATTGGTTTGCTTTTCATTGTGGCAGATTTTCTGTCACTGGAGATGATCACCCAAAACTGGATGACAATGTGGTAGAGGTGTGTTATGCCAGTGATGGCTCAGCACTTACCCAGAATCCTTTCTCTTCTGTCTTACTGACAGGATCTGGGATTAGTATTTGAGATGAAAAATTACACTTCCTTGCTTCCCTTGCAGATAAATGTGATCAATAAGGAGTAATCATTGGATGGAACTTTTGACAAAGTCTTTTTATCCTTCCCGTCTCTCTCTGGCTTCCTGCCTGAAATGCAGATGTGTTGGCGGTGGCTCCAGGTGTATTTAGAATGATGGTATGACCTTGAGGATGAAGGAGACACATTCAGTGTGGTGGGACAAAAAGAAACAGCCTCAGTTCCTAAGGGTCTTCTCAGCCTGGACTGCCTACCTCCTTTTGTTTGTAACCTGAAAAAAAACAAAACAAAACAAAAGTTCCATCTTTAATAGCCTTTTGCATTCCAGTCTCTCTCGTGAATAGCCAAATGCAATTCCTCTCAGAAACATGTAGAGTCAACTACCCAACGCTGTCGTCTTTTTCAATTTTAATCATCTGTGGATGTCAGAGTTCATTACTTCACTTTCACCTATAACCCTTATGAACTATTACATATTACATATGATAATTAAAATATTGAAAGGTATAATGCTAGAATAATTTTGAGACATTACACTCATGTATTTTTTCTATGTTGTCTCCAGTACCTAAATGATGTTGATTCAGAGGCAATTATTTATTTATTTGCTTCAGAGAAACCTGGAACAAAAGGCTCAACTCTAGTTTCCAATTGGCATTTTATAGGTC
Organism: Procyon lotor; assembly: GCA_028646535.1. Classification (NCBI taxonomy): domain Eukaryota; kingdom Metazoa; phylum Chordata; class Mammalia; order Carnivora; family Procyonidae; genus Procyon; species Procyon lotor. The sequence goes on along the minus strand of CM053605.1, from coordinate 78,180,635 downwards.
CCAATGAGGCAGTGTCTTCAGAGCAAGGCTTTATTGAGAGGGAAGGGGGGTTTTCTAAATTCCAAAAGCATCCCTCTTCTAACAAGAACCAAGCCTGGCTGACTCAGATAATAGAGTTTTTGTAGAAGTCATAGAGTATAATAGGAGAAGGAAAAGTGTATAAGGAAACAGAAGTGCTCCTTTCTCCACTGATAAAAGGAAGGTCATCAGCTTTCTGTGTTTGTAGAAGGATCTGTAGAGATGGAGGGAAGAGAGTGAATGTCAAATGGAGTACTCTGACTCTCCCCTAATGCCAGTTCCCCTAAAATAGGGAAAAGACAGAAAACCAGGTAAGTTAAGCACACTCTGAGAACATCAAGCCTGCTCTTCCCCAGAGAAGGCCTCTTCTCTGGCAAGCTGCTGAGACCAGCAGGGCCCAGGAAGAGAGAGCAAAACTGGCAGAACAAAGGGTCGAGGGAGGGTTGTGGGTCATGTGTTCAGTTCCCCAAGGGATCTGTGTACTTATGCAGATGTCCCATGTGCTCTAGGATGGGTCGATATGTTGATGCTGAGGAGCCTAGTATACCATAAGAGACCTGTAATTTGTACCAGCACGTGCCATTGGGGGTGTGTTACCTGCACCTGCGATCTGGTTTCACTCTGATGAGAAAGCAATACCTAGACAGTCAAGAGACAACCTTAAACACTGAACTGAGTATTTGACCAAAGTTTCTTTTTAAACCGGAAGGAATCAAGATATCTTTAATTGTCAAATCTAAGTGTGTCTCAGTGTCTCGGAGTTTGATCAAGTCTTATAAAATCGTGGGATTAATCTATGCAAGGCTATTCCCCTCGTGTGAGGTATTGGGCCTGAAGTGATTATGCCCTGGCTGCAATGGAGAAGGACATCAGAATATGAAGTTGGGAAGAGCAAGGACAAGCTATTTTCTTCAAGGACCAGCTAGAATCCATGGGGACGAAGTGGAACCCGCATCTGAAGTTCACCATCTCTAGTCTTCATCATGTGGGCGACCTCAGAAGTTAATGCCTTTACCATGGAAGTGTACACATATCCAGCCTAGGGCTTCGAGAAGTTGGAGGGGGTGCAAGGCAAGAGAAGGAGGAGCTGCCAAGGGCTGGCTTGTCGCCCTTTTAACAAGGTGAGTTGCTGATCAGTGATGAAACCCTAGGCTATTGCCACAGTGGCCAACCTCCTGACTGTACAAATGGCTACTCCTTCAACTCTACCTTCCAACTCTCATGAATATTTCTCTGTGACAAACCACAACCCAGAACCACACAGGCAAGAATCTACCGGCAAATATAAATGCCTACTCAACTAAAAAGTACCCAGTATGGAGCCACCACAATTTATAATGATCATTCCAGAGTAAGTTAGTTTTAGGAAAAAAAATGTTAGATATTAAGCAACTCTGAGTTGAAATGTATATACTTCAACTCCTCTTCACATGTTTATTAGATTGTTCATGAGATTATAAAGCTCTTAGGGAATGGTGCGCAGGTCAGGAAATTTCTGGTAATTTGAGGCAATGGTAGAAATGTAGTGTGGTCTGGATAAGGCTAGATTGGATGATTACGAAGCTTCCTAATGGGAAGTATTAGCAGGGAAAACAATGAGCATGCGGGCCAAGATGATGAGAAGAAGGACTTCCACTGATCTATAGGCAGAAAAAATGTTTGTGAAAATTTGGCCTCATTCTACACACTGTCTGGATAAGAGGATAAGTAGGAAGACGATGACTGTACTCTGTTAAACTTATTATAGAACTAGACGCTGGGGTGCCTGGGTGGCTCCGTGGGTTAAAGCCTCTGCCTTTGGCTCAGGTCATGATCTCAGGGTCCTGGGATGGAGCCAGCTCTCTGCTCAGCAGGGAGCCTGCTTCCCTCTCTCTCTCTGCCTGACTCTCTGCCTACTTGTGATCCTCCCCTTTGTCAAATAAATAAATTAAAAAGAATCATTAAAAAAAAAAAAAAAGAACTAGATGCTGCTCCCAGTTCTTTTCCCTGCCCCTGGGAGGAAGAAGAGGAGAGGATACATAAATTTTCATTTATAATTAAAAAATTTTTTAGGACACACATAGCTTTTTTTTTTTTTTTTTTTAAAGATTTTATTTATTCGACAGAGAGAAACACAGCGAGAGAGGGAACACGAGCAGAGGGAATGGTAGAGGGAGAAGCAGGCTTCCTGCCGAGCAAGGAGCCCGATGCGGGGCTCGATCCCAGGACCCCGGGATCATGACCTGAGCCGAAGGCAGACGCTTAATGACTGAGCCACCCAGGCGCCCCCACACATAGCTTTTTGATGAAGGTTCTCATTTATAGAGCTGCAAAGCCCCCCTTTCTTGGTTCATGGGATGACACTTGTTTTTTTAAGAATTCCATGAAGAGTCTTCATACTGACAGACCCATTTAGTTTATCATTATATCAATTTTTTGCTTCCTTAAATGGATTGGGCAAAACTTGGAATTCCACATCTTTTTAAGAACAGGAAAAACATCAATAGCGAGTAAGACAAGTTTCCCATTTGTCTATATTCCTCCACGATTACAGTGCTGTTTTTTTGCTTTTGTGGATGTGACATTGCAATTTGTAACAATAAATCTGACTAAGCCACCAACCCTTGGAATCTGATGTTACCTCCAGGTAGATAGTGTTAGAATTGAGTTGAATTGTAGGACACCCTGCTGTTGTCCAAGTATTGCTTGGTGGTGTGAGAAAAATCACCCACACATTGGATTTGTGACTAGCATTAGTGGATCCTTGGCAAGACTCTCCTTAAATATTCCTCAGGCTCGATCATGCCAGATAAACACAAAGAACCCCAGGAGACTTGTTTGTTTCCTCGTTCATGGAATATTCTGTAGTATTCGGCTTTAGCTAAAATGTAATCCTTTTAATGTTTGTTCCAGCATGAAAGGTGTAAGTAAAGTCATAGGAGATGAGGTGTGTGTGCCTGGGGTATTCATGATTATATGTACGTGTGTTGAATGAGGATGGAATAGAGCAGGTATGGGCTGGTCTTTCAGCAGAGACTGGCATTAGCTGTGTCCTATCCTTCCAACTGGAGGTATTTCTGCCCAGAGTGGGCAGAGGCTTTGGTGTTGAGGTTGGGCACCCAGCCCTCTTTCAACACGATATGGCCTCCTGATGACCTGCCCTCCCCTCCATCTGTCAGGATGGTCCAGGTTCACTCCCCAGTCACTTGGCCCTTTCTCTTTTGACATAGGTGCTAAGCATCAGTGAATTTACAGGTAACAGCTCACAGAATCCTACTCATGGCATCCTTTTTTATTCTTTACAGCAAGTGCTGTGCAGGAGTTCTTTGCCTATTTTTATTTTTCCTTTGCTGTCATGGGTTCAGACTCTGGCTCATTAACTCAGACAACTTTGTTTGGGTTTCCTCCTCCCCCTTTTTGTTTTTTGTTTGTTTGTTTGTTTGTTTTTTGTCTGCTTGGCAAATTGCTACTTGCTCACTGAGAATTATTTCTCCAAGTTGTACCTTTCCAACTCTGGTCTCCAAGCTCCTAAAAAGGCTAATGAGCACTGGTGCTTGGATTGTAACACTAGACATTTGCCACAGAGCTAATGCAAAATGCATGGCATGTGTCCAATATCAGCAAGCAAAGGGTTGCAGTGTGAGGGGGAAAAAAGAAATGCTTTCTTTATTCTGTGTGACATGGTTATCTGGAGATTTGCTTTTAAAGACACAGTTAAGCCATAGGAAAAGCCAGCTGTCATCAGGATGAACTTGGAGCATAACTGAATCACGAGCATGTGGTGGTATCTTGGAAATTATGCAGAGATTCATCTATGATCAAGGAGAAATTTTAAAATTAAGTTTACATATATTAGATATAGCTTAATTGTTTGGCAGAGAGAGAATTTGTACTACTACCCAATTTATAGGTTTTACTTTTTCTTCTTTGAAAGCAAATACTTCACATCCCAGGGAGGAAGATGGTGATGAGCGCATAAGCTGCCCTGCGCCTTTTATTTGGTAACATTTCAGAGAGGACCCATGCCAGAATATTTCATCATGCCCCCCCACCGTCTCCCCCTACTCCACCCCTGCTCTCTGATTCAATCAGACTGATTGGTACAGGTCACATCAACAGACCCCTTCCACCTGTCTGACCTTCAGTTGGATTTTACCAGGGGAGAAGCCCCAAGAGGAGGTTGGACAGTGGAAAGAAAAGTCATAGTGTTTCTTTCTCTAGCTCCTGCCTCAAAGTCGCCTCACACTGGCTGTGACCTTGACCTCTCACAGTGACTCACTTTGTAATTCTTGCTCCCTCTCACTTCCAGAAACTGGTCTGCTCATTTCTACAGACCCAGGAGATGATGCGTACTCAGCTGCTCTGAAGGCTCTGGTTAACACACCACCCCTTGTTCCTCCACACCTTCCTTATGTAAATGTTCCCTTTGTAAATACATCCTCTGCAGTTATCCTATTTTGAGTATGCCATCTGTTTCCTGTTGGGACCTTGACTGACATGTATATTACTCAAAAAGATAAATCCTACAAATAGAAGTTTCATTCACTAGAAATTTTGGTTAGTGTAATATGAGAGTGTATAAAAATCTATCTCAAACCATTGCATCGAAAGGCAGGATAGCATAGTGGTTAGGCATACAGACTTGAGAGCTAGCCTGCCTGGTTGTGATTTGCATAGATTTGTTGTGTGTATCACAGTTAGGTAATATATGTAAGCGTCTGGCATTTAGTGAGCACCATATAAGTACAAGTTACTATTAAGACTACTACTACAATTACTGGGTTTAAAAGATGAAACATTCTATAAGGTTAGGAAGACTGGGAGTGAGGTGGTGCATGTAAGTATATTAAGACAAAGCATCACACAGTTAACAATAGGACACATTGGTTTAGAGTTTGCTATGTACCAGCTTTGTGTTAGTAAGTATGCGAGGTAGTCAGCAAACATATATGCAGCCTTCTATCCTCAAGGAGCTTAGTTGAATTTGATAAAGTAGAGAATAACATACAAAATAAAAAGACATGAAAGGAGGTTAGGATTTGATGAGGGGAGGAGAAGCAGAATTACAAGGATTCCATCCAGCTATCATCCATGTATTTCCTATCTATTGTATTGATCTATCATCTGTCTGTCTCTGGATTTATTGCAGCACTTTGACCTTGAAAAGCCATAGAGACTGGCTAAACAGTCATGGGAGGCTATTTCTTCTGTCTCAGGATCCTGAAGTCTGAGGGCAGGCAGTCAGGAAGGGAAAATGGCCGTGAAGTGCATAATTCAGGAACAGACTAGAAGCAATGAGGATGGGGGGAGGCACAATGACAGACTGGAACCTACGTTGGTCTCTCACTACCTCCAAGCCTCCATGTTTTATGATGGGAGTATCCTGCAAGAAAAGTAATTGCCCTTTGTTATGAAGCTAAACACACCTTGACTATAGAGTTAGGCTGAAAAAGGATCTAGAAGGAGTTGGAATTGCTGTGGGCCCAGATACTGCTGGACACCAACAAAAGAGGCAGCAGGTAAGTGCTATGCGCTTGTGCTAAGAAAGCTTCCCGTGTGCTGACTTTCCCCCGTGTAAAAGCGCTTGGCCATTATATTGCTTCTGTCTTCAAACTCTTGCAGAAAATCTCTCATGGCCCCATGCTAATCAAAAGCTGCGCCATGAAGGGAATTCGAGGCAGTGGAGTGTCAGCTTAGTTAAGTTCATACAGTGAAAATCCTCTAAGAGCAGTAAGATTCGTAGAGTTCTGGAGTTGGAAGGAATCTAATGCCCCACAATTGGAGGTGAGGACACTGAAGCCCAAGAACATAACACAAAAAATATAGTCTAGTGGCGCCTGGGTGGCTCAGTCAGTTAAGCGTCTGCCTTCAGCTCGGGTCATGATCCCAGGGTCCTGGGACTGAGCCTCCTGTTGGGATCCCCACTCAGTGATGAGTTTGCTTTCCCTCTCCCCAACCCCTTGCTCCTGCTCTCTCTCAGATAAATAAATAAAATCTTTAAAAAAATTTGACTCTAATGGAGGTGCCTATATACCTGGTCTGTTTAAAGTAAAAACAAGCATGAATATTTCATTTAGAGAAATAATGAGTTCAGTTAAGATTAATGTACAATATGTAAACGTATATGAATATCAAAGCATAATTAAGAGTAGTAGAGGGTTATTATTTTCAAAACAGGAGCCTGTTACTTAGTGGTTAAAAGAAAAGATGTATATTAGGTGTTAAAGAAAAAAGTTGGGGCGCCTGGGTGGCTCAGTGGGTTAAAGCCTCTGCCTTCAGCTCAGGTCATGATCTCAGGGTCCTGGGATCGAGCCCCACATCGGGGTCTCTGCTCTTTGGGGAGCCTGCTTCTCCTTCTCTCTCTGCCTATTTGTGATCTCTCTCTCTTTGTCAAATAAATAAATAAAATATTAAAAAATAAAAAGAAAAGAAAAAAATTGGATCAGTCGCCAAAATTATAAGCAGAGGTTTGGGCAGGTGTATGAGAAAAGTGTAAAGTCTTCGGCCACTGTCCCCTTTTCCACATATGATTCCACATATGATTCCTCCAGGACTGTATGGAGTGTCCCCAAGGGGTGGCCATATTACCCCTTTCCTGCCCAGGCCCTGTGAGACTGGTTGGCTGCAAAGAAAGGGAAGGAAGGCCAGCCCTGAAAGAGGGTCGACTCAGTGCATTTCCCCCTCACTCCATTATTCAGGGAGAGATTGAATCTTGGCATTCTCCTGAAAAAAGAGATTTGCCTCTATTGTGCTCCACTCCTTGAATCTTGCTTGGATTAATACATGGATCTTGTCTTCAGAAAGAAAGGCTGAATCTTCAGCTGGTTTAGCTGCTGATTTGCTGTATACATTAGAGCAATTCGCTTAATCTCAAGGTGTGCAATCCATATTCAACCTAATTTATTGGATTGTAATCCAGAAACTCTGTCTGGGTTGCTCTACCCCTAAATATGGAGACTCTCCTCAGACCCCCTCCTGCTCCCTGGTCTTCATTTCATTGCAGCTGACTTATTGCTCAGACTGTTTGCCTCATATCCGGTCAGCCTTTTTTGGGCCTCTCATCCCAAGCTTTACTGATACCCCATACATGCGGTCTCCATTTTGTTCCTTTCCTGGGTGATCAACAGATAAATCCTCATCACTGGGAGATTTTGTTGGCAAACATTTATGATTGTAGCTAATACTTAGTGAATTCTTTCTGTGTATTTGGCTGCTCTAACTTCTACTATTCACAGCAGATCTATGAAGGTAGATAATATTACACTTTCTATCTCACTTATAAGAAAACAGAGTCTTGTGGCAACATTGAAAAGCTTAAGCTATACTGCTTAGCCTTTATTTCCTAGTTTCCCGTGCAAGAGGTTAATATGAAAGCACCACTAGGATTCTGACTTCGTTTTTTATTGTGAAGGGTAAGCTTAATGAACATTGATCCTACCCTTTTTGGCCCTATGTTAATGAAGACGATGTCTTTTCTCCATAATGGAATTTTCTTCCAGCCTGAAGAATAGTAATAAATGCATAAAAATGCTGTGCCTTCTTTCCTTAAATGAACGGCTGTATCTCCAAGAATCTCCAGTGTTAACCTTAGGTCCTCAGAGAACCCTGGTTTATCTGTGCAATGGTAAACATAGTGCCTTTGGCCATAACTGATTTCAAAATGGCTGGATCGAAACTGCCATATTACGAGCGTTAATGTGGTATCTGCTACTACTATTAGCAGTAATATTCAATGACCAGAATCTTACACTTAACAGATGTGTGGGTAAAAAGTACAAATATGACAAAGGAAGAGTCTGCTGATTTAGCCCCTCAGCATATGTGCATCAAGAGCACATACATATCGACCTTGAGAGAAGTGGGAGGTAGCTTGAGGAAAAACTGAATTCTGACACGCAGTCGGAGCCCGGTTTGCAAATTCTCTCAGTAGTAACAGTCTGGCAAGAGCAAGAAAATACTTTGAATGTTTAAAATATTTGCTAGAGAAGCCAGGACAAATATCAACAGAAGAAAATTAAAGGCTGTACACTAGGAAAAATTAAGCTATTGACAATATGAAGCAAAAGGACTGACAGTCAACTCGAACTATTGGTGGTCATTTTGGAGGAAAAAAAGAAGACGTGAAAAGGAACCATGAAATGGAACAAAAGAAGCGGGTCAGAAGCAACTAGATGCACCTAGATGCCTCTGTGTGGCTTTACTTTTAAGTGTCCACACAACCTTCATTAAGTGGCAAAAGCAAGGCACGGAATCCGCATTGTTCTAGGGGACGACTTAACTGTTGGTTGACTTGCTGAATACTCTCCACAACCCATAAAGTGGGTGTGATTATTTTGCATGTCTTACAAATGAGGGGATTGAGAGCACGCCTTGAGTCAGATCACTAAGTAGGAAACAACAGGATAGAATGCTTATTCAGGCAGGCTGGTCTGGGAATTACTGCTTTTCATGATGTTTGCTACATTTTTAAGCAAATACAGTTACAAATACATGGACTATTATCTGAAACTTTATATATGAAACAGTAATAGGTTTTGCCTCTAGATAGAGAAGGACTAGGGACGAGGGTCTATGGCAGGAGAGATACTTACTCTACTAGTCTTCTGTACTATTGATTTACTTTTATGATTTTCATCACATGCACATATAACTTTTTCACTAACAATGGGAAAATAATTAAAAAGAAAGCATAAAAAGGAAAAAAGCTAGAAAGGAAAATCCCACCTTACATATGCTGACTTTGTTTTTTACACCTTCCCTTTGCCATACCTCTACATTTCATCAGCTCAGTAGACCACAGAGCCTTTCACAAATAGCTTTGAGCCCCAAGGCCAGTCTGACTATTGGTTAATGCAAATAAGCACAGCAAATGTTTCTGCTCTGCCTCAGTACCCACAATCTCATTTGAAGCAGAGTTATGTGTTATGGCATTGCTAGGCAGACCCCTTCAAGCAAGGCAGGATCTGCATGCAGTTATAGAATGTTCAAATTGGTTTCTCTTTAAATAGAGGTGGGTCTGGGTTTGTTGATCAAATCAATTAGAGTGGGTTTCCGCAGTTCACTCTTAGAATGGGAAATTGCCTTTCCAAAGCATTGGAGAATAACAAGGACCCCAGACAAAAGGACTAAAGGTTTTGAGATGCATATCTGGAAATCAACCTGAGGTCTATTTGTGCAAACAATATCTACTTATTCCCCCACCCCCTTTCTTCCTCTCTTTTCAATCATTTTATTAAAGTATCATTTACTCAATAAAATGCACATATTGTAAGAGCACAGTTACAGGCACCTTATTTAAGATATTTCCATCATCCCCAAATGTCCCTGATACCCTCCTTTAGAGGCAATTTCTATACATTTTTTTTAAAGATTTTATTTATTTATTTGACAGAGATAGTGAGAGCACAAGCAGGCAGAGCAGCAGAGGGAGAGGGAGAAGCAGGCTCTCTACCAAGCAGGGAGCCCGATGTGGGGCTCGATCCCAGGACCCTGGCCAGGATCATGACCCGAGCCGAAGGCAGTCACTCAACCAACTGAGCCACCCAGGTGCCCCTATACTTTTTTTTTTTTTTGATACTGTCATATGTCAGTCATTTTAATTCAGAGACATGAATCAATTATCAGTCAAGAACATGTGTAGAAGCAGTAGTAAACAAAGCAAACTCACAACAAACCAGAAGCTCCACGTCTCTGAATTACTCCCATTAGCAGCTATCCCTTGGGTGAGAGTCACCCTAGTACCAATGTGAATAGACCAGGGAGCCAAACAGACCATGCTTTTCTGTTTTCTAATGCCTTCATTTTGGGAATGCCGCAGGACCCTTGCCTTTATCATTAACCGCTAATAGCTAGAAGAGAAACACCTTCACCCCTACCTTTTCAGTATGTATGAAATCAGTTTCTATACTTTCAATCCTTATTCTTTAGGATAGGATTACTATTTTCATAGCTTAGTGTTGCTTCCTGTACATCTTTATAGAAATTCCGTCATACCGTATGTTCTCTTGTGTCCATCTTTATTTACATAATGCTTTCGAGATCCATTCTTGCTATTATGTGTATCAATAAGTTATTCCTTTTTATTTGTTATTAGTTTTGTTTTGCCATTCACCAATTGGTGGGCACTTGGGGTGTTCCCAGTTTGGGGCTATTGTGAATATAACTGCTATAAATATACCTGTATAAGTTTTTATGTGAACCTATGCTTTTATTTCTCTCATGGAAATTCCTAGGGGTAGGATTGCTGAGTCATGTGGCAAATGTATGTTTAATTTTCTAAGAAAATGGTTAACCATTATTAGAATAATTAACAAGGAGACCATTAGATTGAGGTGTCTCTAATGCCACGTTTGCAAACCAAAATCTAAGCCTATAAATGCCTCAAGGCTACAAAATCGAAACCTAGGACAACCAATCACAAAGAGCCAGCTTAAACTTTGAATGTTAGCTAATCAGTACTTGCTTTACTTTGCTTCTGCCTTTTCTCTGTAAAATCTCTCCAGGAGCTCTTTTGGTAGAGCTTCTGCTTTGGCACTGCCCAATTTGAATGGATTTTGCTTAGATAAACCCTTAAATTTTTAATATGCCTCAGTTTATGTTTTAACATTGTTTTCCAGAGGCATTATGCCATTTCCCAAGTTTATCAGAAGCACAGTTACTCCACATCTGCTCTAGCACTTGGTACTGTCAGTCTTTCTATTTTTAGCCATTTTAGTATGACTGGAGCTTTTTCTCTCTGTCATTTGAATTTGCATATCTCCAATGACGAATGACTTTGAACATCTTTTAATATGCTTATCGGCCACTGGAATATTTTTTTGTGCATTATCTGTTCAAATCTTTTGCTCATTTTTTAAGTGAGTTGTTCAATCTTCATTATTGAATTCTAGGAGGTTTTTAAAAATGTATTTTGGATACAAGTTCTTTGCTATACGTATGTATTGAGAATGTCTTATCCCAATCTGTCTTGCCTTTTGAAAGGCAAAAGTTTTACATTTTGATAAAGTTTATTTTATCAGTATGGCTAGTTTTTGTCTAAGAAATCTTTGTAATTTCTTAACAAAGATAACTTTTTAATGTTTTTCTTCTATATACTTAGATCTTTGATCCATTTGAAATTAATTTTGGTATATAGTATAAAGAATGGGTGGGGCTCTTTTTTTTTTCTATGTAAAAATCCAGTTGTTTTAACACTATTTGTTGAAAAGATGTATTTTCCTCAATATCTTGGAAGTTTTGTTGAAATCAATGAACTCTATGTATGTGGCTCCAGTTGTAGAGTAGCACATTGGTCTGTTTTTCTGTCCATTTGCCTATACCACATGTCTTCTTTTTTTTTTCCCAAATACTTTTATTTTATTTTTTCAGTGTTACAAGATTCTCTATCTCAAACAAGTGAATAAACTCTTTAAAAAATAATTCAAAAATAAGGCAATATAAATCTACAATAATTAAGACGTGGTATATGCCCTGGGTGTGGTACATATACTACATGTCTTAATTATTGTAGATTTATATTGCCTTATTTTTGAATTATTTTTTAAAGAGTTTATTTATTTGAGATAGAGAGAGTGAGAGCAAGCGACTGAGAGAGAGAGAGAGAGAGAGAGAGAGAGAGAGAACAAGCAAGGGGGAGGGGCAGAGGGAAATTAAGAAGCTGGCTCTCCACTGAGCAAGGAGCCTGATGTGAGGCTCGATCCCAGGACCCCTGGATCATGACCTGAGCTGAAAGCAGACACTTAACCGACTTGAGTTACCCAGGCATCCCTTAATTACTGTAGATTTAGAGTATGTCCTGAAATCAGCTCAGGAGCACCAGTCCTCATGGCCACCCTGTGTGGTTTGTGTGTACCCACTGGCTTTAGCAGTGCAGCTGGGGGCGGGGGGCGGGAGCAGGACACACACACGGGCTTTACAAAGGCAGTGGAGAAATGACTTGACTGTGAGCTCATTCAGCCTCCAGCAATGCTATGGGGGTGTGCCCCATTTACACACACAGGCAGCCCCCAGGTTGAAGGCAGGAGAATGTCATGACCACTGGAACTCATCTACCCCAGCCAGCAGCTGAGGATCACCGCAACACCCATGCTTTCTGCTTCAGCAAGGCGGTGGGACAGTGCCATAACCCTGTGTCTCTGCTTGTCCCAGGGAGGCAGCAGGAGGGTGCTGCATCAGGTGTGCCCAACTGCGCTAACAGGGTAGGTGGAGAGTACAGAGATGGCATCTGCCAGTGCCTCTGTCTTTGGAGAGAGCCCCCAAATGTCCCCGTCCCTCTAGCAGATGCCTCCAGACCAGAAAATGATTTCCTTCACATATAGTCTAGGCATTTTTAAAACTGGTGCTTTTGCACTGGATCCTGGGGCAAGTGAGACCGCATTGTGAGTCCTTTAAAAGGAGAATCTCAGTTTCCTATAGCACTTTAGGTCCCTTGGATATTAGCCCCATTAGTTTTGTAAGTGAGGCATTTTTCGAAGCTCATCTCTCAAGTCCTCTTCTAAGGACGGAGGTGCCTGATGTGGGGAACAAGTCCCTTGTTCCTCTGGGAGTCCTACAGGGCTGGTGAGATCTCTCTCTATTGTCTATCATAGCGCTGGGTGGGGAGGTCTTTTGCCAAGACTATGTCTCTGCCTCTCCTACTGGTCTCAATGTGGTTCCTTTATTCCTTGTTGTGGAGAACCTGTTCATCTAGTTTTCAGATCTTTTTCAGAGGGAAATGATACATATACAACTGCAGATTTGGTGTGTCTGTGGGAGGGGGTGAGTTTAGGATCTTCCTATCCTGCCATCTTGGACCCTTCCCCCGTATGATTTTTTTCCTTTATTTTGGTTTTATGTCATTTGAGTATGATATTCTTAGGTGTGGTTTTCTTTGTATTTATTATATTTGGTATTTACTAGACTTCCTGGATCTCTAACTTAATGTTTGTGATCAATTTTGGAAAGTTTTTCATCATTATTTTGCCCAATGTTTTTTATGTGTCATTTTCCCCTTATTTCTTTGTGGGATGACAATAATATATATTTAACTGTTTAATAGTGTTATACTCTAATCATTATTTTAAATCTTTTTCTATCTGTGGTTCAGTTTGAGTGATTTCTAATGTTCTCTCTTCAAGGGTATTGATTTTTTTCCTCTGTTGTGTCCAGTATATTCTTAAATACATCTAGTCAATATTTTATTTCAAATATTTACATCTTAGTTTCAAGATTTCTATTTGGGTTTTCTCTTATGGTTTTTAAATCTTTCCTGAAATTTCATATTTCTCTGCTCATTATATTTATAATATCCTATAGATTCCCATACAAATTTTATCTGCATTATTTTTATGCTATTTTGTAATTCCAGCATTTGAGCTGTTTCTTTTTATTAACTGATTTTTCTCATGATTATTGATCAAGGTCACATTTTCTTGCTTCTTTACATATTTTGTAATTTTTTATTGAAATATGGACATTATGTACAAAGAAAAGTAAAGGCTGCAATACATTGTGATATTGTAAGACTAGAAGTCCTTTAGACTCTGAAACTGTGAGATAATGACAGCATGAAACCCTGAGACCTTGCATATCCTAACTGTAGACTGAATGCCCATGTAATTTAAAAAAGTCACAGTATTGAGGTTAATCTGGCCCTGATATCATGGTCCCTAAAGTTTCTCCTGAGGGACAGAATTTATCTGTCCCTACAGTAGTGTCAAGTGAAGAAGGAACTTTCCTGAGGGAAGAAAGAGTTTACATGAAAAGGCTTAGTGGGTAGTCATCTATTAGGGGGGTCATAGGAAAAGGAGGGAAAAGGGACTAGAATGCTCTTCTAGGCAAACCCCAGGGTGTGTAACCCAGAGGGATGGGATGGAAAAGTGATTAAATGAGAGCTATTGAAGAAATTATGTGTAGTATAACTAGAGATCTTACAATAAAGTCAGAGCACAAGAAAGTTGACTTTGTGGTTTATAGCATATTGAGAGTGTGAACCAACGGCATGTACTTCACCTCTGTGGAGCAATTACTGCAGCATAATAAAGAAATGTAAGTTCCTAAGTATTTTGGGGAACCACAAAAGAGGAAATAGTTGATGTCATGTAGCATATAAAGTATTTTGCTATAGCTATTTAGCATGCATGTAAGACACTGAGTTTGATTGCTCTCAATATACAGAAAAATTATCTGCTTTTCCAGTTATGTAAAATAGAAGAACTATGTGCTATTGTTATTATATTCCTGATGAGAGATGGGCCAGAGAGTTTTGGTTTGGAAAATGTTACTATGAATTTATGGTTTGGAAAATGTTACTATGAATTTATTCTATTCCCTGGCTGATGGAATCTGGGAGAATTAGGCTCCTCAACCCTTAAGGGAAGGGAGGAGATTGCCTCCTGACCACACAGACATAGCAACTCTTTGTAGTGATTTGCTTTTTGTTCTTGACTATGTAACTCTTAGAGCACATATTCAGAACTGCCTAGAGGCATCTCTTGTTTGATGCAGGAAAAGATTTAATTGTGATTCCTTGGAGAGAAGGTCAGGAAAAGAAAGGGCTATCGCAGTAGTGAATAGCATTACTTATGGAGAGCCAAAGTAAGGTGTTCAAAGCTGGTCACAAAGTCAAGGCTTTGTGGAATTAAATATTTTGAAATGAGGGAGTCCAAGGAAGCTAAGCAACTTGGGAATATAAGAAGCAGTCCATGAGTGCCTAGGAGACTTTGGGCAAAGAAGTTCCAACATCCATGTATGTCTACATGGGCCTTCAACTTTAAAGTAATTAATTGTAACTTCTGTGACAGGTTACTTATTCTTGGACCACAGAATGTGTCCATCATTATTTTCTGAGGAGGTGGCAAAATTAAGGGATTGGCATCTGCCGGTGAGTTACTTCTCTGCTTTGTGTTTCACAGTAAAGGCATCTTCTTTGCCTGATGTTGGGGTGATTGAGACAGAGCTGGGAGGGTAATAGAAAGTGACTGCCTTTTTTTTTTTTTTTAAGGACTTTATTTATTTAGTTGAGAGAGAGAGAGCGAGCAAGAGAGGAAAGAGAATGAGCAGGGGGAGCCGTAGAGGCAGAGGGAGAAGCAGACTCATGACAGGGCAGGGAGCTCCAAACAGAGCTCCATCCCAGGACCCTGGGATCAAGACCTGAACTGAAGGCAGATGCTTAACTGACTGAGCCACCCAGATGCCCCAAAGTGACTGCCCTTTGATGCTATTTGTTAACTTTTCCATTATTCACAAAGATTGTAAATAAATTCAAGCAGACTTCCGATTAAATTCTCCATTATTTTATAATTATCTCTCTAATCTGTGAAGAGTTGGAAGGGATTGAAAATCATGTGCCATGAACGGTGGACCTGATGTATCTTATGTAGTGTACTTTCTGTAGGGACACATATCCTTATGTAGCTCCCTAGCCCACATGCACAAGGCTCCATTGCTCTCCATTAGAGGATGTCCCCTAGAGCCGTTTCACAGGCTAGAGGAGTGGGCTTCTTATAATCACCTTTGCACCAACCATTTTCTAGTCTCTGATCTTCAGGCCATGGTTTACATAATAAAATCCCCTTTTATTAACTTGACATTAAATGGCACCGTGATCAATGGTTTCTTTCCAATGCCTGCCTGGGTCTCTCCTCCTGATATGAGGCATGAGTCTGAGAAGGAAGCTCAGTCCTTCCATATATGCCATATATATCCCTAAGGTACAGTCTTTCTTGGTACCACTTTATTCTTCAATGTTTTTCCCTTAGGTCCAGCCTTGCCAACTCCTGTCAATTGAATTGTATTTGCATATATTTCAGGCCACTCCTAGAGTACCTTGTGTGTTCTATGACCTGGCATAAAAGACATGCTCTGTGAGCTGCTTTTCTATTACCCTTGAGGACAACATTGAGCTTATCCTTTTATACTTTGTTTAGTGACCAAGGCATATATTTGCAGGAAATTTACCTAAGATTTAGAGAGTAATTTTTGGTTTTGGTATAACAGTTTTTAGTCGTTTGCAAATACATTCAGGGACTACCTTTAATGGGAATTTATTCCACCTGTTTGTCTACTGTCTTTCACATTGTGTTCAGATCTCTTAGACCAACCTGCCCAGGCTTCTCCCTGTACACGAATATAGCCCTTATTGAAAGTAATGAGGTAATCTAAATGAAAATTATGTGAGCGTATACTATAAATGGATTCATAATAATATGAATAATAATGAAAGTAATCTCAAAGCTTTGTTAATTCTGGGTACCTAGAATTAATTTCACTCTGAACAAGGAAACACAAAATTTATATAGAGATTTTACCTGAGTTGTGCTTAGAATGGGGGTCAAGAGCAAGGAGGGTTCAAGTATATGAATGAAGGTAAGTACATTGGAGAGGAAAGCCAACCGCACAGCTGGAGGTGGATCTGAGAGAATATTGCAGTTTTTTCTATTGCTTGTTGCAATGTAACGGAAAGGACACAAAGAAAAACCCAGTATAGTAACTTGCTGAGAAGATGGACTATATAATTATCCCAGACAATCGTGTGCCATTTTCTTTAGATTCTTTATATCAGAAAAATCACCACTTGAGCTAGAAATTTTTCGAGGGTCTATGAATCCTTACATTGCCCAACCAAAATCTATTGTAGAAGCCTAACCTAATGTATTTAAGAGGTTACATCGGGACTACAAAGCCACACCACCTAGTTTCAAATCCTGGCTGTGTCACTTACTAGTTGGATGGCTCGGCTTTGTGATTTCTGTTTGACCTCCTCATCTATACAATGGGATTTTAAAGGGTTGTTATAAAAAGTAAATTAATAGTTATATGTAAATTACTTATGACTGCCCATGGCATGTATTGGGAGATTTGCCAGTGTTTATCTTCATTCCACATTTTTTTTTCCAGCTGAAAGAACTCAATCTTTCATTCCTGATTTTAATATAACAGCACTTTAAAGTAAACACTATCTTCTATTTAAAGGTCAAAGCTTGATGAGTCTACGAGAACGGCTTCGGGATTCTTAGAGAGTGTGTGCCTTCCCTTGGCGGCAATTCTGTTAAACTGAACATATGTCATCTCTTTGACAGACGGCGGCGGAGAGAGCCTCCTTTGGAGCATAACGTGGAGGTTTTGTGAGCAGTCAAACAAGAAGCTTTGGGATCAAATAGAATAGGAAGAAAGGGAGAAGTTTATAATTTGAAAATAAAGAGGAAAGGTGCAACATTTGTGGAAGAGCACAGACTAATCTACCGAATATATCACAAATTTCCATCACGGCCTTGTTTTGTAGACTATGTTTGTACACGGAGGAAGCCTCTATTCTGGTATTTGTTTTATTTGTCCAAAGTCTTATTCTCCGATATCAGAACAGAGCATATTTGTGTGGCATTCCCGTGTTACGAATCCATTCTGGCCCGTGGGTCATAATTTCCTCTGTTCCATTTGCTCCGCGATTCCCTTGTGTCGCAGGAAGGCAATGTCTGAAATGTATCTCCTCGATGGCGCCCTCTGTCACCCTGCAGCCAAACTTCTCACCCACAAGCTAGATACTTAATTCATATGTTCTTCCCAATTGGTTTAAACTTTCAAAAAAAATCCAAGATTGTTTTGCATGACACAGGTGATCCTCATGAACTTATTACCTCTCTCAAAGGCCATTTCTCTTGGCAGCTGCTTCACACTGAATAAAGATGAGGCCTGCTCCATCAATTGAGATGAACATCAGTGCAGCTGTGTCCTATTGAGGCTGGAAGAAGTAAACATGAGATTAATTTTTCAGTGAGGTAGATCAATCTAGAGAGAACATAGGGACAATTCAAATCCAACAACTTCGTTTTGGAAGGTTTTACACCTCTAGATTATTAACGAAGTCGCTTCAATCCTGAATGTTAATTGTGACCAAGCTTGATAGTGTAGACATTTTTGCTTTTCATTAGAATTGGTGGTCTGTGTTGTCCAGCCAGGGACTTCTGCTGATTTTTCCTTAGTGTCAATGACATTTGGTCTAAGGCCATGCTGCCCCCGGGTGCACATCAGAATCACCTGGGGAATAAGAAGAATATAAAGAAGTTCAGGACACATTGTCAATATGCTTATTCTTTATTTTGCAGAATGTATATTTATATGGTGTCATATTTATCAGAGCCTTATTTATGTCAGATATTGTAAATTAAAGGAGAAAAGGACATATTTCTTGACTTTAAGAAGCTTACGGTTTACTGATAGGAGATTAATGAAGAGAATTTCTATACCTAGTTCTCAAATTCTATGAGAAAGAAGGGGGGTCCTCTAACCTAGTGGTAGAAGGGTTGCAGTTGGTGGCAAGAGGGGCTTCCTGGAGAAAGTGGCTGCTGAGCTGTGTCCTCACTGTAGAATGCAAAGGAATGAGCAGGGTGGAGAAGAATGAAAGGGATTTCATGACAAAGGACCGTACCAGCTGCAGTATGAGTAAAAGACTCCTTTGTTGTGCTGGAGGAAACAAAAGCAGTTTGATTTTGTTGGGGCACCAAGTAGGAGGACAAGTAAGGGGAACGGGAAGGAGGCTCACATCCCAGTGTACCATCCATGGCAGGCTCCAGAGGACAGATACACCTGACCAGTGTGGGGAGCTGCCGTAAGGTTCTAGATCTCCATTCCTCTGGTTTCTGATGTCATCATGGAGAACTTAAATGCTTGATTTATGCAAAGCAAATTGGGTATACAGACAAATATCCATTAGATATGATAGATTCTCCTGAAAAAGAATACTTATCATCACTGAGCAATGCACATTCAACTCACAGCCACAGTATTGAGCCTGATAAGCCATTGAAATGGCCTAAAGAGTCATTCCATAGCAGTTGAGGTAAAGGAGAAATCACTTCTGGCTGGCTAAAATGTTCCAAGACAGTTAGCGGAGTATGGTGGCCCACTCTTGGCCTTGAGGGAGGAGGAAACTTTTGAAAGGCACCATTTTAGAAAGAAGGAAAGAAGGACATGAGCAAACAACAGAAAATGTTAAGTCTTTGTTATGGTTGACCAAAAGGGTCAGAACAGGAGGATGCATAAGGGAATGAGAACAGAGAAAACTACAAAGTTATGCAAAGGCCCAGTCATACATAGCAGGTTTTGTTGAGAATTCAACCAAAGTTTGGGGAATTCTAGAAAATGAGACCCAAGGAAAGTTTCTAAGCAGGGGGAAAATATTTTTCAGTACAGTGTACTATGAAGATTGAGCTGGCCATGGAATTCCTGGCAGAGTTTTTAGAAAATGAAAATAAGTACAAATATTAAGAGTCTGAACCAACAGAGAAGCAAGTAGAAATAGAAGACATCTGTAGGAGAAGCGAAACCACATGCCCACTCTGGTCTATTGATCGAAAGCATTTTTATCCAGGCTTTTGTGTGATTCTGAACAGCATCCAGAACTGGAATCTGTGTCTTTGGTGACATCCTCTATACTGTTAATCACGAGGACTCCCTGTTTCACTGGGAGGTGGAGTTAATCTATATCAATGCAGAGAATCAGGAAATTCAGTTGTTAAAGCCAGCACTCCCCAACTTGCCCGTTATTAAAATCTCCTAGAGAACTTGTTAAGTAGATTTCCGGACCCCAGCAAGGTTACAGAGTCAGAGACTCCAGAAGAAGTCTCAGTCAGTGTACTGAAGCAGTCCCCATCATCAGGGCAAGTTTGGGGAACACAGCACCAGAGTGCAAAGTAGTTGATGAAATAGAGAGGCCTGTGTTGAGATAATTCGTACATTGAAGTATAATGATTCTGTTAGCTTTTTCAGGTGCGGAGAAACTGAAGTCATAATCCACATCCTACCATCTCCCCATCTTTGTGTTCTGATCTACCATTGTCTTACTGGGTTACCACAATAGCATCCTATCAGCAGCTCTCCCTGCTGAAGAGAAAAGAAAAAATTCATTCTTTCTGAGATATAATTTATTTCCCATACAGGAGATATGAAAATCTTTTAAAAGCAAAGACTCAGTCTGTTAAGCATCTGCCTTTGGCTCGGGTCATGATCCCAGGGTACTGATATCAAGCCCCACATTGGGCTCCTTGCTCAGTGGAGAGTCTGCTTCTCCCTCTCCCAGGGCCCCTCCCTATCTATGCTCTTTCTCTCTCTCAATTAAATAAATAAAATCTTTTTTAAAAAAGGCAAAGACCAGATCCTGCCACATCCCCAGTGATTTCTAATTATGCATGTAGAAAAAAATCCAAACTTCCTACCATAGCCTCCAAAGCCCCTCTTGGATTGCCCTGTCCATCTGTTCATTTCAGTTCTTGCAACCCTTTCTCTTTGCTCACTCTGGCTCGTTCCTTTTCCTTGAGCATCTCAAGTTTATCGTTCTCTTTGAGCTAGATCCTCATTGTTCTTGCTTCCCGTGACTACCTTTCTCCAGATATTCACTGGTCTAGTTTCACTGTGTTAATCAGGAAGGACTTCCCAAACCCCTATGTGGAAGAGCTACTATATACAACAATTCCCTGTTCATATTCTGCCCGAGCATTAACCCTGTGCATTTTACCTGAAAAGTTATCACAATCTTCTCTCATGTCACATATTTGTCTATATGTTTTTCTCTGTCTCCTTTATGAGAATGTGTGTGCCTTAAGACAATAGATGCAATGTTCAGTGATCATTTCTTGGATGGTTGGATGAATTAATGATGTGTTGGAATGTGATAGGAGCTATGTAGTATGTATGTCTTTTGAATCAGTGCTTTTTTTCCATGTTATTGCTCTATCATCCAGATTTTAATTGTCTGGACTATAGATATTTTGGAATGTTTTCTCACAATTTCATACTTTGACACCCAGTGATCTGGCTTCTCTCTAATATTGCTTGGTCATGTAATGTTTTATTTTATATCTATACATATATAGAATATAGATAGATAGATAGATAGATAGATAGATAGATATAGATATAGATACACACACATACATATATTTGGAGAAGTTGCTATTAACATGGGATAGGAAAAAAAATCCCATCTGTGTTGATCTCTTTATACTTCTTCTCACTTTTCAGACTTGACTTTCTTCTGGGTGTTTAAACGTTCTACTCACATGACTTTCCTAGCTCTATCCAGGGCCTTTAAGATCACGTTGTTCTTATTTCTCTGACCTTTCTCCTTCTCTTTCTCTATTAGAAGCAGTCACCTTTTGAACTGATAGTCACAGACAAGCTTTTAGAAATGGTTGTTGCTTCCAGCAGAAGTGGAGATGGGTCTAGATTTGGGATATTGCTAGCACTTAGGGGCTGGGATTCTTAGCCTCGGGCCAGTCTGGGTAGCCAAAAACTCCTATAAGATACACTGTGTAATGCAACCAAATTTACATGCTCTAATTTGCTTTAAAGACAAGAGATTTAGAGCAACATGATATCAAACCATTGATTTAGGCTTCACTGTGTCTCTCACTGGGTATTATGTCAGCCACAATTATCTGCTCAGCCCTTTCCTGGTCTATTTTTTGAGACTCCCAAATTTCTAACTTGACTTCACAGAGGAAATTAACCAATGGGCAGTCCGAGGTGGGGCTTGCAAGACAGACTCAGGATCTCCTCTCATCACTGTTCTCTCCGATCCATTACATCTCTGAAGATGTTCAGGGATATGTAAGTTGTTATTGCTGTGGCTGCTTTAAATAATTCGCCAGGTTTGTTTCCTTTCTCACATTTGATTTTTGGGTTTGACTTAAAAATAAATTCTTCTGGAATCATAGGCTGTGAACTCAAGATCAGATAGTCAGAATCATTAACGGGGCTGAGTATCGATGCTACAACTGTGTATGAACGAACAGAACACTCGTAAATAGGCGCACAGGTGTATCAGCTGCATTTACGCCCCACACAACCAAACTCGCGCGAGTGCTTATATTCTCCCCTTTATCTTTTGAGAGCAGGACAGCTCAGCCTCGCTTCACAGTCTAAACCAGTACTTCATTAAAAGAAATTATTTTTCTTCCAGAGATACTGTTACGGTGCGAGAAAGCGTGTTGAAAGGAGCCTACGGTGGGAGTGGGGTGGGCTTCTATGGCTTTGTGCCCTGTGGCCCCGCCTGCCTCGCACGGACCTGCCTTCCAGGACATGCTGAGGGAGTTTCCAGGCTCAGAACCCCAGCCCCTGTGGCTTCCAGTTTACTTTCTAGGCAGGCAAGAGCTGCTGCCTGTCTGATAGGCTTTCTCTTGTCGAGGACCTGCCCGGGGGCAGATCTGTCTAGTTATCTGCCGGCCTTTTGAAGCTGTACTGCACACAGCTGCTCTCCCCCGCATCTCAACTTCTACCTGCCTGGAAGGGACTCGGCTGATAAGTCCTCACCGGGGGGCCCGAAGAGTTATTTACCTGGATGTGAATCTCTCTACAGGCACCCGGAGAGTCGATTTGCACACCACGCTTTTCATCACTCAAGGTGATTTTTCTGGTTCAGATGTCTAGAGCTAAACAGAGAAAAATATTTTTGTAGTGGAAGAAACATCCCTTTCACAATTTGACTAGGGTAAGGCTCTTATGACAGGTAATTGGCATGAAAACTGCTAGTACGTGGTAATGATGGCCTGAAAACAGGAAGGCAACACCACCCTTTAAGTGGCTGTAAAATTAGGTAATGAAAGACAGTTTGGGGGGTGGGGGAGAGTGGGCCAGATTTGTGCAACTTTTTTAAAAAAATAGATAAATCCCAATTAAGTTTGGAGACTTTGCCGTTCTCTGTTGTTTGTAATCTCCATCTAACTCTGTTCAGACTGAAATGCGCAGTCTATGTCCAACAGCAGGAGACCCAAGCGGTGCTTAGCTGTTGCATTAAGTGGGATGAAATAAGTAGGTTGAACAGAAGGAATGCTTTAAAAACCCTGAAGTGCCATCCTAAATGAGTCACCCAGCTGTGGACTGCTTGGAAGCAGCAGGATCATCCAGACAAGACTGGCTTTCAGCCAGGAGGTCAAAGGATAATGCATTCACCCTTCTGTGCGCCCAGGAGTGAAAGTCACTGGCTCTAACTCTGGCCTCTCTGTTAGCAGAGCCTGCGGGTGTAGGGGGAGTGGGCACTGGGCTCCGCCTGCCTCCCCATTCACAGGGTGCGAACCGAGACTTCCAGCATTACCCTCCAATGAAATTCTACATACTATCTTGGAGATTCATAACAGGATAAAAAAATATGTTGTAAAATGTGAAAGCTATGTCCTATTCCTATGCCACAGTGTTTCTAGGGCATGAGGAATTCATATTTTTCATCCATTTGGCAAAATATGAATCTGATGGTGGTGCATTTATGAATTTATTTGATGCCCGTGATTTCTGTGACTATGCAAGCTCATAGATGCATACCTAAGTCAGAGTGATACCTTAATAGCTCAAAGATGACTATTTGCTTAAGGCCCATCAGTCACCTTCCATGGCTCCTAGAAGAATATCCAACATTTAGAAACTATCCTGTCTCTTCAGGCTCATTTCACGTCTGGTTTCTGCTTCTTTCTTTTTCATTCCAGCAGCATTGTTTATCTTTTAGTTAGTTTCTTGCCTTGCTCTCTCTCCCTGTTGGGCTTTGCTCATGCTGTTCCCTCTCTGGAACCTTCTTCTTCCCATCTCTGTCACTAGCTATTATTGCCTACACCTATTAGGTGTCAGCTTTAAGGCAGTTATGAACAGTGAACTCCTAGACCAGCTCACATTCTCTATCAAAACCACCATCATATGTTGTTGGAATTACTCATTCATTTATATCTCTCCCCTGTAAGGCCCTAGGACAGAACAGGAATTGTTCTGTCTTGTGTAAGATTGTTACACAATTACAGGGTATAAAAACCACCCTGGACATTGTTCAGTAAATATCTGCTGTATGAAAACCCCTGTGATCAAAGGCATTTCATGTGGCTTCTACTTGTTTAAATGTACTTAGTGGCTACCTTTGAAAAATATCTTTTTTAAAAAAAGAATTTTATTTCTTTCCTTGAGAGAGAGAGGGAATGCTAGTGGGGGCAGAAGCAGAGGGAGAGGGACAAGCAGACTCCACACTGAGCACAGAGCCTGATGGAGGGGCTCCATCCCATGACTCCAAGATCATGACCTGAGCTGAAATCAAGAATTGGATGCTCAACTGACTGAGCCACCCAGGTGCCTCCAGTGGTTACCTTTGAGTAAGAGTATTAATACCATGAAGAAATACACCATCCGGCTTTGAAGATTAGAGTTTGTGAAGGAGGGGAAGTTTTCATTTAGTCCATTATAGCTTTTGAACATGTTAAAAGACTTGATTGAGGACACCATCAAAGCCAGAGGTTACTGACTCCAATGCCCACAGGGACCAGCATCAATGTAAAGAATAGGGCTGAGTGCAGACTGGGGCAGATTGGGGTCCCACCACAGGTAATTGTTCCCATGTGGACATGTGAGCTAAGAATTGGCAGGTTATCTAATTTTTCAAGAGAAGAGGAAAATCCAAAAGGTTTATGGGAAAATAATAATTTTAAAAAGTTGGTAAATAATTTCACATTTTTCAAATACCTTGCTTACCAGATGAAACATTTCTGCTGGGACGCAACAGTTTGCCAGCTATGAATTTAAAATTTAATCATTAAGTTAAAAAATCGGTATTGAGACAATCAATTTGTTCATGCATGGATGTTTGACCCAATGAACAACTGATGTATAAATAATAAATCTTACAATTTTAGAATGAGAAGGGACATTAGAATCATCTTATAAATACCTTCTTCCACGTTACAGATGGTAAAATCTCAGGTCCAAAATTAAATTACTGGGGCTTAAAGTCAGATGCACACAATTAAGTAACATGGACTTAAATCCAGGCGTTTTGATGCTTGGCTTTTCTCATAACTCCAAGCAACATTGTGTGTGTGTGTGTGTGTGTGTGTGTGTGTGTATCTGCACATGCATATTTTGCTCTAAGTAAATGGAGTGAAATATGGTGGTCTGTGCTAATGCTTCTGAAATTTTCCTGTGTATGTGAATCAATTGGGGATCTCATCAAAATGCAAATTCTGATTCAGCAGGTCTGGAATAGGGCCCGAGTTTCTATATTTCTAACAGTTCCCAGGTGATGCCAGGCCCAGGACCAAGCTTTGGGTAGAGTGGATGGACCACCTCTGTAACAGTTGCTGTAGATGTTGGGAATAGAATGTGCTCTTTGATTTTTTTTCTTTGCCAGTTACCACTCCACTAACATTTTTCATTTCTTCCATGCTGAATCCTTGACAAGTAAAAATATTAAATTAAGAGCAAAATCCACTTACCAGGAGAAGTAGATAAATAAATGACTGAAAACAAGGGGTCCTGAGGAAATCAAATCTTCAACTAAGAAATCAAAATCTCCATTATGTAAAATGCATGAGTTTTCTTGTGTCTTGCTTTGTAAATGATATTAGTTATGGTTAGTTGCTGGGGAACTATTGAGTCATTTTCTAACTAATAGCAATGGAAAATAACATGCCAGAAAATAAAGGGGAGAAGATACTTCAGAATATAATAACAAACATTCCACAAGATGGCAGTAAGTTCCTATGCTTTACAGTTCACTTAACCTTTTACAGAGTTTACATTTCGTCAGTGAAAATTTTAAAAGAATTACACTATTTTTTTGTTTTTGTTTTTTGTTTGTTTAGTTTTTTTGTAATGACAGAACTCAACTTAAGTGAAGTTATATTATTTTCTCAGTCAAAAGACTAATGGCTATTTTTTGTCACACGTTCTTCTTCATAATAGTGTTGTATGCTGATGTTACCCTTTCTTTTTTTTTTTAAGATTATTTATTTGAGAGACAGAGCGAGAGCAAGCATATGAGCAGGGGGAGGGGCAGGGAAAGAAAGAAAGAGAGGGAGAGACTAGCAGATTCCCTGCCTTAGAGCTGAGCTCTAAGCCTGATGTGGGGCTCCATCTCGGGACCCAGAGACCATGACCTCAGCTGAAACCAAGAGCCGAATGCTCAACTGAATGAGCCACCCAGATGCCCGCTGATGTTATCCTTTTAACTTGTATTTATTTTTTCAGGTTATCATTGAGACATCTAAGTGGAATACATTGTCATTGAATATTGAAAATTCTTTGAAGCAATGGATAGATGACTGTGTTCAAAATTTCAAACACATTTTTCAACTCTTAATTGGCTATTTTCATTTAAGAAAACCTACTAATTAAGACAGAAAGAACCATAAAAGTGAATTCTTCATTATGTTATCAACTTAAGATTATTGGTAATTACATTTTAATACACATTGCATTAAAGAAATCACATTTCTAAGACTTGTTCATAAGACCTTTATTTGCTCTGAATTAGTCTCAGGAGATCAAGGAATCACAGATTAGGGAAAAGAAAATATAATAACAGATTTTTTTCTAAAGCTTTTTGGTTGTGTGAATAAGAAAAGAGCGAGTAGTGTACTGATTACCTACAGATAATCATTTAAGTGTGCATAGATACCATCCTTAATATTGTGCAATGCCAGCAAAATTGGGAATTACCTTGTTATCATCACCAGACTTGTGTGTGTTTTAGGACAATTCATTCAATGGCTTTGGGGCTCAGTTTCTTCTGGTATAACATAAGGAATATAGGTTAGTTGATTTCATTTCCAACTTCTTAACACTCCATTCTTCTCAGGAGAAAAACGTAATTAAGTAAGATGAGCATAAGCTTTGAAAACAGCCCATGGTGACTAGGGATTACAGGGGTCTTTAGAGTACTCTGCCTCTTATCTTATTTTGTTTATGTATTCTAGGTAGTCCATGGACCTCTTGAGTTGTATTTGTTCTAAAATTACTTAAAAGAGGCTGGCAAGGCAGAGTGCTGGGTCAGTGCCGAGGGGGTATTGGCTGTTGTCTGTATTCCTGAAATAACATTATAAAAATCTCTTTTCTTCCCCCATATTTTCATTTCATTAGGCCCTTAGAAGAAGAAAGGGAAGAGAGGACAAATAGAAAAATGATATGCACTTAGCAGATCCTGTGGGGGATCTTACTTAGAGGAAATTTGGGACATCAAAATAGCTGAATAAGTTGTGAGAGTGTGATGCCAATTGAAGACTGTCTCCCCTACCTGCCCTCCCCCCCCATACTGGCTTCCTGCCTCAGTCTCCTGCTTGTTGTCCACCCTGACCTTCCCCTCTTCTCTCTTCTCTTTCTACTTTCATCTTCCCAGTCTCCACGACTAATTCCCTGGTCCAACCCATTCCAAACACAAGCCCTCTCACACCCTGGGCCATGGGCAGATCCTATCACTTAGAGCGTCCGGGTGTACGTTACCCCTTCTGGCCAGGGAGGTGCTTTACTTCATGGTCATCACTTTATTTCTTAGCTCAGCTGAGGATGGAAATACCTTATTGTTTTTTTCCCCAATCAAGCAGAGATTCCTTTCTCACTTCCAAATGAGGTTTTGTTAGACATTGGCTTAAAGCACCATTACGTTAGATGAAGCCACTTAAACTCATTACCTTTAGAGGTATTTGCCACTTGGTAAGTAGCATAAATGCTGAATGGCTGGGCTTCAACTGAATGCTGCTGACCCAGGCTAAAATTTCCTTCGTACACCTTTCATACATACATTAAAATTTATGGCTCCAGGTTGTTAAAGCATATTAAGGATATCTTACAGGAAAAACAAACTCAGTTTTCTCTCAAGATCTCAATTTTTACATGGTCAGGGACTTCTGAGTCTGTGCCCAATGATCTATGATGTGATTCAAACCTGGATTTAGAATCCAAACCCTCGTTTAGAATTGGCTTAAAATGTATTTCTAAAAAAGGTAGCTAGATTAAATTAAGGCAGGTAATAAATGATTTGGCTTTTACCTCCCAATTTAATCCTCAACCAACTGTAGGCACACCTTGTGTCTCTTCATTATAATGTTACCTTAGAGATCTCATCCAATGGCAAAAATTGTATTTAAATTTAGTGGGTTGGGCTGATCCTAAGAAAAATGTAAGATGGGCAAAGACTGTCTTTAGGATTCCTTTAGTCTCCCCTCAGTTTCCATGCCTGGTCTTTTACCCAGCTTTCTGCTCTCTTGGTCCTGCCAAGGTAGCCTGGTTTACTTAGGATCCTACTAATAATTCCAACAGGATGATGGACTCTGAATTGTTTTTTTCCTAGCCTGATAGTGATTTTTCTTTCCTCTAAACTCTTGTCAGGTTTAAGTAATGGGGCCTGGGAGCAGGGTCCAGAGAATGAGTTAATGTGGAGGCATGCTGATCATGATCAATGGGACAATTCTGTTTTCACCACACATTGGGGGTAAATCCTGTCAATTTAATTACTCTTCAGGATAATCTCATAGTAATGGATTAGAAACGTTTTTTGGCGGTATGATTTAGTAACCAAAGTGACCAGAATATTTAGATATCAAACTTTTGGCCTTGTTATGTTGGTAATTTTAGGGATCATATAGAGTGTACTCTTCAGCAAACATACCACTGACTCACTTCTCAAACCTTATAATTTATGGCTCATTGCTTAAGGGATATCTAGACGGATGCATTCCCTGCCTTTTAGAAACCGACAAAGTTTGGGCGGCACCGACTTTATCGATGGTACAAACAGATTACAGTCCCAGAACCCAATAGTGTTCAAAAGACATGGCAAGAGGAAATCCAGGATAGGAGGGCATTTGGGAGGAATGGAGATATTATATTTCCATTCAGACAGACCTGTAAGATATAGGCATAAAGAAATAGTGGTGAGCATAAGAAATCAATTTTTTTTTTAAGATTTTATTTATTTATTTGACAGAGAGGAGAGAGATCACAGGTAGGCAGAGGCAGGCAGAGAGAGAGGGGGAAGCAGGCTCCCTGCTGAGCAGAGAATCCGATGCAGGGCTCGATCTCAGGACCCTGAGACCATGACCTGAGCCGAAGGCAGAGGCTTTAACCCACTGAGCCACCCAGGCACACCAAGAAATCAATTTGATTACTGTTGATTTCATTGTCAATTACAAAATGATATCCTGTGTTATGAGATCTTTCACTTATTAATTTGTTCAGAAATAACTTTATTCATTGAACAGAGTATTTTGCAAGCTTAGTATTTATGGGGCACAATACCTTGATTAGACTGAGGATGAATCAAAACATCTAAAGTTTTTACTGATGAAAAAAATGAAGAAAAGTTGAAACTGTGTTTGGTTTTCCTAAATAGAACAAATGCAAAAGATCTTATGTAATATAAAGTGATTTTATTCCACTTTCTTTATTTTACCAGTTCAGGATCTAGGGGTTAAGTTATTTGCCCACAGGCAGCTAATCATTCAGACTTAATTGTTTTTGCAACTGAAGTCTGCATTTCTCTATTCCCTTTCTCGTGTACTTTTCACTGTTTCACACTGGCATTATTTTCATTGATCATTAAAGCAACCCTTTAGTCAGATTTTAAATCTCAGGCTTTGGGCTCTAATTCAGGCTCCAACCCTGAGTTCCCAACCTATGCTTCCATCCCAATAAGTAGCCAGTTTATTCAGCTCTAGCCTGCAATCATGGCACATACGCAAGCCTATACACAACTAGACAAATAAATAAATATACAATATCCACTATTTCCTTTCCTGAAAAACTCAGGAGGACTGTAGTATGTAGACCTGATTTTGGAGTTCGGAAGCTTATGCTCAGAATTCAGTTTTGCCCCCAGATGACCTTAGCCAAGTCATCCCAGCTTTCTCCCTGAGGCCAGCAAGTCACCTCATCTGCTCTTCATTGATTTCACCTACTATCTTCGTGTTAGGAAGCCACAGTCTGATAGATAGCCAGGAAATGTACACTGAACTTTCTCATAGCTCAAAGTTTTCTGAGAACATTTGAAAAGCAGGCCTATTTTCTGCCAATTAGTCTGTTTTAATAAGTTCTGCCGTCACTTTGGCACAAATACTCAACTTAAGTACCTTTACTACTTAGCTGACCTCAAGTAAATGGCTGATTGTGATTCTTTGTGCAATCCATAGACTTTCTTATGAGATGGCAACTGTACCTTTATGCCTCTGCTTGTTATTGATCACGGTAGATGCTATTTAACTTTCCAAAGCAGTCTTAGGATTTCTGCATGTGGTGTTTCTCAACAAGTTTCTCTTTTGATGTGAAATGTCATTGTCAAAATTCAAACTTATAATAAGATTCTGTACAAAGCACTCTAAATTACATTCCTCAGAATAACTGGAGGAAGAAAGCGTTATTCAGTAGCAATGCAAAGCACTAATTGCAATATTTCAAAGAGAACCTTTCTTTTTTTCAGAACCTGTAAGTCTATTAATCCTAGAATTATGATTCGTTCCAAGGATATTTTAGCACAAGCTCAAAAATATAATATAGTGTTCTGTAATATAATTAGCAACCCAATAAAATATTTTTCTCTAAATTACTTAATAAATGTACTATGTGGGAAATAATTTTCTTAAAATGAATTCCAGGATAGTTCTTCAGTTTCTTCTTTCAGAATAATTGCATATGACTCTAAAAATTATATCGGAGATCACAAGACTACGGCCTATTTTCTTGAATTAGACAGTACATAGGCTACCGACGGTTCATAATGAAACTGCTAGATGTCGAGGGAGAAGATGATAGAGGACAAACTAAAAGCTTCTAGAAATTTAGCTGAATGCAATCCTCAGACTGTGCCTTTTAGCCTTTGTTTTATTACAAATAATAGAGAAGCAGCAGAGTCTGATTTTTTCCCTTCCCAGCATTAACAAGTTGCTTGTCTAATTCCTCATTAAATAGATAAACATGATTCTAAGTTCAAATGCGAAGTCCCATCAATAACTGATTCTCTACTTGATATTTAGAAATCCTTTCATGTTTGTGAGGGTCCTTTATTTCTGTGGTGATTTATTTCGTCTGTTCATCCTCTGAGCTCAAGATGGGAAAGATGTAAGCTTTATCTGAAAATCCTCAAAGATGGGCAGAAAAACACCCTGCATCATTATGACGAGAGGGGCAGTGAGTGTCTTCCTACATGAATGTAGGCACATTCATTTCCTTTCACTTCATAGCTCTAGAGAATTATCTGCTTTGTTTCTTGAGGCATCACTACTTATGTAAAAAGGGGATGCAATTTGAGGAATTTAGCATAAATACTAGTCAGCCTTTTTCTGGTGACATTTTAGTGTCTGTCTTTTAGACATTCCTTTTAATGCTGTCAATATTTACAATGGAACATCAAAAGCATAATTTTACCACTGAAAATCAATTTCATGTAAATGCCATTCTGTTATAGTGCTGGTGATTAAAGACCCTCCTTCAAAGTCCCCCTCCTTGTCGATTACACTGTTTTGCTCTGCGGTTTATTGTCTGTACCTTCAGCCTCACAAACACTCGGGAGAGTGAGAAGAAGGATCCGGTGTGCCAACTCGTTTCGGAAAACCTCATCTTTAAGATTGCTTAGAAAGGTTGAAAGTGATCATATTTAAGAGAATCCTAACATTGATTGTGCTTCTCACCGCTTGTCACATATGGTCATGCAGAACGCATTGGTGTTTGAGCTTATAGGACCTTACAATCCCTAGTCAAATATTTTCATTTTATTCTCCATCCATTCATGTTCAGTTCCTAGCTGGCCACTCATCTTCCTCTGTGACATGTAATGCTGATCCCATTTCCTCCTTTTTTCTTTGCTCTTTCTTTCCTCTCAAGTAAATTTCTCTTCCTGATAATCTTCTTCCCTAAACATTACCTGTCCTCCAATGGCCAGCTCTGGTTTATTCTCTCTTGTGAAACCTTCCCAGATTACTTTTAAAGAGTGGCTTATGTTCATTGCAGGTACATTAGTGGCCTTTAATAAATGTGAGATCTCAGAGCTCTGACTATCTGTAGGGTAGGATCTAATCAAATGCTACTGATTTTGCTCTAGATTGGCTATAAATGTCAACCCATACTTTTAAAATATGAGAAAAGTACAACTTTGTTCATTTCTTATAATTAGTGAATTTCCCTTTTGACTATCTTACTGGGGTGATCAACACATAATCCCAGTGAGAAGTTATACTCTCCCTTTCCCCTCAGTATTGTCTAAACTCTATAGGATCTGATGCTAAATGCTAAATGATGCTAATCAATGCTAAATGATGCTAATGCTAAAGCTTTAGGAATACTTCAGTGGGTGAGTCATTAGATCTTTGATGTTCAGTGTCAAAACTCAAGTCCACTAAAGTATTCATTGCCCCTCAAGTCCTTAGGCCATTCAGTTGTAGGGGAAAAGAAACTATTTTCCCATTGCCCTTCTGAGTTCTTGGCTGGGACTCCTATGCTGAAAACAGACTATCAAAAGAAAAAAATTTATTAACATGTATACCTCATGTATACCAAGGAGATACCCAGAGGAAAATGACTAAGTTTCTGAGATAGCTTAGAATTCAAGTTTAGGGGCCCCTGGGTGGCTCACTCTGTTGGGCCTCTGCCTGCCTTCGGCTCGGGACACAATCCCGGAGTCCCAGGATTGAGCCCCGTGTTGGACTCTTTGCTTGGCGGGGAGTCTCCCTCTCCCTCTGATCATTCCCCCTCTTGTGCTCTCTCTCTTTCACTTTCTCTAATAAATAAATAAAATCTTTTAAAAAAAGAATTCAAGTTTAAATATCATTTTAAAAGAGAAAGGGGAGGGAGGATAAAGGTCTCTTAGGAGACAGTACATGAGTTTTAGGAAAGGTGAATGGGCTCTTCAAAGAATAGGAGGGAGGCATGATAGTTTGTGATAGTTTGTCTGAGTGTGGTGTTGACTTCTAGTCTCTTTCTCCTGTGATAAGAGTCAATTTTCCTTGGTTGAAACTCTTGGGGAGGGGACTTGTGACAATTGAGGTTCTTTTGGAAGATCTGTCTTTCGGTAAGAAAGGGAGTTCAGAAAAGCTTTCCTCATGTTTGCTGTTTTTCAAGTACCTATGATTCAAAACAATCAATATGCCATATTTTGGGTTCGAAAGTCTTGAGCTTCTTCAGTCATATGTTGGGGTGGCATATTTTCTGCTAGCGTTCTCCTCTAATTACGGTGCTTTGGAGATGTATTTGTATCCTATCAATATGACCCTCATAGGTCCAGCGCTCTCTCTGCTGCTTTGATGTCATCCTCGGGCACATGGCCATCATTCTGTGCTCCTGTGCCAGGAAAGGGGAAGAAATCCCAGAGGCCGCAGAAGGCTGTGTCTGCCCCTGTGGCAGGAGGCCATTCCTCTCCCAGGTCTTCAGCGGGGAAGGAGTCCAGCTGCCTCTTCGTGCCTATCTGAGAAGTGAGGTGCAGGTCTCTTGCTTTCGGATCCCCCAAGCCTTCCTAGAATTTTGCTACTTTTCATGTGGACTAGGGGATCCTTGTCCTGGAGATGCATCATTATTTATGCCTTTGTCAGTTCCGTTCCTCCCCATCCTAGTCCTAGGGATTCTAATCTGGGTGGACAAAGATCGGGAACAGTACAGGCTTCCTTTTATTTGTGTTTTGCAAAATCTTTCACTTCTATGTATAAATTTTTTACATTCTCCTAAGTACTAGTCTTTTGAAGATCAAAAGACAAGGAAGAAGTGTATTTTTTCCTCTACTCGATGCTGTCACATCTCATATGTAAAGTGAAAGTCAGAAGCATTTATGCCTAGCTAAATATTTAAATATGGAGGGCATGGTTGGGGAGAGGGGAGAAATGGCGCAGAGTATGCAGAAAAACACAAATGTAGAAAAACCTCTATGATTTAGCATGCCAAAAATATTCTGACACAGTCCTATTTACTTCTCATAATACCTCATAAGTTCCTTAAAGAAGGGCAGATTTCGTATTTTTAGATTTCCTGTAATGCCCAGGACCACGATACACAGAAGGTAAGGATTTGTTAAATTCCTGCTGAATGATTGATGTTTAGACATCTGTGGCTCAATAAATGCAGATTCTTGCTAAATTACTAGAAGAATGCCCGTTTTATAATAGACTTACTTATCTTCTATTATGTTTCTTAACATAACAACAAGCTATGCAGAACTAAATAGCAAACCAAGTGTGCTGAACTTACTAGCTATTTGGGAAAATTTATAAGCTTCTGAAATATGTATTCTGCTTCCCATGTGCAGTGAAATTGAGCTTAAGAAACTTGACATGCAGGAACCATTTTTTTTAACCAGGAAAACTGAAGAATCTTAGAGGAAATGAAAGATAAAAATTTGAGTAGTCTTTGGTTGTAATAAAGCAACAAAATGTGCTTAGGACTTATGTGCAAACCTTGCATAAATGAATTCCCAACATGTTGAATACAGATGTTAACAAACATTTTTTCCCTAGATTTGGGAAACTTTTTCTTCACAGTTATAAAAAGAAATTTGCTGCATATAATCATCCTGGAGATTCTGCTCCCCAAATTGTGAAATCATATATATTCACACCTCAGATATCCAGGCAAAATGAAAATAGATTTTTTTTATGCCTTCAGCAATTTTGAATTTTACTTTTCCGGGTAATCATGATGTAGTGATTAGGCAGATTTTAATGAGAGGAATGCCTCAGACATTAGCTAAAATCACCCCTAATGTTGGTGCCTGTTTAATTACTGGACAATGAGCAGCGTGACGGCCTCTGCAAGTAGGTATTTAATAAAAATGTTGGATTTTAATATACTAACATGTTTTTCATAGGATTCTTTGATTATGCTGGCTGCTTATTTTAGTTGTGTCAACTCAGTACTAAGCAAGAACTCATTTGCAATTTTGATCCCTGCATTGACCACTTAGGTAAGCTTTGTTCTGTAGCCAGAGGGCATGGCATTTAGTGCTAGCAACCAGCTCACACAGTCCTGCTCTTAGTAATCAGCAGCACTGAGAACACAGAGAGCTTCAGGCAAATTTACCTTCTTGCGGCTGAAACAATCCTAGGTCCAAGTGTAGGGGTGTTGGGCTGGTAGGACCTTCAGTCAGGAAGGCTAACCTTGTTTTATATTAAATGATCGTAAGTCACTGGGACGTGCAACAGCTCAAAGTTCTCAATACAGGACCTTCCTGAATGGATTCCATTGGCACCGTGCAAACCATGAATTCCCAAAAGTGGAATCTGAGAAGCTTAATGCCTCAGAGATGATTCTTAGTAAGAGGTGTTCATATTTGTGCCATTCCCTTGTGACATTCCTCATTACGTTTTTACATTTTGTACATTTTGTTGTTTTGCTCACTAAGCCTTCTGCAAATTTGTATATGTCCTTAAGTACCCACAATTTGAAAGTGTAATAATTCTACCTAATAAATATCAAAAAATATCAAGGGAAAAATATAAAAGCATTTTCATGAGTAGCTATGTATTTAAGAATATAAACATGAGTAATTACTAACTTTACAGACATTATTCCATTTAATTCTCAGCCCTGGGGGAGGAGTTCAGAGAAGTTGAGGTAGCAGAGTATCTTCATGTCTTCAAGAATTCTGGGAGGAGTTTGCGAGGAAGATATCTGGAAGAAAGATGTTTGGTTGTGGCTTCTACGATGACAAAACTTTCCTTTTGGTCTTGACTTTTATATTAAATAAGATGGTGTGTGTGAAGGGTAGAGCTCATATTCTATACCTAACAAGAGTCCCTCAAATGCTAGTGTTTTGTCTTTTCTTCCTTCTTACCATTCTTTGGGATGACCTTCTTTTCTCACTCAAACACATGACTGCCTCTCCTGCCATTGTCATTCCTGCTTCAAAGACCCTCTTTCTCTGTCCTTATTAATCACTGTCCTCTTCTTTGATTTGTGTCAAAGGTGATGGATTTTATAATCTAAGAGAAAGGAGGTCTCACTTTTTAGTTCTGTAGAATTACCCTCTCATGGTCACCCAATGACTTGACCTCCAAGCATTTGCTGCTCTTTGGGCCACTAAAAGGTCATCTAGATGTTGCACGATTTATCTTTATGTTTTGCATTTTCTACATTTTGTTATTTAGAGATATAAACCAAGAGTGGTTCTTAAACTGTTTGCATTGCTCTTTGCTATGCTGATTACTCTCGTCTCCTTGTGATTTTCTTGGAATGGGGAATAGACTCACTGTTCCTCCCTTGACCTAGGGCAGTGTTCTCACACTGTTTGGTTTTAGGAACTCTTTCCACTATTAAATATTGGGGGCTACGGAGAGATTTTTTTTTTACTGTTTATACCAGTTGAAAGCTACCACGTTAGAAATTAAAACTAATTAAAATTAGAGAATTCTAAAACATTTCCTTTTATATTATTAAAAAATAGTAATAGCCAATTAGTATAAATACCATGTTTTTTAAATGAAAAATAAACTGTATTTTCTATAACAACAATAGTGAGAAAAACAACATATTTTGCACTTTTCAAATCTGTTTAATGACTGACTTAATAGAAGACAACTAGATTCTCAAATCTACTTCTGTATTCAATCTCTTACAATCTGTTAGTTGGGTAAACTATATGAAGAAAATTTGGTCTCATTTAGGTACCTATTTGGAAGCGAGGAATATTTAATGTCTTGTCAGATAACTGTAGATATTCTTCTTTGATGTGACATTCAAACTTGTCAAGTGGTAATTTCTCAGAGGCTAATTGAAACATTGAAACGGAAATGCTAAAAATAAACCTTTTCATCCTCAGTTCTATCATGATCTATTGGTCTATCTTGCACTTTGAGTGGATTGTGTATCCATGCATGATTTTGTTGATCATTTCTTCTAGACATTGACACATTTCATTAAATGATATCCAAAAATATATTAGTTATTCTCAGCAGAAAAGTCTTCACATATGAGGAAACCGTGTGGCTTATTACTTGGATGGCTACAAGTTTTCCAAAATTCTAATATTCACTTGAAAATTCTCTCATTAAAAACACACACTGTCATTTATTTACCGTGATGTGTAGGCCTACTTCATTAATCTGTATTGTCACGTGCTCAAATGATAACCATAGTTATCTGTCGTTTATTTTTCAAGTGGAAATGATTTTATGTGAAATAACGAGCTAGAACAGCTCATGACTCAATCACACTTGTGCTTTTACTGGAGATAACCTTTGGACTTTGGTAAGCTGCATAAGTGCTTTATGTTTGCTTCTTATTTCATGACACAAAATATCAAAAAGACGTAATCAAGGGTCAGGATTTAATAAAATTAATTGCCACTGTTTGATTAGGGAAATTCTTAAGTGAAGCTAGCATTTATTCTTTTTAATTGATTTACTGATTCCTGCAACTGTTTGGTGGGGAAGATGCCATGACTACCAGCACAGTTTAGTACCACTGATTTGACTTTTGTTAGTGTTAAAGCAATTTTACCTACTATTGCTTTTGTACCATCAGTGCATGGTCAACCCAATGAAATGCAAATAACTTCTTAGTATTACTATGACAATAGTTTTAATCCTATGAACATGCCCCCAAAAGGGTCTCAGGAACCCCCAGGAGTCCATGGATCAGACTTTGACTCTTTGCCTTAAAATAGGTTTCCCAAATTCTTTCATTAAAGGTGATAGCCTCTTTTTGTGAATGCTTGCATCCTAATGAAAAGACTCTGAGGGGCGCCTAGGTGGCTCAGTGGGTTAAAGCCTCTGCCTTCCGCTCAGGTCATGATCTCAGGGTCCCCCACATCGGGCTCTCTGCTCAGCAGGGAGGCTGCTTCCCCCTCTCTCTCTGCCTGCCTCTCAGGCTACTTGTGGTCTCTCTCTCTCTCTCTGTCAAATAAATAAATAAAATCTTAAAAAAAATCTTAAAAAAAAAAGAATTAAAAGACTCTGAGATATTAGACTACTCAACAGTAAGTGGTCTTGGGATTTGGAAATGGATGATAATTATAGTCTCAATCTCATTAAGAAAATTGTGCTTGTATGAACTGGACTTCCAAATAATTTCAAGATTTGGATTTTTTCAAGGGTTGTGGCAGGTTTATTAGTCTAAGTATTCTCACACCATGCTGTTTTCTGTTTATTATTCAAGCTAATTGGAAAATGCAATACTAGTAGTAGCTTCAGGTAACATCCTTATGATTGTCTCCTCTGGGTAGAGTTTATGCTCCTAGGTGCAGTGGATGTCATAGAAACCACTGTTCAGAGGTGGGGGAAAAAAGACTCTGGCCCTCCTGCTTAATCGTGCAGAAGGATCCCCCAGCAGGGTCCAGACATTTCTCATTTTCTCTAAGTATCTATCCCAGAATCAGTCTCATTATTTACTTTTTTTGCTTATGTTGGAGATTTATTTCTCTGGAAAATTTTCATCTTTATGTTTTACACTTTTATAGGCATAGCTCAAAATATCTCTTTTCTACAGAATGTTGCCTCATCTCCTACAGATAATAGCACATGAGGACAGGAGCTTGGCTCAGTGAGAACCTGCTCTGACAGGGACAGAGAGCTCATCTCAGCATGTCACACTGCCCCTGCAGCTCCCCCGGTTCTCTCGGATCCCAGCTTAGGCTTCTGCTTTCTGATCTAGATACGAAATCCCATGCAGGGAGCACAAATTGACATTAACTTTAGTGTTGGTTACAGAAAGCTGAATCAGATACATACCCTAGCACTTACCGACATCACCTTGAAAAATCCAAGAACTAAATATTACATGTAGGTGCCTCCCTATGTTCCAGAAAGAAGGAACTCAGTTTTCCTTCTATCCAGGCTCAGTGATTGGTGATTTAGGAAAACACCTGCTTAGAGTACTGTTTTATTCTCGACTTAGGTGGGCCAAGTATTCTTCATTCCCGGTGTCCAAATGGGCTTTGAAGTTCTTATCTCCATAATACATCCATCGATCCATACAACAACAAAGAAATCAAACCAAATTTTGGGGAGTATCTAATGTGTATGAGATGAGGAGCTAAGTCTGCTTTAAAGCCTATATTCAAAGTTATGCACAAGTTTCTGTATTTCTTTCCTGTTCTAGGAAGTCATAATTTTATGAATTAGTTATAATTTAAAGGTTAGAAATTTTTCATAGAAGATAAGCTCTAAGAGATGATATCTACTTAGTTCATTAACACAGAGGAGCTTAGAAACTGATTAGAGTGACTGATAGTCAACAAAATGCCTTTGATAAACTTGTTTTATCCATCCCCTGCTCCAACTAGATTGTATGCTCAGAGCAAGTAGACCTTGAGCCTATAGGGATGACTTTGGTCCAGACCCTGGAGAGTTGGGGCAGTCTTGCAGAGCAGCGTGGGCAGAAGATGGACACATAGCCTCATCTCCTGGTTGAAGTGTCAACATTCCAAAGGAGCCTAATCCTCATACCTTTTTTAGTGGATATTAGAAACATGAGTTTCTGGACACTCAAGAAGAAAGCATCCTCAGTTTTGCAGATCTATGTTGTCTACCGAGGCGGACTCACACTTTTCTTCGATTCTACTCTAAAAGCAAAGCAGGAAACCATTTTAGCGGAGAACAGTGACACAAGTCTGTGACCGGGCAACTGGCCACTTACCTAAGGAAGATGCTGACTTTGTTCTGATCCCTTTCAGGGTTAATTAGTCTTGTTATTTTATAGGTACTCGTATGAGGTTGCATTTCAGTTGCTTGAGGGCAGTTGTGCATGACTTCTTTTTCTTGGGAACCCCCCCCCCAGTATCACCTTGGAAGTGACTCTGTACATAAGAAATACATGCAGCTTTGAAATTCCTGGGTTCCAGTGTTGACTGTCCTTTCAAATGCATGCTTTCCTAGAATTAACCTAGATAGTTTACTAAATACTCAGATTTTCAGGACTTCCGGCAAGGACTCTGCTTGAGGAAGCTTAGACTGAGAGCCCAAGAATCTAGATTTTAATCAAGCAGCTGGGGTGAGATTGATATAAGTGGCCCGTGGACTGCAATCAGGGAAATACTGCCTAGTAAATAAAACTACCCCCTGCCTAGACAGCTGGGGAATAAAACACATTCTTGCCTGTTATGAGCTTTGGGCAAGGAATTCCTTGCCCAATTCCTGCAGACCTAAATCTGGTCTGCAGAAAGCCAACAGGACATTAAGAATAGTCACATGAACTTGATCACCAGCAAGGTACACTCCATCTTAGATATTGCTTCTGACTATGGATCTGTGGTTCAGGTTTTATGCTTCTTCTGGTTTGGACTCTGATGTGTCTTTTGCCATTTGGAGGAGATTTATGATTGTTGATGGCAAAACTCAAGCTATTTCTCCCATCTCTTCTGGTCTCGGTGCCCACAGCAGTGCCCTTCTTGTGGGAGCATTCGCTGAGAGAGTAAAGATAGCAACAAGAGTGACAGTGATTTCAATTTAGTGTATTATTCCTTTGATCAAAAATCTTGGCAAGTTCCTGGCAGTGTCAAAAATCGCTTGGCCTGCCAGGCAGTTAGGGGAGGAACATTTGGAATTGTCATCATTGAACTGGAATTTGAGGTGAAAACTCAGAGAAACTGCTCCAATGAAAAATCTTGCAACAGTGCTCCATCCAAATATATTAAAAGACATCAAAGAGGAAGTGTTTTCTCTTGTGATTTTCCTTTCACTGTTAACTGAACACTTGTAAAATTGATGATGATGTATCTTACCAGTCACCTAGAATGTTCTGTTACCACTGGAGAAAACAAAATTATTTTAATATTTTCGAAGGTTTCTTTACTTTGTAAGATGTATCTGGGGAACTTATTAAGTTCATTAGAAAACTTGAAGAAATTTAAAAGTACTTCTAAAGGCCTTTTCTTTCCTTTCTCAAACTACTTCTGCATTTTTAGATAGGAGCATGAATAGATAAAAGAAGAGCTTAGCTAAAACAAATAAAAGTTGATATGTATTTCTGAGGAGTGTATGAAGGTGAAATGAAACTATTTATTTCCCTCTAGCTGGGCCCTCCCTTCCCTGGAGTTCATAATCAATCCTGACTTGGAGCGGGAGTTTCTTAAGGAAAAAAACAGTCATCGATACTGAGATGTAGCTTCTTTCTTTATATTACTAGAATATCCTTATTATTAATGTTGTATCAATGAGAATGACACCCTATTCTGAATGGTAACAGTCGATAACTTGTATTGTGATGTATGCTGGGCAAGGCACACAGACATTTGCTCACTGAATTCTCACAACATCCTTATGAGATTAGCACATTAGTAACAATATTCCCTCATTCTTATAATCAAGAATATTAAGAAAGAATACCTTTCGGGGCGCCTGGGTGGCTCAGTGGGTTAAAGCCCCTGCCTTCAGCTCAGGTCATGACCTCAGGGTCCTGGGATCGAGCCCCACATCGGGCTCTCTGCTCAACAGGGAGCCCGCTTCCCCCGATCCTCTCTCTGCCTACTTGTGATCTTTCTCTCTCTCTCTCTGTCAAATAAATAAATAAAATCTTTAAAAAAAAAAAAAAGAATACCTTTCCAGGACTCTCAGTTGTCAGGATTGAAGCAGACCATCTAAGGAGGGCAAACTTCTCTGCTGGACATCTCTGCTGGACCTGGAGGATTTTGGTGGAGGCAGATTTGGTCCCTGGGGTCCCAGTAATAAGTTCTAGAAACTTCTTCCCCATGAAGTTAGGATAGACGTGGGATTGGGGGGAGATAAAACAAAATCGAAGCTTTTTGTTTCCTCTTTTCTTGTTATTGTATGAGGTTGTATCTTTATTCAACAGCAAAGAAAGAGTTTCATGGAGTCTCTGTCCTTATTCGGCCTTCCATGACCATGTGGCTCTGGGCTCTGTGACCACTTCCTCAGCACTCTGTCTGCCCTCACTGGGCAGTCTGATTTTCATTTTCCACCCTTCCTGCATGCTCCTGATACTAAGAAATGAGGCATTTCCTGGCTGAAAACCAAAATATCTC
This sequence comes from Procyon lotor, assembly GCA_028646535.1. Taxonomy (NCBI): domain Eukaryota; kingdom Metazoa; phylum Chordata; class Mammalia; order Carnivora; family Procyonidae; genus Procyon; species Procyon lotor. The sequence goes on along the minus strand of CM053605.1, from coordinate 78,138,973 downwards.
ATTTGGGTGATAAAATTAAACCACAGACTTGGTTATGCGGCTGGATGTCTGGACTTAAATTCACCTTTGAGGTTTCTGGAAGGCTTCAAACTAGGTTCCAATTCTAGAACTTGCATCCTGAGGTGGAAATGCCAGAGAATGTGTGCTCAGCTGGCAAGGTCCTACAATTGTTCCTGGCAGCAGAGGAGGATATAGATATCAGCAGGGAGATGAGATAAGTATCACTTACCCTTCAGGTGCACCTTATACTTGACCTGGAAGAGATGTTTCTCTCAGCTGAGGTTTAAATGAATATGCAGGCATTCTGAAAGGCTTTCTTCCTTGAGTTGCTTCCGGAGAATCAAAATCTTGTTAGAGTTATTCTGGGCACTGATTCAAAGTGTGAAAGGCTAAAATATTGCCAACATGGTAATTTACACAATATAATAGCAGGGGAAAATAAATTATCCACAACTTACAGCAATGCCCTGTGAGCAGAAAGCCTCTTGGAACACACAAAAATTATATCTACAATATATCAGCAATATAAAGCCCGGGATTATAAGAATCAGATTTAGGTTCTTGAAAAATTAGTGGAAATTCCATTTTGCCATCACTTTAGAATTGAAAAGTAATAATAAATGGGCACAGCCAGTGTCGGAACATGATTGATTGAATTACATATTCCATCTTGTTTGTTACTTAGCACCTTATGTCCTCAGAGGGCTTTGCCCTTGTGCTTCTAGTCAAGTATGAAAACTTGGTAGCATTCCCATGTCATCTGCAAGGAAACTGAAGCACTGGAGAGTGGGTTTCTTTCAAGGTCACCTCATTGATCTGAGACGAAGCTGTAATGAAGTGGGAGCTCTCAAATCTGTGTCCAGGGGATGACAAGGACTGTGGTTTAGGTTAGATTTTCAGAGCAAGGAATCAGAGAATAAAGGTAATTAATAAAGGTAATAAAGGTATGTGCTGGGAGTCAGACCTTTAACAAACTCTTAATTGAAATCACTGGCCTTATTATGAACCTTCTGTTTTCTGGGTTTTGAATAAAATTTCCCTTTGCCGTGTAGCTTCTTGGTCATCCCTCCTGGAAACATGACATTCCCTTGCTGTGGTCTCTACTCTGCAACTATTAATTCCTGAGATTTTACCTCGGAACATAGTTTGGAATTATGAAGCAATAAGATCGCCTGCTGAGTAATATGGAAAAAAGAGCAACTGCATGAAATTTTTATGGATCCAGAAAGGTAGGCGAGAAAATTAATAGCAGAATAAAGGAAGCAAAGAAGGAAGAGCAAATCATGGGTTTTCTGGAACAGAGACAGTGAACTTAGGAAAATATTTGAGTGCAGGGAAGACTTCACAGCCTCAGCAAGAGATGGAATTCGTCTTCGGTTCTCTTCATGTTGCCCATGTCCAGCCATCGCATCCAACATTCACACTTACTCCTCTCTTTCTATAACTTCCACCGCTGTGCTTAGTGAAAAGTAACACATAACCATCTGTGTTTCAGGTATTGAGGGTGCTTGGCCAGAGGACTGAATAAGTTTCTCTTTCTCCTTCTACTTCACTTGTTGCACCAGCCTCTTAACTCTATTTCTTTTGGTGGTCTCCCCCCATTCCAGTTCTACTGTGTTCCAGAACATCTGGATTCATCATTTTTTTTTAATGGTTAAAATTAGTGGATTCATCATTTTAACTGAAATTCTGACCATGTTACTGACTGGCCAAAAGCCTTTGATCACCCTTCCCCACTACCATTCCCTGGATTCAAAGTCAACTGATTAAAGCCCAGATTCCCACATCCCTCCACTCTCTGGTACCATCTTGTCTATGATAAGTTTGTCCTAGCTTGTTTTATAGTATCTGCCTACAATTCAAACTAAAGTATAAAGTTCATTGTTTTCTGAGCAGATCTCAAAGTTCCTATGTCCACTTCATTATGCATTCTCTTTCTTCCATAAAAACAGTATCCATTTCTTTCCTCCTCCATGTCTGCATCTGTTGATCTCTTATTTGTCCTTCAAATCTCACTGTGATGGTAACCCTTGTCTCTGTTTCAGAGATTGGAATTCACATGTGATGTTTAGGAAATATTGGTTTCCCAAGATGACTGATAAAATTGGAGAAAAGGGAACTATATTATAAAAAGTGTTTAGTGTTTCTCTAAGGGTTGACTCTCTAATGGCAACCAAAGAAGGGATTTGATATGTGAAGTGACCTTCCCATGTATGTGTTGGAGAAATACTTCTCTGGCAGTTGTGTATATGATGATGTAGATTGGGGTCTACATTTGGTTGGCTACCTCAAAAGCTACCAAACTAATATTTTTATTCCAGGGTTGTTCAGAAATTCCTCAATTTCAAGGAAGCCAGACCTAATCCCAGGTTTATGAGTAGGTATATAACCTAGTTGTAGCCAAGAAGATGTTTTCTGAAATCTTGCTGGGGAATTCCTGAGAAAGTGTTTCCCTCCTACCCCAACTTACTGCTATATCCATCTTGAGATCATGAGTAGGTGGCCAACATCATTGTAGAGATATTACCTCAGGCCCTCAAAATCTTTAAGGTACTAGAACACACTAATTATTGCCCACCGTTATGGGAAGAAAAAAGGAAAAATACATTTTTAGGTATTGTTGGTCCAGCTTTCTGCTTCTCATCACAATTTCCTGTTTTTCTCTCAAAATCTCTCTGACACACACACACACACACACACACACACACACACACCTACCTAGATGCAGTAGTAGCAGAGAAGATATATACCCTATATATGTGCTGGAGGAGAGGAGAATAAGAATCACTGAAAAGTACCTTAGCAATAACATAGTTTAATACCCTAATTTCACAGATAAGAACATTGAAGCCAAGCAAGGAGAAGTGACTTGCCCATAATAACACAACAACAAATTTTTAACCAGAGCACATTTCTTCACTCTTAGACAAGGGCTTTTATCTACTTTTTCCTGTATGGCTAACCACATGCTCTTAAGGATTTATAAAGACAAGAAATTTACCTTGGAAAATTCCTGCCCCATTGTTTCCTGATGAGAGTTTTAACTTTGAAGTGGACAGAGCAACAACTTGGGCCTGAATTGGAGGGTATTTTGTGAATTGGAAAAGTTACTTTCTTTTCTGTGTATCTTAATTTCCTGTTCTGTAAAATGAAAATTAAGATAGGACTTAGTGCCTGGATTTCTTCTGGAAAAAAAATACGAGTGAATGTATGTGAAATGCTGAGCGTAGCAGCTGGCACAGATTAATACTCAATAAAGGTTAGTGAGAGCTAACTTTTACTCAATAAAACTAACTTAATACTCAATAAAAGTTAGTGAGAACTCTCACTAACATTCTTGCTGGGACCTTGGAACATTGGCCCCAGCCACCAACCACCAAGGTGTCATTTATTCAGTTCTAGTCATCAGAGGCATTATGGATAAAATATGTCTGTAACTAAAAGGGAAACATGGCATCGTTTTCCAAATATATGATGTATCGACTTTGTTATTGGAAACGTTGTGGGGAGATAGAGTCTGCAAAAACTCAGCTGATGGATGGAAAGCAATAAGAAAAGTGAATAAAAAGGCATTTGAGAGAGTAGTAGTTTTTCAAAAGCAATTAGATCAGAATCATAATTTTAGATGCAATGTGAAGAGGGCTTGGGTGAAAGTTGTTAGGGGATGAAATGGAAAGCGTAGATTCTAGAGGCATAATGATGAAAACAAATGACTGGACCTGACAATGCACTGTATATATTGCGAAGGGTAGTTGAAATGAGAAAGAAGACAATGCCAAGTTAAAGCGAATCATTAACTTCTTTTGCTTCTATCGGCTATCCTGAATTTTTCATGCTGTGTGAGAGATATGATGTTGTCTCGTATGTACCTGGAAGGCATGATTCCAGTCATGGTTGTAAGTGAAAGTAGGGTGCATCTGACTGTCCTTTTAAAATATGAAGCAAGAATGGGCATTTTGGAGCATTCCGAAACAAAGCGAATTAGGCTAATTTGGGAGGACTGTTTTTGGAAATCTCTCTGCAGTCAGATACGTTTTCCCAAAGATCTTTATGATGGAGGTTAAGCAACTTGAGAAAAGGTGAACATTTCCATCAAGATTTTAAATGCTGAGCCAATAAACCAGCCTTCCGAAGGGCTTGAGGAGGACCTGCGTGTTCGCCCTGTGCCCTTCTCAGGTGCTCTCTATTTCTCTTTCATGTATGGTTTATGGTGTTGGCGGAGGGCTTTGGAGAACTCAGATTGAATTTACTATTTAGTTTCCCTTCAAAGCCACTGCTGAAAAGAATCTGACCAGAAACTCATGTGATGAGGGTTTATTTTTGTAATGTGGGACGTGATCCACTCAAAACCCACATAGGCCTTAAGCTTACGCACACAGATTATTCCTCCGAATTGCCAGGTCCTTTCATTAGATCCCGAAAGTAACCTGGAAGATCTTAGCCAATAATAAAGTAGGATATAGAATCGGATTCTTGCCAGAGATTTCAACCAAATTCTGCATTACTTTGCCATGCTGCCATAACAAAATACCACAGACTGGGTAGTTTACACAATAGAAATTTATTTTCTTGAAGTTCTGGAGGCTGAAAGCCCAACAGAAAGGTGTCAGCAAAGTTGGTTCCTTCTGGAGGTTCTGAGGGGAATCTTCCTAACTCCTGGTGGTGATTTTCAGTCTTTGGCCTTCAGCTGCATTGCTCCAGCCTCTGCCTCTGTCACTCATGGCCTTCTTCCTGTGTGTTTCTGTGTTCCTGTGTTTTCATCTGATCTTAGAAGGAAGACAGGCATTGGATTTAGGGCCCACCTAAACCAGGATGACTTTGTCTTAACTTTATTACATGGTTAAAAATCCTATTTCCATGGTGCACGTTGGTGCTCAGTCGGCTGAGCATCTGCCTTCGGCTCAGGTCATGATCCCAGTGTCCTGGGATAGAGTCCCGCATCGGGCTCCTTGGTTGGCAGGGAGACTGCTTCTCCCTCTGCCTGCTCTTCCTGCTTGTGCTCAATCTCTCTCTCTGTCAAATAAATAAATAAAATCTTTTTTAAAAAGATAAAAATGCTATTTCCAAGTAAGTCCTCATCACAGGTACTGGGGTTTGAACTTCAACCTATCTTCTTACACCCATGGCACAAAGCAATGCTTTTTTTGTTCTTTTTCTTTCATGCTTGAGGGTTACTGGAGGTGGTAGTTAGACTCAATATTTCACATTTCTTTCAGGCTTTTCCATTCTTTGTGCAAGAGATACTATCTTGGTAGGGTTGACAGGACATGAAACTCATTTGAAAAAACTGGAGGTAAAAAATGAAGGATCACCTGACTAAGATGGTGACCATCTTCGAAGCACACCAATCCCTGAGATAAGCTTGAAGAAGTGACTACATGGAGGGCACATAGGTACGTGCTGTCCCTAGTGACTCCTCAGTTTATGCAAGGCATTATTCTAGGACAGTGTGATCCTTGTTTTCCTTATTCCAATTACTGTAGTAGATTTACCCCTGCTTACCTCTCCATACTCATTTCCTATATCTTTTACTCTGTGACAAAATTTTTTGTCATATAAAATATACATTTCCTTTTGCTTCTTAGTAAAAAAGAGAGAAAGAAAGAAAGAAACATTTTTAGCTTTCTGTTGGGATTTCCTAGTTAAATTAGCTATTTGTTTTTGTTTTGTTTTGTTTTGTTTTGTGTTTTCTGGTCAAGGAGATATAAATGAAAGTGTTTTGTTGGCTTCCAGGAAGCATCCTTAAAAAAAGGGGGCACATTCTTTTTTATTCCTCCTATTGACCTGTCGCTGGAATTCAGTTGTGATGGCTGGAGGGCTGGAGCTCACTTGGCCATTTTAGATCACAAGGAGGATGCTGAAGCTACAGTATAGAAAGAACCTGAGTTCCTGATGGCTTTCTGAAGCTGCCCTTCCTATTCTAGACTGATGATCTTTATTTAAGCTACTGTTACCTTAGACCGTTTGTTATTTGAAGCTGAATCAAATCCTGATACCTTCTCACTCTGTTTCAGTCATTCTGTGCTCTTCTGTTTTTGAAAACATCAAGTATAATTTGAACTCCGGAATTTTTACTTGCTGTTACCTCTACCTGAAGTATTTCCCCTCCATTATGGTGGCTGTGTGGTTCCCTCTAGTATTCTTTCTGGCCTCGGCTCCTGTATGACCTCCTGAGAGAGGACTTGGCTAGTGCTTCTGACTCCACCTGCATTGTGATTCCAATCTCTCTCCATCCTCTTACCTCTTGTTTGCTTTGGTACATCCCTTTCTCACTCTCTGAAGAGACCTCATTTGTTTACTTGTTTATCCTCAACTTCTCCCATAGACTATAATCTCCAGCACCTTGTATATAAGCTCATCATTGTATCTCTAGGGCCTCAATTAACTGTGAAGTAAGTTCTCAGTAAATATGCATGGAATACATTAATGAAGTCTTCTGGATCCTCTTTAAGCCTGGGAAGGGTACAAGATTTCAGCTTTTCTTCCATCTTTGTTTCTTTTATTTCTGTTATTTTTATTTCTGTTTCTTTTATTTTTTTTTCTTTTATTTTCATTCAATGATTATGAAGAAGAAGGTGTTGGAATAGAACTTGAGATTTTGGCTCGCACTCTTCTTTCTTGAACCCTCTTTGTATGAGCCATAGACGCACAAAATTGTTTGCCATTTGAACAGGGACAATATATACATAATTTAGCCTAATAAATAACACGTTTATTCCACAGAATAGTCAGGCTTTAGAGCAGGATTAGCTACATATATTTTTTAAATAATTATCTCTTAGATTTCATTTAAAATAATTAAAGATATTTATTCATCAAAACTCAAATCCTGAATGTGTGTTTCGTTAGGCTACTGCTTATAAAATCTGAAATTTTTATTGAGAAAGTTATGCTGAGTGTGGATATAATCAGCACAATGGGGAATAAAAAGCATGGACTTTGGATCAAAGCTTTGAGTTGGGTCAGTGAATCTGTTGTCACTGGTTATGCATCCCCTAGCAAATTCCAGGGACTCTGGGAGCTGTTTTCTCTGTTTGGTGAGGAAGAGGATAACTCCTTTACTGGATTATTATCATTAAAATTAGAAGAGACTGTACTTAAGAAGTATCAGTAAGAACTCTGTAAGTGTCAATCCCTTTTCCTCTGATTAGGGAAAATTGTTTAACAAAAACAAACAAATTAGATTTCTTTTAAACTATCTTTTTTGGGGTGCCTGGGTGGCTCAGTGGGTTAAGCCTCTGCCTTCAGCTCAGGTCATTATCTCAGGGTCCTGGGATCGAGCCCCGCATCTGGCTCTCTGCTCAGCGGGGAGCCTGCTTCCCTCTCTGTCTGCCTGACTCTCTGCTTACTTGTGATCTCTCTCTCTCTCTGTCAAATAAATAAATAAATAAATAAATCTTTAAAAAAAATTAAACTGTCTTTTTTGTGAAATATAAAATGCACATGAAAAGTGCATAAGACAAAACCATATAGCTTAATGGATTATGTATTGACCAATAAGTTAATGTATTGAATACGAGGTCCAGAGTTAAACATCATAGGTGCCCTCAAATCCTGCCTCTGGCAGCCCTCTTCTTGGTCGCAGTCACTTCTCTCTCAAAACAGTCAGCACTATTTTGACTTCCATGGCAATCTTAAACCCTTCCTCTTCCAAGAGTTTAAAGCCTTGGAATGCAAGCCTCCAACATGAAAGTAAACTTGCATATTTTTGAACATTGTAAAATGGAATCAAATAGTATGTATTTTTTTTTTTTTTTAAGAGAGGCTAGGAGGGAGTAGAGGAGTAGAGGGAGAGGGAAAGACAGAATCTTAAGCAGGCCCCACATCCAGTGTGGAGCCCAGGGTGGGATCGATCTTGCAACCCTGAGATCATGACCTGAGCTGAAATCAAGAGGTGACCCATAACAGACCGAGTCACCCAGGAGCCGCAGGATGTATTCTTTAGTGTCCAATTTCTCTTACCTAAAATTACATTTTTGAAAGTTTATCCACGCTGTTGCATATGTCTGCACTTACTCCTTTTAGGTGTAATTTAACATCCCAAATGATGAATGTAATTACACGCTATCGAGTGTATTCATGATAGGACATTCTCCCTCCACTGTGGGGATGTTATGAATAATACTATCATCCTTATTCCTCTGTTTGTCTCTTGCAGCACATGTATAGCCCCCCTCCCCTTTTTAGAGTATATCCTTGGGCGTGGATATGCATATCGTGAAATTTACTATGTCAAAAAAAATCAACTGAGTACATTTAAAGATCTAATTGGTCTTTTTCAGTGATTAATGAATTGGGCACCTCCCATCTAACAAATAGAAGGGAGCTCTGAGGAGCTATACAAAATGGGAGGATTTTATAGGCAGAAACAGGGCAAAGCAAGGAGATTATTAGCAAAAGAAAAGAAAAGATTGTTTCACCCAAGGTGACCTTACCTTGAAGGAAAAAGCAGGGGATGTTGTCCTTACCTCACTAGTACTGATCAGGAAATTCCAGACTGACTGGTTTAAAATTCCACTCCTGCAAGAGGCTGAAGTTGCAGTTTGCACAAGTGACTCCATTTTGGGCCTGATGTTTCTTTTTTTAGCACTAGATAATCCTAAAATGTTTCCAAGGTGTTTTGAACCCTAGGTATTCCCAGTGGCAGTGTAAAAGACTTCCTCATGTACCCTGTCCTCACCACATCTTCCTCTTTCACAGAAAAGTTTTTGAATAGCAAATTGGCTTTCTTCATGCTGAAAACAAACAAAACAAAACAAAACAAAAAACAAAAAAAGTAGAGACTAGGGAAATAATGGTCATTTAAGGAAAACAAAAACTGTCATCTCATTGAAATGAATTTAAGAAATGACACATAATAAGGGTTAGTATTTCAGACAGATAATCACCCTTGTCCCTTTCCTTCTCCCTGAGGTTCAGGGGCCCAGTGTATCTGATCACCCTCAATACCCTAAGGTGGTAATTATTTCATGTAACAGCAATGAGGCATCCAAGGTGTTGTTATCAAAATTCCTCTTAGCACTATAGCTAAACACATTAAATGAGGACTTTGTCAACTGTGAGGTCTATGGGGATTAATCCGTCCTTTCTCAGAATATAACTGACAGTCAAAATGTTTTTGGAATCTATTTTACATTCTTTTTTCTCAAGGGTCCAGAAAGAATTTATTATAGGAAGACCAAAAATATAGAATAGAGGATTTCATTAGCTGACAAATGAAACTGAAATCCATAAACATGTCTCCAAAAGGATGGATGGAGAAGGTTTAAAAAAAAAAGATAATAAGAATTTCTATTATGTTTACATTCACAGAATTTAGATGCTTCTCCAAACAAAGGCAAAGACTCTCATCAATGTTTTTCTCTCAACAGTGCTGGTTGAGAGATGACTTGAAGGCAGAGTTTATATGTATTCAAATATTTCTGTTTATGTCTCTCTGACAATTACAATATGTAATCTTATATTGACTTTGTGCTTTCCAATTAGTAAGCTATTTTTTCTGTTTTCATCTAATTTTTCTCCTCTGAGAAAATTTTCACTTTCCCAGATTATGCTTTTTCCTTAGTTTATTACGTATCACTTTATGACTTTGAAAATGCTAATAATAGCTACCATTTATTGAGTCTTAAAAGTACTCATGGATGTTTTGCAAAATGATTGGTGTAGATTGTCTTATTAATTTCTAACATCGGCCCTGGGAGAGAGGCATAATTATTTCCACTGCGCAAATCAAGAGACCAAGCTCAGAGAGGTTAATGCAATGTGGTCTAAATCACACAGCTAGACTGTACAGAGGTGCTTGTCTGACTTCTGAGACAGTGCTTATACCCCTACACTCTACTGGCTCCCCGAAATGCTTGCTGTCTCAGTGATCCTCACAGGGAGCAACACTGATGTTCAGGGTATGATCCTTGCTTGCTTAGAAATGTTCCATGTTTTGCGTAGTGTCTAGCATCCGGACTCCTACCACACTGCTGACTGGCAGGGAGTGGCAGTGGTGCTGGGCCGTGCAGGACCAAGGACCTATTATCTGTGGACCTATCTGTTTGCCCTACTGGCCTGTGAGCCCTTCGGAGGCAGTGACCATGTATTATGCATTTTGTACCTTTTGAATGTCTTATACACACGAAAGGGCGTTTAATGAACATTTCTTGAATGGTTACTGAATAGTAATATTTAAAAACAACATCAGGATAAAAGACTTTCTTAAAGTTTCACAAGTAATACTAAGCTCAGGCCCTACTCAGTTACCTTTAAAGAAAAGAAAATGCCATGGAGAAAATTGTGAAGGTTCACCTGTATGAGGTGTTATTTTAGTATAAAAGAATGAAGCCAGCAGTGCTGCTATTCTAGCCGCGGTATTAGGATCTTAATTCTCAACCTCTCTCCTTTCTCTTTGTTTTGTTTTTATTTTTAGCTCTCATTTCTTGAGCACTTATAGTATGCTGGGCATTGTTTGAACTGTGAATTGTGTCAGTTGCAGTATCTTATTTAACAGTTCAATAAGGTTGTGATCCACATTGTATAGATGAGAATGTTAAGACTTGAGAGGTTAATAAATTTACCGGTAGTCATACCACTTGTAAGTGGTCACGATTTGAATCCAGGTCTGCGTGACATTAGAACCCACATTCTTAGGAACTGAATGGTAGTTATAGGATTGTTTTAGGGTCCTGGAAGAATTGAAACCTCCCAAAGGGATACCCATGTGTGACTTGGATATGTTTTACCACTGCCCTTGTTTCAGATGGATGACCTCCTCCTAACCAGCTAGTTCTGTTAAATTCTATCTAGTTCTTCCTAAGACAGGTAAGGCTGGACTTTGCTTTCCAAATCATCAACTCTCCTCCAGGTATAGAAGCCAGGGCTCTAATCTGGAGACAACCCGCAGAAATTCAGAGAATTATCCACATGGAGAAGGCTGGTTACAGACCAAGAAGACTCTCAGGGCACACGTAGCTTGGTAGCCTGTCTGCCTGATGCACAGTGATGATTTTAAAGGAAGATTCTCCCTAGAGTCAACAAGAAGTGAAGCTCCCATAGCTCCTGGGTATAGGTGATACACTCTCCCCATAGCAGGGGTTCGGGCAGGTGGTAAGCAGTGTCACCTCCTGTCTGCCTTATGGAGGCATTGGGCTCTGGTGACGCGAGGGTCTGAATCGGCTCCTCTGGGGGCTCTGCTCAGGTCTTATCCCCTCGTTCATGACGTACCAACTAACCTCTTACTTTCCCATATCCCACCCAACTGTCCCCGTTATCTCAAACATGGGGGGTCTTTTTTACTCTTGGTGGCGGAGAACATTTCTCTTCTGATCACTTTTCTTCAGTCTTTTGCTTTTGTACTGTAAATCATTTCCATGCCTTTGACTGCCTGTTTTCCTTTGTCATTTTTGCTGTTATCACTTCTTTGTTGCAAGGAATGCCCAAGATACTGAGTAAAGAAAGAACCCAGGCATAGAAGCCAATAGGCTAGAAATGAACACATGAGATTACCACTACAGCATTCTTATCTTGACACACACTTAGACGTGGGATTTGACCCCCCTCATCGGGAGGCTATTAAGTCCTTTGCTGACTTATGGCAGAGGGAAACTCTGCCTCTGCCAGTATTCTGGAAGAAACAGAAAGTGTGGTCATGTGGTATGTAGTAGGCTTTACCTTGAGCATAATTTAGGAAGACCTCAGGTTAGGGTTGTCAGATTTAGCAAATAACATACATCATGCCCAATTAAATTGGAATTTCAGATGAGTAATTTTTTTTAGTATAAGGATATCTCATGTAATATTTGAGACATACTCATGTTGCTAATTGTTGTTTATCTAAGTCATATTAAACATGGCATCCTGTGTTTTATCTGGCGATCCCATCCTGAATTCGTCTCGTTAAAAATGAGTTTATTCCTCTAGTTTATTATAGTTATAACCAATTAATACGAGCAATAGATCATGCTACTTGCCAGTAAAAATATGTTTCTCTGCTTTATTTATTGGGCTGCCTTTGAAGAGGATTTCTCATCATTTGGTTGGCATGAATCTGACCATATTCTAAGCGTGTTCTGGGTCTTGAGTCTCCTTGCTTTCTGATCTAATATAATTATGAATTAGACACCATTTCTGAACTAATTACACTAGCCACCTGAGCCCCCAAATTACTCACAACCTAAGCAAGTGTTTACCTGCCTGACTATGCTACCTGTATCTCACTGGCCCCAGACCTAGCTGAATGCCTCTCTGTCAACGTGACTCAGCTAAAGGTAGCTGTGGATGGAGTGTTCAGGAATTATGAAGTGAGGGCATCCATTATCTATTTATATAATAATGTGGGGTACCAAATAATCACAAAATCCCAGTGGCATTCAACAATAAAAACATTGATCTTCTGAGGCGCCTGGGTGGCTCAGTCTGTTAAGCGTCTACCTTCAGCCCAGGTCATGATCCCAGGGTCTGGGATTGAGCCCCACATGGGGCTCCCTGTTCAGCAAGGAGCCTGCTTCTCCCTCTCCTTACCCCTTGCTTGTGCTCTCTCTAGCTAGCTCTCTCTTTCTCTCTCAAATAAATAAATAAAATCTTTAAAACAGCGACAAAAAACATTTAGCTCCTGAGTCTGTGGGGTTCATATGATCTCGTCTGCTCACTGGGATCTGGTCTGTGCTTGCCCATGTGTCCACGGCCTGCTGTGCCCCTGCCGGGCACAGTCATCAGGGTTGGCTGGGCTTGTTTACATGTCAGCAGGCTGTGGGCTGAGCAAAGATGGTTTCACTTAGGAAAACTGAAATGTCTTTTACCTTTCCTCTTGGAGGCTGGCCTGCTCTCATAACACCAGCAGAGGGCAAGAGAGAGCAGTTATGCCCAGAGCTTTCAAGCTTGGGCTTGTGTCCCATCTGTGAACATCCAGTTATGGTACCAATCCAAAGTCAAAGAGTAGGGTGAAAGACTGTTGTTTTTAGTAAGAGGATCTGCAAAGTTATATTTCAAAGGATGTGAAGGCTGAGGTAAAAAATCTGTGCTATCAGTGTGATCAGATTACCATAGATAGCATAACTTTCCAAACTCAAGTAATTTAGGGGGAAAAAAAGATACCACCTAAGTAAAAGAGCATTGAGCTTGGCCCTGAGGCAGGTGACGGGGACAGAAGATGGGGGTAGAGTAAGGTCAGGGTGGCCAAAGCCAGACTGGGGTGACTTGCGGGTATAGCGGGAGAGAAGCCTGCAGAGTTAGGGCGGGGTCAGAAAGTACAGGTCCTGCTGCTCTTTAAAAAACTAATCACTTAGTACATCCTTCTCATTTTCAGTTATTTTATACAATTCATGGTGGTTTTGTCACTTGTCATTGTGTATTACTTTCTGCAACTATACAATGAGAGATGGCATTACGTGAAAACTTATTAGCTTTGGGACTAATCTAGCTAGCAAACATGGATTTATTTGGGCCAGAATAGTGTTAATTAATTTTTTTAATGCTTTATGAGAACATTGTTCTTCAAGTTTCCACAGACCTGTTATTCTAATCTTTTAACTTGCTGCTTTGCACATTGATGTTTTCTACCTAACTCTCAAGGTGTTTGAGATTGAAATGCCTTAGTAAGGTAATTTTAGTTCTTTCTCAATTCTGTATTTCTCATTATCAGGGGAGCATGAGTATAAATCTGGGGCAGCACTGATTTGAGTGAGAAAACAATTAGGTGAAAAAAAGTTTTACATAATCCCTCTGAAAATATCAGTGGATCAAAACAATCTCAGGTTGGCAAGAAGCAACCAAAACAAGTTGCTTAATTAAAAGAGCCAACATTTTTGGGGCCAAGATGACAAAGGTTCCTTGTCTATTTATTTGTCCCAGGAGAAAAGATACTGATAAGTAAGAATATGAATGAATAAGCTGTGTAGAAATTATAACTAACTGAAAGCACTAGAGGCTTAGGATCAGGAAATATGCTTTAGCTGAGTATCTTTTATTTAAATTGAACTCTTAATTTCTTAAAAGTTCTCTACTGTAATTACTTTGAAGTAAATGCCATGATGTCTTTGAAAAAGGAACTGTATGCAGAGATGAAGCAAAGGATCCTTGCCATCTCAAATTATACTTTCCATAAGTGAGAACATATGTTTTAGATGTAACAGATTTCAGAGAATTATCTTAGGCATGATACGCTAGAGGCACATGGATTGAAATTCATACACGATGCAAACTTGCACGTCTATATGTTGTCTGCTAGACAAGGGAATTTCTTGCCAACCTTTGGTTTCACAGAGTCTCCTACAATGGAGTATCCACATCTGTTGTATGAAACCAATGGAAAAATCAGGAAAATGTTCCATGCAGAAGATTTCAGCTTATAGGGCAGTCAGACTCACGTTATTTAAAGTGCAGGTTAGAAAACACGTTTATTCTTGCTGTTTTTGAAAGATATTAGGCCCACTGACTTTTTGCTGGCCAATTGGGAAGCAACTGAGACAGATTTGAGGTGAGGTAGAACATTGTGAGCATCACATACTGAAAATCAGGAGAAGTACTGAGAGGGTTGATCCTTCCTTCATCCACAAAAGATAATTACAGTCACTGAGAAATAAGTTTTTAAATTTCAGTTCAGCTGCTAATTCCCAAATTGGGAAATAGAGCAAGTCTATAAAGGCTCTGTCCAAGGTTAGACCTTCCAAAGATAGGACGGTGATAACAGGCAGGGCCAAGTGGGACAAATTTACCAACCGACTTACTCAATGTTAGGGTATTACTTTCTTGTTGAAGTGTGCTTATCTAGGAAATCTACTCTGTTTTATTCAATTCCATTCATTTACTCACTCATTTTAACATTGGCAAAGTAACTCTTAGCTTAATATCTATGTGACTGGCATGTAGTAGACAAACGATAAATACTTTTGAGTGAAAGAGAAAAAAGAGTAACAAAAAAATAAAAAATACTGATTGTAGAAAATACAGAGAAGCAAAAAGAAGAAAGCAAAAAACAACCCATCATCATTAAGATTTCGTTTTTGAGTCATACTATACATAATATTTGCTAACTTTTTTTACCAGGATTCTGCTTCTATGACACTAAATGTGCTTGCAAAAACAAATTTTTATCCACTGAATAGTGCTTTCATATTGTTTCTAGAAAGCAATTTATAGATTGTCTACAAAAATCTCTAAGCCATTAATCTATTTATTTTATAGTCTCCATAATTTAATTTATTTACATGTTTTCAAAATTCTAATAGTACTCTGATTATGCAAAGAATATATGCTCATTGAAAAAAATTTAAAAAAATTCAGATGTACATAAGAATGTAGTCTTTTATCAATTATAATAATTGAAATTTACACCGATTTTTAATAATATTTCTCAGGAAAAGATATTTTGTTATATGTGTCTGTCAATTGTAAAACAATCTGATTTCAGAATAAGTGGAAAAATACATCTCAGAATTGAGATCTTACAGGATTAATAACATCTTGAGCGTGTGTGGAGGATAAAAATGTACCAGATTGTGCCGATCACCATCAGAGGCTTATGAGGGAGGTGTGGCGCTGTTATTATGATTCATATTTTAAAGAGAAGGAAATTCATACTTAAGATATTAAAAAACTTTTTCAAGATTACACAAAAGCTGGTAGAAGTAAAATCTAAACTCAGACCAATCTGAAATGAGAAACCATTTTTTTTTAAAGATCTTATTTATTTATTCGATAGAGACACAATGAGAGAGGGAACACAAGCAGGGCGAGTGGGAGAGGGTGAAGCAGGCTTCCCGCAGAGCAGGGAGCCCAATGTGGGGCTTGATCCCAGGACCCTGTGATCATGACCTGAGCCGAAGGCAGATGCTTAATGACCGAGCCACCCAGGAACCTGAGAAAACATTTTATTTAATTGTGATTATATAAAATATATAATAAATAAAATATGGTATATATAGCATACTATAAAATAAATATAGAATATATAGTATATCTTAATATATGTAACAAGCATATGTTATATATAGCGCATGTTATATTACATTAGATAAGTATGTTATGTTATAAAATAAATATGTTATAATATGTTATAATTAAACATATAATACATATATGTTATATGTATTATATGTATTAAACATATAATAAAATATGTTATAAAATAAAATATGTTATTTTATAATATATAATAAAATATTTAAAATAAATATATATTATATAAACATATAAGAGGCATGTAATATAATAAAAATATATAAGATAAAGCTTGCCATTTTAATAACTTTTAAGTATACAATTTAGTGATGTTAATTACATTCACAGCATTGTGCAAGGACCACTATGTATTTCTGAAAGGTTTTTATCACCTTAAACAGAAACTTTATCACCATTAAGCAATAACTCCATATTTCTTTTTCCTCCCAGCCCTTGCTAGTAATTATTTTCTGTTTCTATGAATTTGCTTATTGTAGATACTAATATAAGTAGAATCATCTAATATTTTTCTTTTGTTTCTGGCTTATTTCACTTAGTGTAATGTCTTAAATATTTACCCACATTGTAACATTTTTAACAGAACTTTATTTTACTGCTGAATAATATTCCATTGTCTGTATATGTTTTATTTATCCATTCATCTCTTGACAGATACATGGGTTATGTCCATATTTTGGTTATTGTGAATAATGCTGGTGTACATATTAGCATAATATTTGTTTGAAGTTCTGTTGGGTATATATCCAGGAATTGCTGGGTTAAATGGTAATTTTATGTTTCATTTCTCAAGGAAATGCTTAAATGTTTCCTCAGTGGTTACATCATTTTATTTTCTTACCATAAATGCAGAGAGCTTCAGTTTATATCTTTGCCAACACTTGTTATATTTTATTTTTTGATCATGGCCATCTTAGTAGGTGTAAAATGGTATCTCATTGTGGTTTGATTTGTTTTCCTAATGATTAATTATACCAAACATCTTTTAATGTGCTTAGTGGCCATTTGTATATTCTTTGGAGAAATGTCTACTAGGAGAAATGTCCTTTGCCCATTATTTATCAAGTTATTTGTGTTTTTGTTGTTGAATTGTAGGAGTTCTTTATATATTTTGGCTAATAAAACTCTTATTTAGTTATATACATTGCAAATATTTTCTCCTATTCTGTATATTATCTTTTTACTATCTTGGTAATATCTTCTGATGCACAAAAGTTCATTTTGATGAGGTTCAATTTGTGTATTTTTTCTTTTGTTATATATGCTTTCAGTGTCATATCTAAGAATCCATTGCCAAACTTAAGGTTATGATTTAGTTTTATGTTTTCTTTAGGTTTATGGTTTTTACTTTTTTTATAGGTCATTGATTAATTTTGAGTTAATTTTTGTATATGGTGGGAGGTAGGGGTCCAACTCCACTTTTTTGCATGTAAAAATCCAGTTGCCACAGCACCATTTATAGACAGAGGCTATTCTTTCCCCATTGAATGGACATGATGCCCCTGTTGAAGAATTTGAAGAATTAGGTGGTTATAGATGTATTGTTATTTAGGGCCTCTCAATTTAATTCCATTGGTCTATATGTTTATTCTTATGCCAGAATGATACTGTTTTGATTACTGTAGATTTGTAGAAGATTTTGAAATGAGGAAGTGTGAGTCCTTTAACTTTACTTTCAAGATAGTTGTAGCTATTCAAGGCTCCTTGAAATTTCATGTAAATTTGAAGTTTGTTCCATTTCTGCAAAAGTGCTATTTGGATTTTGAGAGAAATTGCATTGAATATGTAGGTTACTTTGGGTAGTTTTGACATCTTAACTATACTGAGTCATCCAATCCATGTATGTGGAAGGTCTTTCCATTTATTCAGTCCTTCTCTAAATTTTTTCAACAGTATTTTGTAGTTTTCAGTGGTACAAGTCTCACCTTCTTGGTTAAATTATTCCTAGATATTTTATCATTTTAGGTGACATTGTATATGGGATTTCTCTCTTAATTTCCTTTTTGAATTGCTTATTGCCTGTGTACAGAAACTTAACTGATATCTCTTTGTTGATATTATAGCATATAACTTTGTTGAATTCATTTATTAGTTTTAGTATTTTTCTTATCTTCTTTATTTTCTTTTTTTTAAAGATTTTATTTATTTATTTTCTTTGAAAGAGAAAAGGAGAGCATGAGTGGGGGCAGAGGGAGAGGGAAAAGCAAGCTCTCCACTAAGCAGGGAGCCCAATGCAGGCCTCAATCCCAGGACCCATGAGATCATGAAGTGAGCCAAAGGCAGATGCTTAACCAACTGAGCTTCCCAGGTACCCCTTCTTCTGTATTTTCTAATGTGGAATTTAATAATTTGTGAATAAAGATAATTTACTTCTTTTCTAATTTGGATGCTTTTGTGTTTTTAGTGAATTTATTACCATTACTTTTCAAGAATATAAAATTCAACTCTAATATCACTCAAAGGAGATAATTGCTGACAATTTGACAGATATCTTTCTAGATGCTTTTTCTCTTCATCCATCCTATCATATTCTTACCTGTATTTCTTTTTACTTATATATCATATGCATATATTTTATACTATATTAATGTCATATATATTTTAGTAATGTATATTTAATATTATATATTTTCCTTAGAAGATTATTCATTTTATTTCAGATTGCAAAACTTATTTAGACCGGACAGAACTTTATGAAAACATTCAATAAACCAGATCTTCAATTTAAAATTTTCCTAATGCATTTATATTTATTTTATTCTTCCTACTTACCTCTAATTATTTTTCTAGATTTGTGATTTAAATCTTAACATTTATTCATTCTTTATTTAAAAATAATTTAGGGTTTTTACTTGTCTGATTATAATTTTAATGATTTTCCATATGTAGTTTTCTCATTGTAGGTACATTTCCTTAACCTGTAATTGCAGTTATACATTTTACTTTGGTTCATGAATTATTCAGCCTGTTTAATTACTCATGGTGAACTTTTTATTTATAAGTGGTGATGGAGGATCTGGGCTATAGTTTATGGTAATTGGTAGATTTGTCTCTACTCTCTGTAATTTCGTTAAATGCTATGTTCAAAGATGTTTCTTGTGCAATCAACCACTCAAAAGTCTTTCTGGTGTACTTTTGATCTATTGACGTGGCATTACCTTTCTACCCCCAATTTATGCCTGAAATTTACAATTTTCATCAGATTCTAAGGTTTTTTTTTTTTCCATTTTGACCTCCACTTAAAATACAGGTTTGTTTGTTTTTTAAAAATATTTTATTTATTTATTTGACAGAGAGAGAGAGATCACAAGCAGGCAGAGAGGCAGGCAGAGAGAGAGGGGGAAGCAGGCTCCCTGCTGAGCAGAGAGCCCTATGCGGGGCTGGATACCAGGACCCTGAGATCATGACCTGAGCCGAAGGCAGAGGCTTAACCCACTGAGCCACCCAAGTGCCCCTAAAATACAGGTTTTGACTGTTTTCCTTACTGGACTGCTACCACCAATCAGCTTCCCTTTTCTGCTTCATAATATTTTTGAGAGTTCAAGACTTTTCAGGATACAGCAAATACAATTACAGGTAGGAGAGAAGGCAGGAGACCACACACTCCCAGTCTCACATAGTATCAATCATGAGTTATAGAGATGACTACAATTTTTCTTGTTAGAACATCCCAGGGTCTTAGAATTTGGGAAATACATGGTAATGGAAGAAAAGAGCAATCCTGTCAGGCACTCTTCATCTTGTGAATAGAAACCAAAATACGCCATGGCCTGAAGATTGTGATGGTCCCTTATATTTCTGTCATTTAAGCTACCGTTACTGTTGTATATCTTTTGTGGAGTTGTCTGACAGTTCTATATTTAGATTTAGAAAATTTCCCTTATCTTGAATGTTTTTGAAGGTATTTGATAAGCATTTTTGAGACACTGTGAAAAAAGAACTATTGGCCAGATGACATTTTTGAACTTGAAGATGTTCCATGGAGCTTAAGTGTACATCTCGGAGTCTGAGAGTAAATGCAGTGCCCACGTGGTAAATATACTCAGAAAAATCCAAATCACCCAAAACAATGGAAATAGGTTAGCAATGCTCTTGACACCCAGTGCTAATGATAGTTTTCATCAAAATAACTTACATCACTTAAGAAAAAAATGGTTAGAAAAGAATATAATGTATAACTAAACATAGAATAATAAAATGCATAATAACTTAGGGATGACATATATATGAACTTTAACTAGGTTAAAGATTAGAAATCCCATTTTAGCAAATAGGGAAAGTCAATATTGACTTGATTTAGAGGAATGATTAAAGCATTAACTAAATATTTTTATTAGAGCCTTTAAAAAAATTAACACACATATTATTAGCCTTCAGATATGATGTATTTTCAGAAAGTTGTCCTATTCATAAATTTTCAAGAAAAGATCTGCAGCAGATTGTATTTTTCAAAATGAGAATCTATCATATTTCATCCCCCATACACCTCTTAAAAAATAATCTTGATATTCTTCCATAGGAAGATTGATATACATTATTTTTTTCCCTTAAAATTGGACAGGCTTGTAACAACAGCAATAATGATGTTACGTGACATCTAAAGCTAGGTTATGGAAGGCAATACTGTTTCCACCTGGTTCTCTTGAGTTGCTTACTTTAGAAACCCAGCCACCATGTTGTAAGGAAGCCAGTTAGCCATATGGAGAGGACACATGGATATGTTCTAGCCAACAGCTCCAGCTGCATCAGTTAGTATCAACCACCAGACATGCTGTGGAAGAGTCTTTGAGCTGCCCCAGATGATGCCATGGGAAGCAGGGACAAGCTGTGTCCCCTGAGCTCTGCTCATATTATCTCAGGTTGAAGATCAACATAAATGATTATTGTTGGATTTTGTTGCTAAGTTTTGGAGAGAAGGGTTGTTACACAACTATTGCATAAAAGGGAGAAAATCTGTTATATAATCAATGGTATGACCTTGACATGTCATTATGAATATTTCTAATTTATATGTCAAGTCTAGAAAATATATTTTAAAAATATCTAAAATATCTGATCCAGCCTTATTAAACATTGAGAGACTATTGTCTTAATCAGCTAGTATGAACCAAAATTTATACTGAATAACTTAAATAGAAACATTAGATCTTAGGTAGAAATGAAACATAAACCACTTCTGAGCGAGTATTTAAGAGCAAAATGGTGAGGTCTCTGACTCTGCCAATGTTATACTACATTAACTTGTTGAGTTGCATAAAACAACTACGAAAACAAGGGCAAAACACTGAAATCCTTCCCCTGAGTTTGGAGATGAAGGAACAATCCCACAGTTACTTCTGTACAACTTATACTAGAGGTCCTAACTGGTGTCATAAAATGAGAAAAATAAATGTAATTTTAAGAATTAGAAAGTAGAAGTAAAGCTTCATTCACTGAAGGTATGATTGTATATAGAGAAAATTCAAAATATTTTATAGAAAATGTAATTTTTAAATTTTTAAAGACTTACTTATTTAAAGACTTACTCCCTCCCAGAGAGAGGGAGAGAGAGAGAGAGCACAAGCAGGGGAGTGGCAGGCAGGAGAGGGAGAATCAGGCTTCCTGCTGAGCAAGGAGCCCGATGCAGGACTTGATCCCAGGGTTCTGGGATCATGACCTGAGCTGAAGGCAGAGGCTTAACCGATGGAACTACCCAGGCATCCCTGGAAAATATAATTAAATTAAAATTTTAACTTAGCATATAAAGTCCAGTTTACAATATAGTATATCCATGACATCAAGCATCTTTGCTTTGCTTTGCTTTCCTTATATAGACTGTGAGGAAACCAAGTAATTTAGAAACCTACATTGGACTTGTTTGGGACCTTCATGCCATTACTAAGTTATGTCCATTTGTGGAAATTTCCCTTTCAATAACTGATAGAGGGATGTGTGGGTGGCTTAGTCAGTTAAGTGTCTTCCTTCGGCTCAGGTCATGATCCCAGGGGTCTGGGATGGAGTCCTGCATCAGGCTCCCTGCTCAGTGGGGAGCCTGCTTCTCCCTCTGCCTGCCGCTCTCCCTACTTGAGTTCTCTCTCTCTCTGACAAATAAATAAATATATAAAATCTTAATAAAAAAAAATTGATAGAAGGATGGATGTAAGTGAATCTAGGGTTATATCCCTTAGCAATACATTCAGGGATGACTTTTATTTACTAATTCTTTTGGATGACTCATTCTAAAATAACATTTGTTTTCTCCAGAGATAGTGAAGAATAAAAAAAAAAAATGTAAAGCACAAATGAGTAGACTGATTCCCTTATATTCAGCATTATGGTAAGTTCTGAGTGTAATGACATTCACTGGATGTTATGGTTGAATCGTGTCCCACTTAAATTCCTATATTGGAGTCCTAACCCCCAGTACTTCATAATGTGACTTTATTATTACTGAAAAGAGTTGTTGTGGTGAATGTCATACTGAAATAGGATGGGCCTTTAATTCAATGTGACTGATGTCCTTATAAAAAGAACACCCTACAAAAAAAAAAAAAAGGCATGCACACAGGAAGGAAGACAGCCAAGTGAATATTGGAGTTATGCTGCCATAACTCCAATAACCAATTGGAGTTACTCCAATCACCAATTGGATAACTCCAATATCCAAGGACCCACCCAAAGTCAGGAGAGAGACCTGGAACACTCCTTTCCCAGAACAGTCAGAGGGAAAATGGCCCTCCTGACACCTTGGTCTCCTACTTCTAGCCTCTGGAAGTGTGAGACAACATATTTATGTTGTTTAAGCCACTGAGTTTGTGGTATTTTATTATGGCAGCCATAATGCAATGGACTTGTGGGTCTCCGTCAGTATTACAATGACATGAGATGTATGATCTATGTGTTATTTACAGGGGAGAATGAGCCTTCTGAGCACTTAGCAATAAGGCATGTACTTTGATTCATTTTCTAGGAAATAGGAATTGGTGTGCCCTACGGTATCTATGCATTTATTAATTCAATGATTATTTCTTTGTTCACTAAGTGCAGGTCTACAAGATTAAAAAAATAATGTAAACAAATGTGGCAAATGCCTTCAAGAAGCTCTCTGTTTAGTGGAGGGTATAGATATTAAAGACATTGTAAAAAACACTCATGTACATATATGTATGTAAATTTGCTGTTATCCCTATTATTACCAACTGGGATAAATATTATGAAGTAAGAGCTCAGAAGACTCCAACAGAGGTAATAGGAAGATCCAACCTAGCCTTGGATGATATACTTTCTCAAACGTCTGTGTAGGTGATAGTTGATTTGAGATCCAAATGATATAAATGAGTTGGAGATCATTCCAGGCAAAAGAAACTGTATGAACAAAGGTACTAAGATACCAAGAATTAAGAATTAGCATAGAATGAAGAAGATTTGGGAGCTGATAAAGTGGTATGCGTGGCATTCAGGGCATTCTAGGCTATGCTGAATACATTGGCCATTGTCCTTAGGATATTAGTAAGCCACTGTAGTTTTTGAAACAGCAAAGTCATTACTACATTTATGTTATGACTCTAGAGTTTTATCTTTAATATTTGTGTGCATTTTAATACATAAATTTTAAATGACTTGCTAATTACCAATCACCTCAGTTCTAAAAACTTTACATAAGAGCAGTTCCCTAGAAAAATTCACTGTACTTATCACCTGGCTCTTTCCACCTTTTTTTCTCATTTGTGTTATAAGCTTGAGGATTGGAGATCTACGTGCCAGTCCAGGCCAATTTCCCCTTTTCCCCTTGTCTGGAACACCACTTGGATGGTAGGGTGGGGCTACATGAGAGTTTTCTGAGTACCACAGAGCCCTATACACAAGTAAAAACATAAAAATTAAAATTAGGGGCGCCTGGATGGCTCAGTGGGTTAAAGCTCTGCCTTCGGCTCAGGTCATGATCTCGGGGTCCTGGGATCTGGCCCCACCATCGGGCTCTCTGCTCAGCAGGGATCCTGCTACCCCCTCTCTCTCTGCCTGCCTCTCTGCCTACTTGTGATCTCTTTCTCTGTCAAATAAATAAAATCTTTAAAAAAAAATTAAAATCAATGTAAGAAACCTTTTTTTTCCTTTTATATTGCCTTCAATCATCTTTTCTATAATAAGGTTATATACCATATCACCCTTTTGGTTAAGGGTTGGTCTGTGGAATTTATTGTTACTACATTAAAATGTTTCTATATTAACATGTTGATATTCTACATGGAAAGTGGCATTTATTATCATAGATCATGTTATTGATTCTTTACAGGACAAAATATGGGCTTGATAGCTTTTCATGTATATCAATTCACCTATTATAAAGACATCTAGACTAGACTTGACTTTCTCAGCAGAAATTCTAATGTATACTATATTCTATCAAAATTCTTCAAGGATAAGGAAGATCAAAAAGAGAAGAACTAAAAGAAGAATTAAATTACACCCAAATTTATGAAAAAATAAGCTTTATGACTAGAGTTATAAAACGCTTGCCTTGACAGTTCATAAATGCTAGGAATTATTGGATAGGCTGGGAATTAGGTCTCATTCACCCTATAATGACTTTGGAAGTCCTGGAAGTAGCAGCATGTCCTTTGGAGAATTGGAAGATTGAGTTTCATGAGCTGGAGAATGCAGCACCAGAAAGGGGGTGAGGTAACTCCGATCAAATGTTCTCCCTACCCAGTTCCATGCATGGCTCTGCTTCAATATGCTTGTTAACAGTCAGCCAACTAGTGCTTTGGGAAGATGAATTACTTTGTTATACTTAAGTAAAAATAACTAGGAAGAAAACATTGTTAAAAACAAATAAGAAATCATCCAACGATAATCCCACCTTATAATACATGCTAGCGCCAAAAAGAAATGCTTAGGGGATTATCCCCCACAGTGCTGTTTCTCTCCAATAAAGCAGGTAATTGAGAGCTAACCATATTGATTTTGGATTCAGCTCTAGTCAGCCATACTAATTAATGCACTTGATTTGATATTTCATACTTGGACTTAGGGGCTTATCAACACATTATGCAGATTTATGGAAAATTGGACACAATTGAATACTTGGAACAAATAGCCCTGATGATTTTTAAAACAGGTCTGCAATATTTTACCACTATTTTGGATTGAAGATTTTTTTTCTTTGCATATCAGAGCTTTTCTAGATACTCTTTGGCTTCAGCCTCTCTGGGTTATTTGAAGAGCTCTCCTTCATTCTGTTTTATTTGTGGGGATTGGATCAATTTTCTCCTATTTTTGCCAGACCTCTCTCCAGCAATAGACTCCCCTCTTTAGCCCAATTCTCTTTTATTTTTATGACTTGGGATTGTTTGAGGCTTTGAGGATGGAAGACATCCATTTGAAAAAAAAAGAGTAGAGTTTGTTAATGATCAGGAAACAAAAAGTAAATAAAATCTTCTTTCCAAGTACAAGTCTGTACTTGACATCAGAGTTTTAAGGAGAGATAAATGTTAAATATCTCAAGTTCAGTTATTTTAACAAAGTCTCTCTGACGGTTTTAAATGGTAGTAAGCTTTAAAAATGTCTACGAACTATTATAAGTTGAGGGTGTGGGGACAAAAGGGAAAGCCGCTAAATTGAGAGGAAAGGAGCTGAATTCTGAATTTTGTAAGTCAAACACGTGTTCTTGCTTAGAGGGACGGGAGTAATTGTCAGGCCAGTTGAGGGTGAAGGAGGCTGGAGACCCTGGCTGCCTTTGACATAAAATTCTACTGCCTCTCTTTAATCTGTCTGTCACAGGTATCAGTCTTTGCTTTTCCTTTTCCTCCTGGGCATCCCGAGCTTCAGTTGGCCTGCTAAGTCTTCTGGCTCTCATCAGTCCGGTAACCCCAATTTCAAGATGAGTGATAGGTCTTCTGTTAAAGACAAATGGACTTCCAGATTGACTTTCAAATGGGTCACCTTGCTCAGGTTTTTGAAATTCATTCTTGCCTTGAGTATTCCTTTCAGTAAGCCAAGAGGGCAAGGTTGGAATTAAGCTACAAAATGGGAAATCTTTCCTTTTCTGTTTCCTCCACCTCATTCGTCAGTCAATGGCACACTTTTAGCTTTCAATTCTCCTTTCATTTCTTTCCATTATCCATCTTTTCTATGCCATTTTTCTTCCTCTGCTTTTCCCTTCACCCTCACTTTTTATTAAATTTAGATCTATTTATACTCAAGGGTATACAAGACAGAGGCAATTGCAAAGAGTTTCAGGGGGAGGGATTGATCTAACTGATGATCACATGTTTTCCTGATGGATTTCATTTTCCTCCAAGAACCCCAAGACAGCTGAGTCAGCTATGGTAACTGCAGGTTTAGGTAGAAGAGTGCAGTCATTGCCAAATCACAGCCTTCGAGGAAGGTGCTGGGGGTAAACACCTTGACCTCTCATCACACCTTACATTCTCTTCCAGGGCCTTCCATTGGCTAAATTCAGCAGAAGCCAGAAGGTGTGACAGCCTGGTTTATATTGTCTACTGAGGTCAGGCTTTTCTGCCTCAGAGCAAAATGAAGAATAGTAGACAATAAAGAGGAATAAAACCAGAAAATATGTAGCATAGGGAGTAAGAAAAGGAAAAGACAATTATGGGAATTTGCATTTTAGCTGGACCCAGATAACCTCATGCAGGCAGATCTATCATTGTTTCTTTTCTTTGGGATTCCTCTAAGATAATGGTATGTTAGCTTAATGGCTATGAATGAATTTTTTTAGTTAAGCATGGGTTTGTGTCTAATTAACATTATTCTCTCTCTTCCTAATTTTCGTACACATTCTCCTTTCTCTTCTCCATTTGTTTCTTTTACACATTACCCAGACTCAATGCATGTCCAATCTCTTCTACCATTGAGCTTCATTTTGGCATTCCCTATGGTATTTATTTCTTTTGTTATTCATTTGACACATTTCTGTATTCTCTGGGGCTTTAAAAAATTGTGCGCGTGTGTGTGTGTGTGCATGTGTGTGTGTGTGTGTGTGTGTGTGTGTGTGTGTGTGTGTGTATATATATATATATATATATATATATCTCCAGACAATATTGTCTGGATTTAGACCATTTCTTTGTGTCTCTTGTGTCCTTAAAAATTAATGCTTTTAATAAATGCAGCCTAGTGTTTTTGATGATATTCTGTTAACATGGGAAATGTAAACCAGGAAAAACCAATAGCACTACATACTCAAAAATAAGACTTAGAAAATTTCCTAGAATTTAAAACAGTGTTGCTGGTCTTATATATTCTTGCTGTCAGGTTATTTAGCGCTAGAGCTTTTGAATCCTACTTGGTGCTGCCAGGCAGAATCTTGATCCTGCTCCTTCGTAGCTAGCTATGTGACCCCGTCAGCCGATTCTCAGCTACTTCAACTAAATTTGGAATAATGATATCCTCCTCATAAAACTTTTTATATCAGGAATTGAATGTGATATACTAAGAAAAGCATACTCATCAATGCTTGCTGTCACACACATTCAAAAATTTTTTTAAATAGTCTAAATGAAAGCAAGAGTCCTACCTTGTTCTTTGTAAGAATCATAGGCAAAATGCAATTCTAACTGTATTCCAGAAACCTCAAATAATGTAGTTCTTTACTGGAAGTTTTCTTAAATGGGCTGGTCTAAAGTTATATTTTTCTATGCTCATTTTTTTACAGTGTATTATGCTGAAAGTCTCACAGATTTTTACAATAAAGTCAATTCTGAACATCTATCTCTCTCTCCATCTGTCTCTGTCTCCCTTTTATCCACATGTTCCTTGGTTTTCTCGTCAACGTGCTAGGCCTCCCTGCTTACTTCTTCCCTCACATCTCCCTCCCCTTTCTTGGACCACATAACTCTTTCTCCTGCCTGGAAGTTAAATTGTTCCACATGAATTTCACTCCTATGAAAGGGGTCAAAAGTATAATTCAGTTAAGGGAAATGTTAGTGAAACAATTATTTCCAGTATCAATGATAGCACCTGAGTCCACAGGGCCCCCTTGCTATCTACTCAGCCTAGAAATCTCAGTATTGCATTTCTTAAAGTGCATTTGGTGCAAGGGAAGTATCACAAAAAAACAAAAAGACAGGCTTTTAAAGTCAAACTGTTGAAAATTCCTATCTTAGAGATTCAATATGTATATTAGCAAAGTGAAGACTCTGAGAGGTGTACAGTAAAAAACAACAAGGTTATCTTTAAAAACAATTTTTGGATCCATTATTTCCCAAACTGAATTAACCATTGACTAAGTTTGTTCCCCAGTTATACCCTACATGACATTTTGGGGAACTCAGATCTCAGTCATATTGTGCAAACTAGAGAAAATATTTTCTTAGCAGCTGACATAACCACTTTTTTTCTCATAGGAAATGGACTTTTAGTTGAAATTTCGGCAAAATATAGAATAGATACAGAAGGGCATTCGGGTAGAAAGACCTGATGACTGGACAGGGGAAGAAGAGTCAATTAAAAACAAAAACAATTAAGACTGTGGTTTGCAATGAAATTAGGATTTTGGGGAGACAGAAATATCTAATGATTAATTTGCTATGTGACATGCATTGTAATATTCTCCTTTCCCTCCTCCCAGAACTTTTTTTTCTTTTGAATCTGTAACATACATTAATGCTCTGTGAAATTTATTTGATTTTGCAAAATGAGACAACATGCTAAGTTCCATTCCATGGCTAATCCATGATGAAAACAGAGGCTGCATATAGAAGAACAGACACTTAAACTTCTGTAGAACAAGAAGAGGACTTCTGAATGAAATTCTTAGTAATGTATGAAATGAGAGCATTCTGATTTGCCAAAAGAGGAACAGGAAAGAAGAACTCAGATATGGGGAATGTGCAAAGTTGACAGGGAGAGATTTTGGAGGCAACATTCAATTTGGTGTGAAACTTCCTACATGTTATCCAGAACATTCCTCACTTGCATGTACCTAACTGAAGAGTGATTATTCTGTTTCTTGTGATTAAAAACCAGTAGCACCATAACATTTATTTCAAGGGCTTTTGTTCCTCCAGCACTTGCTTTCAGACCCCCAAATAAATATCTGTCTAGGTGATGACAACTTATATTCAGTGGTGTGATGGTGAAAGTTTAACAACAGACTCTCTGAAGAAGCAAACAAAAGGCCCTGATTTTTAGAATTTTCCATTTTTGTGGTATAAATGCCCCCTTCTACCATGGTCAATTTCAAACTACTAGTGTTGGGAAGAGAGGAATGGTAGCATGCTGATCTCTAGTATCTATACCATACAGATACAATTGATGTAAAAAACCTTAAAAGTATAAATAGTAGTAAAATATTTAAGAAGTCTGAGTTTTGAGTATTAACTTTGTTTTCTAAAATTAGAGAATTATGAGTTTATGTAATTTATTTACTTTTAATAACAGATGTGTTTGAGAGCAGGCTTACAACATTGCTGAAAATGTAAGGTTGGCTCCTCTGTGCAGGTATCAGTTGCCAACAACATACCACTGCCTACATCCATAAGAGATGATTTGAGGATTACTAACAGATTTCCCTATTTCAAATTGTCTTCCAAGTTATGTCCTTAGCCAGAATTCATATTTTCTTGTACTTGGCCTTAATGCCTTGGATATCCATGATAAAATGTAAATGTATTGTCCTGGTGAAGTAAGTGATAGTTATTGAACCTCTCCCAAGTGAATGGAATACGTTCAGCTGGTTGATAGGGTGGCAAAAGATGAGACATGTGTTAGTGCTTATGAAGGGCACACGCGGAGAAAAGACCGGAATCAGAGAGATCTGTGATACGAAAGCCAAACATAGTATTAACCAGTACTCCCAAGTGCAAGTACAAGAGAGAATGATTTGTATTGACAAACCTAGTTATCATTCTCTCTCCCTCATAGATTATATGCTCTGTGAGAGCAGAAATTGTTTGTTTTGTTTAAAATACTTTTTCCCCCATTGACCAGTGTAGTGACACCAAAGTTTCTGTGAAGAACACAGAAGTCATTCAGTTAATATTTGTTGGATGAATGAGTATGTATGTGTTTCCTTTGACATAGTGTAATTGAGTTAACTTTGTCCGGATTAGGTTTCTTCACGTAGCACCTGTGTGACTACTCACAAGGCATGTAACATTTCCATGTCTAAGTTAACTCATTTATAAAATGAGGATGCTAATAGTATTGTCTCATGTGCTTGCAACTCTCTGTGCAGAGAGTTGGAGTAAGTGAGGTACTTAACACAAAGTCCTTCACTCGATATAGTATGTGACTTATGTAAAAGCCTTAATTGATGTTCTTCATCAATTAATATTCTATTAGTGTTCTTCATTGGTGAAGAGACATTGATTATATTTCTTGCATCCTATGGATGGTATCATGATAAGTATAATCACATCCAAGATATTTTATTGTGTTAATACACACCTCGATTAGGCGGTAAGCCCCAGGATTTTGATGTTAACAAAGTTGATGGGAAAAATCATGAAGGTTTCTAAAATTTTACCAGCATGAACTTGGAGCATTACTGAGACTGTTAGGTTAAAAATTATTTTTCATGCCCCCTGAAAGCTTAGCATATAGTGTAATAATATGGATGTTCTATAAATGTGAAATGAAAACATTTTATATTAACTGTCAATGGGAAATAAACTCTCAGGTTAGTACCTGTGAAATGGTAGGCTTGGCTTATTAACTCAAATGTGCTGCTATTAAAATAAGGAGCAAAACTGGATTTCTTCACGATCATGTCACCATTTCTTATTTAAATATGCTTTTAAAATTCAGAGCATCACCACCTTAGTGTTTGACATAACACATTTGGTTGACTTTTATCTTTAGCAATAATGATGGTTGAAAATATCACTACCGTTATGCAACAAATTGTATGTTCTTGTGATGTGCCCTTAAGCAGCCTGTCTGCTAAGTGGAACAGCAAATTACTGGACTTAGATAATCTTTCAGCAGCTTGGTGTTTGTATGTTTTTAATTTTCAAAGCAATTACAGAGCCTTCTGCTTGAAAAGCCTGTTGCGTAGCAGGCAAATAGAAAAGATTGTCATTACTTCTCTTTAAGTCTTGAGATACATTTGTTTTGCTGGGAGACAAGATCTTTGCTGTGTAGTTGAGATCCAAATTTAGAACCCAAACTCCTTCAAAAATCTTCATGCAGACTTTAGGTCTTTCTGTGATTTAAAAGAATTTCGTCTTTCAGAATGCTGAAGTTAATATCATAAATTATAAGCAGGACTGAACTGTAAAACGAGGAAGGG
Organism: Procyon lotor; assembly: GCA_028646535.1. Taxonomy (NCBI): domain Eukaryota; kingdom Metazoa; phylum Chordata; class Mammalia; order Carnivora; family Procyonidae; genus Procyon; species Procyon lotor. Next base: position 78,107,799 of record CM053605.1, on the reverse strand, counting down.
ATTGTGCAGAGAGTTGGAAGCTGCAGCTCATTTGGCAGCATGGAGAGAGCCACGGCTGTGGGTTGTCATGAAGGAGGTCGGTGTGAATTTCTGCGTGTGTCCGTGCAATCTGTCGGTCACATTTTCCAAGTCTTCCTGTATACACTTTTTCTACTCTTGCAGTTCATGTCTTTTAACTAGTTTTGAAAACAGCGGGGATACGGATTCGGTGTATGATTGCACTGGTGACTGTCGCTGCACATTGATATTTTTCTATTTTTACAGCTTTAAATGGTAGGAAATCTCATCTTGTATTTTCACTGAACTTTAGGCACAGTGTGCTTTGCCTTTCTCAAGTCTGCTGCAACGTGATGTTTCTTTGCCAGTATTCCCTGCAGATCAGGCATCAGGGTGTCATTTTAGCACCATCTTCATGCAAAGGCAATAAATATGAAACAGTCTCTGAAATCATAAGCAGAGTCTTACATAATTGATTACAGCTGTAATTGGCAGTACCATTGATATAATGTTCAATATTCCCTGGAAAAATATTAGCCAGCCGTCTGGGTGAATGACAGTTAGAAGAAATATAGACACCACTACTAAACAGGCCAAAACCTGTCTCACTGGCAAAACATTTGATACATTCAGTCTAACATGTACAAGGGCATCAACCCATCAATATTGTCAATTCAAGTCAACTTTCGGTCACAGGAAAGTGATCTTTCTCTCTAATGGTGGGAGGCCTCATTCCCTACCTGTAACTCTTTGATAAAGAAGATTTAGTTGGACCTAGGTTTTCTTTGCCATATCTAGGTTGAGTCAAAATGTTTGGGCTTTTAGAATATATCATGGTTCAAACATGCTTTGATACTTCTCTTTTCCGGTCTGGGTTTTGTTTCTCTGTTGAATTTATGCTTATTTCCTAGCACAGAGATGCACATTTATGAGATGTGACATGAAAAGGAACTTGGCTGAGTGGCACGTGGTGTACACTCACTAAGTGCTCACTGTTCAATGGTCAAGGTAAAGTCTAAGATGTCCAGCTCTGATACTCGTTTTCTATGCATGTTGGAAATATCTACTGAAAGCTTGAACCACCCACTCACCTATTTCGAGATTTTCATCACCTGGCTCAGTCAGCTTCCTTTCTGACTAAAATTCCAGATAAATAACATTACTTTCCTTTCTGTGAATATGACTGATTTTTTTTTTTTTCTCTCTTGAGTCCTTGCTAACAGAAGTTTTATTTAAACCTGTTTTTAGAGATTCATTTAAATTCTAACCTGTTCCTCGGGCTTTCTTTACTAACTGGAAAGCATGGAAAATAGGTTATCTAGCACAAACATGTGCTAGATAAATTGATGAATGAGTGAATGAAGAGTTAGAAAGGATCTCCACCCTTCCAAATTCTATGGTATTTGTTCATACCCATGTGGTCACAAACATAAAATATTATTTTACTTTCTTTAAAGGAGTAAGAGAGTTGTGAATAGGAAATATGTCATCAGAATCTTTGCATTAGTGTAGAGAAAATAAATTAGGTTTTTTTTTTTTTTTAAGAAACGACCAGGTTACTCAAGTCAAACAGTAGATTAATTACCATAAGTATGGACATAGATTTCTCTTAACTGTGTATTTTGCATGGCTTTGGAAAAACTATTTAACCTTCTGGGCTTCAGCTTTCTTGGATATTAAATGAGATCACCGTATAAGGTAATCTCAAAGAGGGGTGCCTGGTTGGCCCAGTGGGTTAAAGCCTCTGCCTTTGGCTCAGGTCATGATCTCAGGGTCTTGGGATCCAGCCCCGCAGCGGGCTCTCTGCTCAGCGGGGAGCCTGCTTCCTCCCCTTTCTCTGCCTGCCTCTCTGCCTACTTGTGATCTCTCTCTCTGTCAAATAAATAATAAAAATAAAATCTTTTTTTTAAAAAAAAGGTAATCTCAAAGAAAATTTTCAGCTTTGAAAATATGATTCCATAAACAGAAGAAAAAATGCACCCGAGTAATGTCATATGAGAATGGCAATGTACCCCTAAATATCCACATAATGGAGTTTTTGCTAAAATGTCAAATACAGGCCACTGATAAAATTAATGTAGAAAGTGGGAATCAGAGTTTAGTGACTTGCCAAAGGCAGGAACATTTACTAGAGAAAATGATTCTACCAGAAAATACAGCGCTAGTAAAATGAGTGAAATAAGTTATATCAGTTAAGTCTCTTTATGTTGCAAATAAGAGGAAAAATTCAACGTGGCTTCAATAAAAAAAGAAATTCATCAGCTCACATAACTGAACAGTTCATAAGTTGGTCTGGTTTAAGGCAAGACTTGGTGTTATAGCTGTGTAGATTTCAGAAATGATCTAATTTTTCTTTATCTCTTTCCTTGCCTATGATGACCATGGCAGCTAACGATACCCTGTTGGATGTTAACACAATGAATTTTGAATTCCAAATTTCATGTTTCACACCAAAAGAGCCAGAGACAAATGGTAACATTATGAAAGTGAATTATCCCAGAATTCCTTGATAAATGTCTCTTCACATTTTATTTGCTTTATTTCAGTTACATGTGGCTCTATGGATCCATCATTGTAATCAGGGAAATAAGATACTTGAAAGGCTTATCACATGATCTCTCTGATATGAAGAATTTGAGAGGCAAGGCGGGAGTTTGGGGGGGGTGTGGGAGAGAAATGAAATAGGAAGGGATGGGGAGGGAGACAAACCATAAGAGACTCCTAGACTCACGAAACGAACTGAGGGTGGCTGGGAGGCGGTGGGGTAGGGATAGGGTGGCTGGGTTGTGGACATTGGGGAGGGTATGTGCTGTTAAGTGCTGAGAAATGTGTAAGCCTGATGAGTCACAGACATGTACCCTGGGGCAAATAATATATTATATGTTAATAAAAATTAAAAAAAAAAAAAGGGAAAAAAAAAAGATACTTGACAGGTTTAATCCAATCAGGGCCTATCTCAGGGGTCTCAGGTGTGGGATGAAGCCACAATGACTAAGAATCAGGGAAAGATGATGGTCTCAGAAATTTTAGGAAAACTTTTCAATAAAGTGTGATAAATAAATACAGGAGAACCAAACACAGATAACCACTAAGAAAGTCATTTCTTTCATTAATTTTTCTCATCAAACATTTGCTGAGTATGTACTAAGTGACAAGCACTCTGAGCAACAAGGAGCTCAGGCTATGGAGAAGGCAGTCAGAAAACCTATGATAAGATGCTGTGTGTAAATGTGCTAAGTGCTCTGCCAGGAGAGGCACAGGCATCTCATCTATGGGGCACTGACCAGGAGCTGGGCTCATTAGCCTGTACTTAAATCTTAAAGAACTTGAATAACCTGCTCCAGATCATGCTAATAACATTAGGGCAATCATGTCATCATGTACCTAGCCTTTGCTATTCATCGATTCTAAGTGAAGATAAATTTATTGCAAGGAGACCAGGTTGTCATATATTCAAAGAAAGAGGTAGACAACCAGGACTCTACAAGGAGCAGCTAGACCAATTTTGATTCATGAAAACACTTTTTACAACTGCTGTCAGAACAATTACGGGCAGCTCTTACACTAGAAGGTGACAAGAGAGCACTGAGGATGGTAAGTGAGCCTCAGAGCGTATTTCTATGAGGTGGTGAGCTTTGAATTGAGTATTGAAGGAGACACACAGATGGGGAAAAGGGTGAGGGCAGAAGCAGGTAATGAGTAAGAAAGAGCACTTTAACCTAGGGGCATGGAGAACTAGGCTCTAGCCAGCAGCCTTCAAATAGTTTCATGTGGTTGGACTTGAGGGTGTGTGTGGGGAAGTGATACGTGTTTAGCTGGCAAAGTAAGCAGGTGTTCGATTATGAAGAGCCTTTTATGTAATGGCAAGGATCATCCTCCAAATAATGTGACCCACTGAAAGATTTTAGTGGAGAAAGTGATACATTCCAGTTTACATGATTGGCATTATGAAGATAATTAATTAGAGAAGGATCAGAAAAAAATAGATATGCAGAAAATGAATTGCTATCAATGCATAAACAAATAAAGGTGAGGAAAATAGAAAATCCCATGATAATGCCCATATTTAATTCTTGTGTAATGATACTATCTCACCTTATCCCCTCCCTCAAAAAATAAAATGGAATAGGGGAGGGAAAAGATCAGGTTTGAATGGGAAAAGAAACTTTGGATGTTGCTTTAAATGCCTTCAAGTGAAGATACCTAGTTAGAAGTTAAGACATGAATTAGAGGAAAGTTCATAGAGTTAACAGTGGTGACCTGGAAGATTTGTAAAGTGAAAAGATCAGAAGGCTAAGGATGAAACATTAGGGAACATCAGCATTTAAGTGTGGGTATGAGGAATAAAATGCAACAAGACAAAGGGGAGGGAAATTAAAATAGTGTTATCTTTATCAGGATTAACAAACAAACAAACAAAACACCCTCCAAAACCAAAAACCAACCAAAAAACCAACAGTTAAATGCCATCAAGATTGAAAAAAAAATGGCAGAGAATTATTGATATATTTTTTTTTAATTTTATTTGTCTGAAAGAAAAAGCACAAGCAGGGGGAGCAGCAGGCAGAGGGAAAGGGAGAAGCAGGCACAGGGAGCCTGATGTGGGACTCGATCCCAGAACCTTGGGATCATAACTGGAACCAAAGGCAGACGCTTAATCAACTACACCATCCAGGCACCTAGAACTATTGATTTTGACAAACACATGGATAAGTAGCCAATCAGGGGAGAAGTTCTGTAACTTGATGATAGCAGAAACCAGATAGTAGCCTGAGGACAGGAGGTGAGAAGTGAGACATCAAGAGTTAACTGGTCTTTGTCGAAGTTTGCCCATGCAAGGGAGGAGAAAGAGAGTGGCAGGACAAGAGAAGGGGTGATGAAGGTCTTCCTAAATGGTCAGTATTTGAAAATAATTGTATGCTGTGTCTAAAAAATATCAGGATGAAAAGACTGTGATGAAAGTAAAAGATGATGGATGGAAAGCAGTCCAAGAGAGGGAAGAAAAGGGTGAGAGCAGGGGCAGCATTAGGCTTGGACAGAGGGAGGAGCAGACTGATTTCAGTCCACAGGTGACATTTGGCTCTGTTGTCATTACAGACTTGAGATTCTAAGGAAGAAATTGCCGAGCATTTAGATAGAATTGTGAAAAGTCATAATAGAGGCATTTATGGGTTATAATACGCATCATGGAAGATATTAATGTCATATTAGCCAGAGTGAAACATTTCATAACTTCATTTAGGAGGTCTTGTTTCTGAAGTGGGGTATTGGCATAAAGGAGATTTTCACTCTTAATGTTTCTAAAATTAAAAAAAGCAAAACAAAGCAAAACAAACCCAGGCTGGCCTGATCTTCTCCAGATGCTGTTTTCTCACTTATCTAATTAAATCCAGATGCATGGTCCAGCTTGAAAACAAAAATAGGTATGATAATTATTTAGCTGTAAATTGTGAAGAAAATGATTTACCTCTGTGCCTGAAATTCACCAAAAGAAATACAATTTGAGTATTTGTTTTGTTCTTGGGCTGCACCTGTGTTTTAGAAAGTGTGAAGCTATGTAAGAAAAAGTGAAGTGGAAAAAAAGCCCTTATAGTTTCATTGAATTAGAAGTGTGTGTTTTAAGAAAATAGTTCATCTGCAGTGTGGTTTGACAACCCTGGTTTTGTTTAAGAGAGTTCTCTTTTCATTGTTTCCCTCCTGCAAGCTGATATGCTGCAATAAATTCGAATGTCTTGTTTTGTTGTTGGAGTGAAAGGAGGTGTAACAGAGAATTAAATGAACTCCTATGAGCGTCCTTGTCTCTTATTTAAGTCTGAATAATTTAATTTCTGTATGGCTGCCTTTTAATGACAATAATTTTTAATTATCCTGTTCCTTACTAAAATATCCTTTCGTTATTTTCTACTTTAAAACCAATGTGCCCTTTTTTTTTTTTTAATAGCATTGTCAATATTTGCAGAGACTTACAAAGTGGTTCTTTTTAGGCTCTGCCTCTTGGCTAGCTTAGCACCTGATTTCACAGCTTTTTCTGAGGACTTCAGTAATGTAAGTTTTCCATCAGAATGCTTCAGCTACCGAGCCACATTCTTCCTGGTCTTCATGCTATCACAGCAAGTTACATTTGCATAGCACTTGACAGTGTATAAACATTTTCAATATATGTTATCTTTATTCCTCAAACAAGACTTTTCTATTGTTAGGGTATGATCCCAATTTTCTGGAGTTTATTGGAAATGGCACTGGAATGAAAGAAAAGAGGTCTGGATTATAATCTAAGTTGTGTAGCTTTGAGTCTTTTTGTTTTAACAGAAAAATGAAGTATTGTGTTAAAACCAATTAGTACTTAAATTTGGTTTAAGTTCTATAGCTATTGTTTAATAATAAAAGTTATGTGTAACCATGAGATAAAAGTCATTGGAATTGTCTGAGACTATCTGGAAGAGAGTGCTGGTTGTCGAGTTGATCTTTCTAGCTTCTCCACCACTTTCCATGAAACCTTGAGACTCTTGCATCTTTCTAGATGCTCTTTCTTCCCTTTTCCTCCAGTTCTATTTAATCAAAGTTAATGAAATAAAACCTTAGAAATAGCAAAGGTGTGGCTTGTGAGCCAGAACACGCTTGTAGGTGTGTTTTGACATTCATGATATATGTTAAAATGCTGAATTGGTTGCTAAAATTAAGAAATCAGAAGATTTCACAGAAAAGCTGGATTTTTAGCTACCCTGGAAATATCACGGCAATGATCTGACTCTGGAGCATGGCAGTGATCAGGGGCTATGTACCCACTCTTTCATTTGGATGTGCCATGGAGACTTCAGTTGGCCTTGAACCTGGTATATTTATGTTACCTTCTTGGTCCCTGTACTATTTTTGGCTTTAAGTCCCTGGCTTAGAGTTAGGCAACTTGCAAGAGGACCTCAACCTCTGCCAAGAGTGGATTCAGGGCTTCTGTTTTCTGGTATCTCCTGCATGACAGTATTGTCCATAATTTGACAATAGAAACTATGTTCCATTTGATCTTGTCATGTTACCACTGAAAACTCTTTTCATGTCTTTAATTTTTAAGAAGTCACAATATTAATTTGGAAAATAAGATAAAATCGCTGCCTGTGTCCCTCCATGCTGCAGCTTCCTGGCGACACCTCTAAGACACTGAAACTGCTGCCAGGGTATCTTTACTTTGTCATTGTCTCATGTCTATTAACTAATGAATGTCGGGGTCACTGGGTTTCACAGTCTCAATTCTCTGTCAAATTTTGGATGCACAATGGAGAACAATAGTGTGTTTTCTGATTGACAGCATAGTGTTTAATGTGGCCAACTTCACATTCTTTAATAGGAAGTCTCCTAATGATACAGTTGTGGGGGGTGTGTATGTGTGTGTGTGTGGCTCTCTATCTTCTTGGAAATCCTCCATTGTGTATAACAGGACAGGGCCTTTCAACCTGCTTCACATACAAACTTACTTTACTCTGCCCTGCTTGTGAAAAGTACTCCTTCTGGGAATATTTGAAGAAAAGCTCGTTTTTGAGGAAAGAAAGCTGCTGCTGCTGCTGCTGCTTCTTCTTCTTCTTCCTCTTCTTCTTCTTCTTCTTCTTCTTCTTCTTCTTCTTCTTCTTCTTCTTCGGTGGATGTGGAAGACTGCTAGTGACTCAGGCTTTTTGTTTAAACATCTTTCAAAATTTACTATAAAAAAAGATTTATTGTGAAAAGAAAAGCAGAGAATATGGTTTTAGAAGGAAATTTTGTGTGATGGGTGATGACTACCGAAAAAAGGTAAATCAAGGAACATTCTGGCATGTGTGTGCACATGTGTGTGCATGTGTGTAGTGTGTATAAATTAGCCTTATGGTGACCAACCCTCCCAATTTGTCTGAGACTGGTTTTCCTGGCATGTGGGATATTTTGTATTAAAATCAGAAAAATCACAGGCAAACTGGCACAAGTTGGTTTCCCTAAGTAGCTTACCACCATTTTTCTTCCTTATAAACAGCCAGATTTACCCTTGAAGAAACTCTTTTTCACACTGACATAGTCTGAAAGGATTTTAACACATTGTCCACTAAATAGTAAATGTCCCATTTATGTAATTGATAAGAAAAACAAAGACTCTTGATAACTGCACTTCCACGTTTTCTCCCTGGCGGATTTGTGACCAGACTGTTTCTCCTAGGAGACTTATAATTCCTGATTCCTGGGCTGATTAACTAACTAACTAATCCAACTAACTTGGATTCTTCTGGTCCTGGAATTCCTTTTGACTGTATTCCAAAAACCTTAACTTGTATAAAAGGTTGCCATATTTGGAACCCAAATCACAGTTTATTGCAGAGTATTTGTCAAAGAGAAGGAATGCTGTCCAGGAATGTCTAGAAAGGTGAACCCTTCTAGATGGAGCTGTATTAAGTGCCTGATAGGTTGTTCTACATCATTGTGCACCCCTGACTCATCAGAATTCACAAGAACAATAGTAGCTCATGTTTGTCACTTCCATCCGGGGCCTGTGCCAATCAATCTACTAATTGCACTGATTCAGTTCTCTAGCACTAAGGTGGTAGAGAGGACATTGTCCAATCCATGCCAACACCTTACCATTAATGGCTAGGTAGGCGTGCCTGAGTTTTTCTGTCTGGCTTTTCTCTGTCTCTATCTAATTGATTTGAGTAGATTCCTCACTCAATGTACCAAGATATCTATCAACACTAAAAACAAGAGAGGCTAAACACTTGGTGGATGGTAAAGAGACTTTTCTTGCTTTTTAAACTGGCATAGAATAACTGATTGAGAACTTCAGAGCTGGGATGTGACTGCTTAAAATTCTTTTATGTTATTCTTTTATAATGCCAGTATTCACACTCTCAATTCTGTCCTAGATTATTCATTCTAAACTTTCTAATATCTATTACATTCTCTTAGAATTCAAAGGAGAGAGCATTTTCAAATTTATGAATTTATCCTTTAGCAGGGAGACCATTATGCAGTAAATGGAATTGCTGACGATTTGATAGAAATGTAGATAGTACATACCTGCAAAATCATAAAGATAATTTTTCTAAGTGTCTCTACTTCCTAGGGGGCAAGAAGTCTTTTATGGCTGTCCCTTAGGAACGGTCTGCTTCCAACACCTGATGTTATTTTTGACTTGCTTTTCCTCTCACTTAGCCTTGTTCACCTTATCATAAGGTATTAACAATTAATCAGAAGATGGGACTCTTCTCAAAGTCACAACTGCCTGTTGAGGCGGTGCAAATAGTGGTTAGAAGTCCTGATTCTGGAGCTAGACACTGGGTTTGCATTCAAGATTGTCATTTGGCATATCAGTAAGCAATGAAAACCCCAGTTCTTCAACTGGAAAATAGTGATAGCAATAGTACCTACCTTGCAGGAGCATAAGGATTAAATGAGGTAATGTATGTAATCACTTGAAATGGTGCCTAGTGATATATGCAAAACACTTGAAATTGTGCTTTCAAATGTGACAGAGAATTCTTTGATATCCATGAAACCCAGTGACCTCTACAGTCATTAGTTGATTGACATGAGAAAATGATAAACTAAAGATACACTGGCAGCAGTACTAGTATCTTGGAGGTCTTGCTAGAAAGCTCCAGTGTGGAGGGAAACAGGAAGTGACTTCATCTTACCTTTTGTATTTTATTTTATACTTCATCTTACACTGTAAATCTTGTATGCGTTGCCTATTCTTACTGTTATACAAAAACAAGTGATTTTGGCATACCTTTCGGGAGCTATTCCATGATTTTTCTAATGCTTTATTTCTGACTCTACCTTCCTTTGTCGTGATGTGTGTGTTGTGTGTGTTCTCTTAAAAACAAAACAAAACGAAAACAAAACTTATTCTTTAAATTTATTTTTTCTTTTTTAAGAATTTAAAAAAGGAGAATCTAAATTAAATCAGTCTGTCCTCAGTTGTAGATATATAGTTTCCCTCAATGGGAAAACTCCTAGTTGCAAAGAGCTTACCTAAACTAATGGAAGTGTTCAAGACTAAAGAATTTTGACGTCATATTAACAAATAGATGTGTAACGGCCTACTCAAAGCAACAGCAAATAATTCTTTCACATTTAAAAGTGAGAGTCCTTTCCTGAGATACCAGTAATCATTGCATAGATTGAAATAGTCTGTCCTAAAAGCATGTCCTTTTAGCTGGAGATGAATCCATGACACAAGGCAGAATAAGGAAGTGTGCTTTTCCCAGTAGATATGGTCTATAGCTATCGAGTTAAGTTTCCAGAGAAAGAAAGAAAACGATTTCCTTTGGGATTTTCACCATTATCATTTAGAAAACTTTTGCTAAATGCCTAATTACATGTATCGCTGTAATTATGACTATATGAGCTGAATGAAGTCTTTTTTTTTTTTAAAGGTTTTATTTATTTATTTGACAGAGAGAGAGATCACAAGTAGGCAGAGAGACAGGCAGAGAGAGAGGAGGAAGCAGGCTCCCTGCTGAGCAGAGAGCCTGATGTGGGGTTTGATCCCAGGATGTAGGGTTCTATTCCAGGACCCTGAGATCATGACCTGGGCCAAAGGCAGAGGCTTTAACCCACTGAGCCACCCAGGTGCCCCTGAAAATGAAGTCTTAAACAACTTTTTAAGTACTTGTTGTTTGAGATCTTTTGATTGATCTGTGAGATACCATAGATGAAGGTATTTAAAAGCCCATTGTTAAATACTACATAATCAATAGAAGTGTTCAATAATCCATGCGTTAACTTATTCATTGTATTATTGAGTGTGTACTCTGAGACAGGCACTGTTCTATGCTCTAACAGCTCAGCGCTATGGAATAGCATTAATAGCTGTTGGTAACTAACTCAGTGTAGATTATTCCTTTTTTTTTTTCATTAGCAAAAAACTGATCTTGTTTAGGGTAATATGCTTAGATAAAACTAAAACAAACAAAATCTTAGGATTTATAGCAACTAGAGTGGGCATCATGATAGAGTTCTGGAGTAGGGTGGAAGTGAATGTCTGTAGGATGGATCTTCTGGGGACATTATTAGTTTTTTGCTAAAGGGTTTAGATTTAGGTAGGCCATGCCTTTGCTCTTTGTCCTTTCCCCACTTTCTAGCCTAGAACTGGCGTGTAGTGCCTCAACTGTAGCAACCTGTGTTGCTGTAGCAATACTGTGTCATCAGGATAAAAGGCAAAGACAGCCTCACAGATGGATGGAAGGAGTGTGGTCCTCCATCACTTCCTCAGGTATCTGGACCTTACTTCCAGAGGTCTGGACCACTTACTTCCAGGTTTTTTTTTTTTTTTTACTTCCAGGTTTTTTTTTTTTTTTTAAGAGGTATGGACCACTTACTTCCAGGTTTTTTTTTTTTTTTTACTTCCAGGTTTTTTGTTGTCTGAAGAAAATAAGCTTTTCTTTGCTTAAGTGTCTCTTGTTAATTTCTTTTATATGCAGGCAAATACAATCCTTGCTGATATAGGGAGTAAACCTCACAAAATATTGGATCAACAACAGGCAGAATGGTGGGAGAAGTGATTTATTTGCCATCCTTAGTAGGGGATGCAAATGTCTATATAAGCGAGTTTGGATTATGATTTTTCAAAGGAACAATGTATGAAATTCATATTAAGAATTTGAAAGCATGTAGGAGATAAAGACTTGTTATAGGCTCAGTGGTCTGTGTGTATTTGTGTCTGTGAATTATGTCTGGCTGACTCTAAGCATTTTCAAAAATATATTAGCCAGTTTCCCTCCTGTTAATAATATGACAGGACACCAATAATAAGTTACAAACTAATAGGGGCAAGGAAAAGGGAGATTGGAGGTGGTATGACATTGTTTTTTCTCTTGAAGAACTTCTTATCTAATTGGACAAAAATAAAGCAAATACGTAATACAAATTAAAAATACTTACTATGCTTTATAGTGTATAGAATATGAAACTTGGAGTTCATAAATTCTGTTAGGGAGGAAAATAAAGTTAGTTTATAGAGACACAGTAAAATAAAGAAGGTCTCCTGAACAAGATAGGTTTTGAATAAATGAATCTGGTGGATGGATGGACAGAAAGAAATGAAAGAATATTTTTGAAGTTGATACTGGTTTACACAAGAGCAATGAGAAGACCAAAACAAGTCATTTATATACAATATGAATATCAACTCTACTGGAGCAGAGACCACAGAAATTAAAATTGCTGAGATGCAGAGGGCATGATAAAGGAAACATATTTGGACGGGACACAGACATACCTCAAGATTTCCAAATGTCATAGAAAAGGGTTTGAGTTCTATAGGTAGATAATGAAGAGATAATTTCTCTTCCTCTCTTATTTCATTTCAAAAGAAAAAGTTGCTTCTCCGGAATTGTCTGTTTATGTCCTTCTGGTTTGGTCAAAGTGAGGCACAGAATTAGGGAAGAATGAAATAATACAATCTAAGGTCTAAAATTTAATTGGAGGTTGGAACATTTTAGTGGAAAATTCTACATCATATTTATCTCCCCACCTATCCCCAAATACAAAAACAAACACAACAAAATGATTTTTTTTCCTTTCCCTTATCCCTTTCTTTCTATTTCACTCTTCCGGCTTCCTTTTTTATTTTTAAGCAAAAGGTTTCTTGTACATCAAATGGTTCTTTGAAAACAACATGCACTGAAGTGAAAACAGGTCAGCCCTAAAGGAAAAGGCGCACTTATTAGAGAACACACAACTGCGAATAAAGAGAGGGAAGCCTTTCCTTCCATGAAGAAAAAGTTTCCTAAAAGGGCAAGGGAGGCTTTTGAACCCAGTGACAAGACTGTCTTTTAAATCCCCAAAAGGTCATATAATAATTGAGATTCAGTGTTTTTTTATTTTTTTAAACAGCAACTTCTACTAAGTGAACCAGTAAAAGTGAAGCACTTCAATTAACCGAGCTGAGCATAGACCTAAACATCCCTAAGGCAGAAAATGACTTTTGCTTTGACTCTCCAAACTTTCATATCCCTGGTGACTAGGAACACAAGCCCCAAAGTCATTGCAGCTTAAGTACAAAACCCATGAAATATTAGAGGCAGTTTCAAACTTCGGTTTCTGCATTTCCAGAGCTGTTTCTTCACGACAACTTTGGGATTTATTTCACCACCTGATTCCCCAAAGCCTCAAAATTCTAGACCTGTCTCACATTGCTGACTTTATCCTCTCTGGGATACTTCTTGCCACTAGCATATACTCTTCTGCTTTGAAGTCTTTGGTTATACTTTTTTTCCCCCTTTACCAGGATTGAGATCTTTACCTGGTAAAAGACTGACTTCTTTCAGTACTTAGTTCAAATACTTTTGTTCCATCTCACGTTATGTGTTTCCATTTGGAGCCATATCCTTGTGCAGAGATCTTTGGCAACCCTCTGCCATGTACCCACTCCTACGGCTGTCATCAGAATAACACTTTCTTAGTCTCAAGGACTGATGAGAGGTGAGGAGTAGTTATGTGAAGGATGGCATTCTCAGAAGTGGGGATGAGTTCTACGTAGACAAAAGAGCAGATTTCCACCTTAAATAGCAAATACACTTTATAAGTTGCCTCTGGCTTTTTCTTTCTAGTGACAGTGTGTGTGGTTTTGTTTTAACTGGTTTGCTCTGGAATAGGAGTTGGGGGATGGCCATGTGCATAGAAACTGGGAACCATAAACATCTTTTTTCTCTCTATGGATTTCTCCATTCTAGATATTTCATATGAATGGAGTCATATAATACGCAGCCTTTTGTGTCTGACTTCTTTCACTTGGCACTGTTTCCAATATTCATTCATATTGTACCATGTATCAGTGGTTCATTCATTTTTATGGTGGAATCATATTGCATTGAATGGATATCCTGCATTTTGTTTATCCATTCAGTTGTTGATGGACATTTAGGCTATTTCCAGCTTTTGACTATTATGAATAGTGCTGCTATAGGCCTTTATGTATAAATTTTTGTTTGAACACCCATTTTCACTTCTTTGGCATATATATCTAGGCGTAGAATTGCTGAGTAATATGGTAATATATGCTCAATGTATTGAGGAACTGCAGAACTCTTTTCCTTAAGTTGAAAAGTTAGGTTATTGATTGGAAAAAAAGTTTTAAGGTAGGTATTGTAGCTATAAATTTTCTTTTGAACAGTGCCTTTTCTGTATCCCAGGAGTTTTGGTTTGTTGTGTTTTCATTTTCACTTATCTCTATGTATTTTCTACTTCCCTTGTGACTTCTTCTTTGACCCATTCATTGTTTAGAAGTATATTGTTTAATTTCCATATATTTGTGAATTTTCCAGTTTTCTTTTTGTTATTGATGTTTGGCTTTATTCCATTTTAGTTGGAGAAGATAATTTGTATGATTTCACATGTTAAAATTTATTAAGATTGTTTTGTGGATAAACCTATGGTCTATCCTGGAGAAGTTCCATGTGCACTTGAGAAGAATGTATATTCTCTTATAAATATATTTGTGAGTTCTAAATGGTTACTCTTATTGTTCAAGACTTCTATTTCTTTATTGATACTCTATAACATTATACTATTCATTACTGATAATGGTGTATTAAAGCATACAACTATGATTGTAGAACTGCTTATTTCTCTCTTCGATTTTGTTAATTTCAACTTCATGTTGGGGCTCTGTTGTTAGGTGCATGTATAATTGTTATATCTTCTTTATGAATATATTTATGCTTATAACGCTAGGGCATTTTGGTGGACTGACTTTAATTTAAATAGCAATATCTTCGTCCCTTGTAACAGTTTTTGACATAACGTCTACTTTGTCTGACCTTAGTGTAGCCAGTTCAGTTCTCTTTTGGTTACTATCATGGAATATCTTTTTACATCTTTCCCCTATTTTTCTCTTATATCTCAAGTGATTCTCTTATAGCCAGCGTATAGTTGGATTTTTTTTTTCTTAATGCAGTCTGCCAATCTATTCACTTTAATAGGATAGTTTAATCTATTTACATTTAAAGTATGACTGATAAGGAAGCACTTCTGCTGTTTTCTGTTTTCTCTATGTTTTATAGCTTTTTACTTTGTTTCCTCCTTTACTGCCTTATTTTGTGTTCAGGTACTTGTATGTGTATGATTGTTTTATTTTTAGGGAACTATTTGATTTCCTTTTCATTTCTTTTTGTGTATTTTTGTGGTAACCATGGGATTGTATTTAGCATCTTAAATTTATAACAATTTAATTTGAATTGATAAAAACTTTATTTCAATAGCATACAAAAACTCTGTCTTCCCCTTTGAATTATTATTGTCACAAATTATATCATTATATGTTGTTTGCCAAATAATAAAGATTTATAATAATTACTTTTTCGATTTATTTATTTAGTTTGGAGGGGGGGAGAATCCTAAGCAGGCTCCATGCCTAGCATGGGGCACCATATAGGGCTTGACCTCAGAACCCTGAGATCATGAGTGGAAATCAAGAGTTGGGCACTTAATTGACTGAGACATGTAGGTGCCCCTAGATTAATAAGTATTTTTTGTTATATTCTTTAAAGTCATGTGGGAAGTAAAAAGTGGAATTACCAACCAAAAATATAATAATGTGGTTTTGATATTTACTTAAGTATTTACCTTCACCAGAGATCTTTATTTCTTCATAGCTTCCAGTTCCTGTCTCTCCTTTCTTTCTAGTCTCCCATTATGTATATGTCGGTTTTTCTCAGGCTCTGATCATTTTTATTATTCAATTTTCTGTCCACTCTTCCAACTGTATAATTTAAATTAATCTGTTTTTAGTTCATTGATTCTCTCTTATGCTTGCTCCAATGTGATATTGAACTTCTCTAGTATTTTTTTTTAAAATCAGTTATTATACTTTCTAGCTGCAGAATTTCTATTTGGTTCCTTTTTATACTTTCTTTTATTGGTATTTTCTATTTGGTGAGACATTGTTCTCCTAATTTCCTTTATACTTTGTTCATGATTTTCTCCAGTTCTCTTAACATATTTAAGAAATTGACTTACAGTCTTTGTCTAGTACATCCAGTGTCTGGGTTCCCTTCAGAAGTTTGTGTTAATTAATTTGTATGCATGTGGATGCAGGGGCCATACTTTCTTGTTTCATAGCTTTTTTTTTTTTTTTTTTTTTTTTTTTGAGAACTGGTGGTTTTGAATATTTTAGTGTGGTGACTTTATTTATTTATTTATTTTTAAAAGATTTTGTTTATTTATTTGACAGAGAAAGAGAGATCACAAGTAGGCAGAGAGGCAGGGGGAAGGGGGAAGCAGGCTCCCTGTGCAGCAGGGAGCCCAATGTGGATGTGGGGCTTGATCTCAGGACCCTGAGATCATGACCTGAGCTGAAGGCAGAGGCTTTAACCTACTGAGCCACCCAGGCACCCCTAGTGTGGTAACTTTAGAACTCAATTTCCCCCCTTCCCCAGGAGCCTGTTCTTACTACTTGTTATGGATTGCAGTTTGTTTATATAGTGGCTTTCTAAACTGTTTGTTAAGACTGCATTGTTTGGTGTGTGTAGCCACTCAATTTTCTTTTCTATTAGCTTAGTAGTTAGCTAGTTACACAGAGAGGTTTTTTTTTTCAAAGCCTACAGTTGAAACAACGGCAGCAAC
Source organism: Procyon lotor (assembly GCA_028646535.1). Lineage (NCBI taxonomy): Eukaryota > Metazoa > Chordata > Mammalia > Carnivora > Procyonidae > Procyon > Procyon lotor. The sequence continues at coordinate 78,091,224 of CM053605.1, read as the reverse complement.
TACCACAGTAACTCTTCTGGTCTCTGTGGATTGGCTCTGCATTGGGCATTCCTTCAGTGCTTATGCAGGCTGTTTACATCTCTGCCTTACTTTCACTTCCTGCTTACGTGGTCCATTAAGGTCCAGTCAGAGGTAAAAATCTAGTCTCTTCTCAGATCTCATCTGAGCATGTGTCTGTCCTGGACATGCATATGGCTTTGTAGATTCTCCAGTGTAGGCAATAATTTTTTTTGAAGATCTTATTCCCTTATTGTTCATCCTCTTTCCCAATCTTTTCTTTCCCATGATTTTTGGTTTATTTATTCCTTGCTTTGACTTTTATCCCTTGTACTATGGATCTCTGGAGTTAGTATATTTGCTCTTTCAATAACCCCCTCCCAGGAGTATCCTTCATTCCTGAGCAAGCTCTGAGGCAGGTAAGACAAAGGCATATTCCAGAACTGAGCCTTCAGGGAGTCATCACACAGTCAAAATATACAACAATAATTCTTTGAGAGAAAGTTCTTTATTGTTCCATCTGGCATTAACAAGCTGTCTGAGAAGTGTGAGTTGCCACTTCATTCCCACCAACCAGCTGGGGAGAGAAGGATGGTAGGTAGGTAAATTTGAATGCTTTCTCACATAATTTCAGTGGCTTCTTTCTTCATTAAGCACTTTCTTGGTTCTTTTAAGTCTTTTATTAGGTTTCACAATTCCAAAATATTTGGGTTTGACAGTTTTTGCCAGCTTACTCATTGCTTTGGTGGAGGGAGATAGTTTTAAAATTCCCTACTCTGTCATTTTCAGACATCATCTGTGGAAATGACTTTTATATGTATAAAAAGAAAGGAGAGAAAAAGAAGCATTAAGAAGAAAGAGAACAAAGGACATTTTGATAGATATACCATTAAGGATGATTTTTGAAATTGTCAGTCTTCTGCAGTGAGAGAATATACCATGCCAGCTAGATAAGAGTTCTTTGTGGCTGGTATTGAGAACTAGGTACATGGGTGCTGAGGACTTGTATATGATATTCAGAAATAGGATGGGCTATTGTGGAGATTAACACAAATTATTAAGGGCACACATATCCACACTCAGCTTGTAATTTAAACTCTGAGTTGTAGAGGTGATTTATTCTTTCTATTTTCTATTTTTTATTATCTTGACAAAATCAAATTAAGGTAAATCCAATTCTACCACAATATTTCCTTTTCCCCCAAACCCTCTTACAAACAAAACAAATATCTTTTTTAAGATATAAAAAATATATATATATTTTTATATATATATAAGATATAAAATATATAAGATATATTTTATATATAAGATATATATAAAATATATATATAAGATAATATATATATATATTTTATATATAAGAAAAATATATAAGATATAAAAAATATATCTTATGCTTTCTGCTCTGTCTCGTTTCTTCAGATGTGAGATTCTGCTTCTAAATTAGATTAGAGCCTATGTGAACACACAAACTGAGACTTTACTTGACCTTTGGTTATATTCATTTTTCCATGAGAGGTTGTTGAAACTTTTTTTTCCCCTCAATTCTGTCTGATGGTTTTTTACATATTCATCTTATAGCATCAGACTACTGTTACCTGAAAATAAGTGATTTCAAATAAATCTCCAAAGTGATAACATTTTTTTGAGAAAATTCATGGTAGGAAAATCAAGCTAATACTTCTTGAATTATGTGGTATTCAGTTTAAGTAAGCAGACAATGGAAATGGAGCTGTACCGGGATTAAGTGCCCTGGTGTTAGTTTCAGTTTTGTTCTTGTCTACCAGTGTGATTTAGGAGCCATAGTCTTCTTGGATATAATCACTCGTTGGCCTAGTTGGTATATCTATTGATTTGAGGAATTAAAATAGCATGACACTTGCAAAGAATTTCTAAAAAGATCACTGTGGCTGAAGTAAGGTTTGAGAGTGAGTCTGATTGAGAAGGTTTAAAAGTGTACAGTAATGGGAAATGGCTATAGAGAGGCGTGGGACTCAGTTGTTAGGGGTCTGATTGTCATCTCATGGAGTTCCAATTAATTATAGGGCAAGTGATAGTTTTTTTTTTTTTTTTTTTTTTTTTTTTTAAGTGATAGTTTTTGTAAGGTGTTTTTTTCACTCCAAAAATTTAATAGTCCTTCTTTAATATTACTAAATAGAGTCAAATTTCCCTCACTTATACTTTGTTCAAACCAGAATCTAAAGAAGTTCTATACACTGCAATTGGTTGAGAAGTGTCTTTCTCTCTCTCCCTGCCCCCTCTCTTTAATAACAGCTTTATTGAGATATAATTCATATACTATACAATTCATCTATTTAAAGTATATAATGCAATACATTTTATTATAGTCACATGGTTTTATGACCATCACCACAATCAATTTTAGGACACTTTCATCACCAGAAAAAGAAACCCTGTATTTGTCAATAATCATTTTTCATTTCCTCTCAACTCACGGCTAGCCCTAGGCAAATACTAACTAATCTATTTTCTGTCTCTATGGTTTAGTCTGCTGTGGACTTTTCATATAAATGAAATAAAACCATATAATATGTGCTCTTTTGGCATCTTTCACTTAGTGTAAATTTTCAGGGCTCACCCATATTAGAACTTAGATTGTACTTCACTCCTTTTTATTGCTGAATGACATTCTGTTGATGGACATTTGGGTTGTTCCTACATTTTTTTCAAGTTTTTAATTTTGATTCCAGTATAGTTAGCATATAGTGTTATATTAGTTTCAGGTATATAATATAATGATTCAACAATTGTGTATATTACTCAAGGCTCATCATGACAAATGTACTCATTAATCACCATTACCCATGTCATCCATCTCCCAACTTCGCTCTGCTAACCATCAGTTTGTTCTTTATAGTTAAAAGTCTGTTTTTTGGGTTGTCTCTCTTTTTTTTTCTCTTTCTTTGTTTTGTTCCTTAAATTCCACATATGAGTGAAATCATATGGCATTTGTCTTTCTCTAACTGACTTATTTCACTTTGCATAATAATCTCTAGATCCATCCATGTTGTTGCAAATGACAAATTTCATTTTTTTCTGACTGAATAATATTCCATTATATATTTAATAGAATATTATATATATGTATATGATTTTTTGCCCATTTTAATTGGATTATTTGGGTTTTTTGGGTGTTGAGTTGTATATTCATATGTGTGTATATCCATATATGCATATCCATATATTTTTGATACTAACCCTTTATTGGATATGTCATTTGCAAATATCTTCTCCCATTTAGTAGGTTGTCTTTTAGCTTTGATTGTTTCCTTCACTGTGCAGAAGTTTTTATTTTGAGGTAATTCCAATAGTTTATTTTTGCTTTTATTTCTCTTGCCTCAGGAGACATATCTAGAAAAATATTGCTATGGCCTGTGTAAGAGAAGTTACTGCTTGTACTCTCTTCTAGGATTTTCATGGTTTTAGGTCTCACATTTATGTCTTCAATGCATATTGAGTTTATTTTTGTATATGGTGTAAGAAGGTGGTGCAGTGCAGTTTCATCCTTTTGCATGTAGTTATCCAGTTTTCCCAACACCATTTGTTGAAGAGTCTTTTTCTCAATGGATAGTCTTGCCTCTTTTGTCAAAGATTAATTGACCGTATAATCATGGGCTTGTTTCTGGGATTTGTCTTCTGTTCCATTGATCTATGTGTCCATTTTTGTGCCAGTGCCATACTGTTCTGATTCATACAGCTTTTAAAATATAACTTGAAATCTGGAATTGTGATGCTTCCAGCTTTATCTTTTTCAAGATGGTTTTCGCTATGCAGGGTCTTTTGTGGTTCCATACAAATTTTACGATTATTTGTTCTAGTTCTGTGAAAAATGTTTTTGGTATTTTGATAGGGATTACATTAAATCTGTAGATTGCTTTGAGTAGTATGGACATTTTAACAATATCTGTTCTCCCAATCCATGAACATGGAATATCTTTCCATTTGTTTGTGTCATCTTCAATTGTTTAACTTTTCAAATTTTTCCTAGCAGTGGTTGTATTCAACTCAGCTCATTTGAAGCATTTAATAAATAATGCTTGGATACAATAACTTTCTCACATTCTGGAGAAAAAGTGAATTTAAATGTAAATCTTATTAAGTAATGAGTTTTACAATTGCTTGCTAAATAACAATCATAAAAGGTGATCATGTTTAAATTTTCATGACTAACTAGTTTTTGTCATTATTAAGCTATACCTTCTTGGAGTGATTCTGAATTACATAGCTATTCCAACTAGAAGCTGTTGAGGTGTCATTGGGTTGGTTTGCTTTTGAAGTATTTCTGGCTCAGGGTTGGTGATAGCATAGATAGCAAGAGATAGATATCTATAGATAGCATAGATAGCAAGAGATAGATATCTATAATAGCATAGACAGATAGCATAGATAGCAAGAGACTTAAAATCTCTTTGGATGTAGAAAGGTAAGAGAGTTCAAACATTTTTGAAGTTTTTTTTTTTTTTTAATCTACACCCTCAAATGAAATGTTACTGGGGTAAAGAGAAACATTTCGTGAATACTTGTGTCAGCATAGAAACATGTTATTTTAGAGGGGATAAAACTTATGAGCTTTTTTTGTTGTTGTAAGGTATTTTAAAATACCATAAAAATAGATGAAGAGTAGATGTTTCTCTTAATTCCAATAGTTTTTCTCTTCCTGTGGTGCTTCCCAGGAGTCAGGTTTAGAGCTGAGCCTCCTGCGACACTGTCTAGTTATTAATGATTCTATTTCCTCAGTGGCCCAGATAAAGTTATAATCATTTTCTTCCTGTAGGTCTTCGCTTCAGTGAGAAGATGAGTGAAAATGGATATATCTGTCCTCAAACTGGTAACAACGTCTCACCTTCATCCTCTGCCCCAATTTATCTCTGTCAAATAGAAGTATTTTTGTTTTCATCTAATGAGTAAAAGAAGGAAAAGAAATATTCTTTGTAGATTATGTTAGTCCAGAGTAAAGCCAATCACCCTGCCTTATTAAATGGTTAGGAAGAGAGAGAAATATCTACACATTCACCAAGTGATAAAATGCTTCCCACGAACAGAAACAAGGGCACTGGAGGTATTTTAATAAATAATTTTCTCTTTTCTATTCAGAATTTGAGAACAAATAATTTCCCGACATTTTGAAAACACACCTGGGCTTCCAGGTCTCTGATGCTTTTGAAGTACAAATACTACAATAGCCATTGGGATCCACATTCTATCAAACTTATGATCTAAAAGTGGGCTAGGGGCTGCTATAAAATCGTAATTAATGGGCCTAACTGATATTTAATCCACATGAAAGTGTCAAGGGCACCCTGATTACTCTAAATTGATTTAAGCCTTATCAAAAACAAAGCTCGGTTAAGTCAAGGAATGACTTTGAAAAAATTACTTTGAGGTTTAACAGTGGAGATTTCCCTATTGGGAAAAAATAGAGATGCTAAAATGTTTTTGTTTTGTTTGGGGCCAATGTGTCAATTATGATGATTATTGCAGTAATAATCTCCATAAGAATTGTGACTTAAGGTGAATCCTTCTGAATATCCTTGAGTAGTCACGAAAATAAAATAAAATAATAAAATAAGTAACAAGGTCGAGTCCTTTAACTTTAAGCTGAAGTCTAATAAAAAACAGAGTTTCTCTGCAGCAAGTCCAGGCAACAGTAAAGACCACATTACACTTGGGCCTTCCTTATGGTCTAGCAGATCTATTGATATTTGTCATGTTGGTGGCAAGAGATGCTGTGTAGAATCTCTGAAAAGCGCTAATAGGAGAATCATAACTCAGACCTCTGAGATTTTGGAGAAAATCTGTACTGTCTCCTTGCAGATGTTTTGAGAAAGAGCCACCAGGTTTCTACTAGGCCTTCATAGAGATTGAATTCCTAACCATGGGACATCAGGTGACCACGTGCTGTCATGCGCTGGGCATTTTCTGGCCTACTTGGTCATAAATTTGGGCATGCTCAGCAGTAATATATCATTAAATGAAAATGATCTCTAAAAGATTGAACTAAGACAAGTCCTGAAAATATGAATCATTTCATATGCTGGTTCCACTCAAAAGTGGGCAGCTAGAGTACTATGGCCCCTTTTAGGGATGCTCTCTGAATGCCATTAGTGAAAGAAATTCCTCCCACTGTAAAAGCCCTCAACAATATGTATGGTTGCCCACTGTGCCTGTAATGAGGGATAGGCACAATGGAAAGCAGAGGGGAAAAGGATAATTAGCATTCAGAAAATTTTCTAATTCCAAAAAAAAAGAATTACAAGCTCACTGGTAAAAAACTTGGAAAATTAAAAAAATATATAAAGAAAGTTAAAAGTTTTAATATTTATTCAGCTTTTTCTATGTGCCAGGAATTAGACTAGATTCTTTTACATATTTTAGTTCACAAATGGTCTAAAAATTACAAATTATGTGTATATGCACTTTTTTTGGAACAGATGATGAGATTGACATTCAGAAATATTAAGTAGCTTCTTCAAGGAGTCAGAACTGTGATTCAAAAAAAGCCCATGAATCTACCTCCAAAAGTCAGGTTTTCTCAATCTGGAATACAACTTTCCCACATCAGTCAATGAGTCTTAGTCCCAACTCAGTGATAAATACTTTGATTGACTTCTTTCTAATCTCCTCTTACACATATGTAATAGATATCTGCATTTGTAATAAACATGTCAGTTATACTACACATTCAGTTTTGTAGCCTTTTTATTTTCTTAAGGCTATGTCATATTTGCCCACATCTTTAATAATGGCTTTGCCATATTATTTTATCACTCTACTAGTGGCTGAAATTTATGCTGTACTATTTTCACTGTGACAAATAATATCTCATATTTTTTGTGAATCCTTTGATGACCTTAAATGATTTTTTTATGATTTTTTAGAATAAATTCCTAGAGGTGAAATGATAAAATGACACATTATAGCTATTTGTAATGATCTTGACACACATTGCCAAATTTTTATCAGAAAGATTGTAACAAAATACCAACACTGACTGAAGGTACAGTAAGCATTTTTGTTTTAATATATTGGCTAATTTCACTGGGAAAATATGGTAGATAGAATTATTTCAGTAAAAAAAGCAGTTAATACTTTTAAAAAACTAAGTATCACTCAAATTAGGGGGAAGCGAATTATATTCTTTTGTATAAGTATCTTCAGAAAATTCTTTGTTTTATAGTAGATGTAAGAGACCATTTCATATCTCTGATTGCTGTCTTCGTTGAAAAATTTTTAGCCTTATGTTTGCTTTGAATTTTGTTTATGGCATTAATACTGTTTTCCATATTTTATTTATTTGTTTATTTATTTATTTGAGAGGGAGAGCATGAGCGGGGGGAAGGGCAGAGGGAGAAGCAGACTCACCACTGAGCAGGGAGCTTGAAAACAGGGGCTCAATCTCAGGCCCCTGAGATCATGATCTAAGCAGAAGGCAGACGCTTAACTGACTGAGCCACCCAGGTGACCCTGTTTTCCATTTTCGTGCAGTCAAATCTATTAACTGTTTGCTTTGTTATTGATCTAATTGCGGTTAACTTTAAAAAAAAGTCTGCAGATATAGAGTTCAGATTAATATTGTCTATATTTTTCTTTATTTTTATTATTAAAATATTTCACTTAGCCTTTTATTCCACTATAATAAATTTTGTTGTATAACTTGAGGTAAGTGGTAAGCATCTATTTTTGTTTGTTTTTATTTTCTCTATAAAACACACTTTTAATAAATAGCTCCAATGAATAAGAGGGTATTTTAAAATGATGGATTAGCTGGTTATGTCAGACCTGGCTGGGGTCCACCTTTGAGAAACTTAGATTAGAAAAAGGTCAGCATAGGTTAGTAGGTTACACTGGAGGTGAGGAGAGTGATAAATAATATCCTGGTGCCATTTAGTGACTATATACAATGCATCAAACAGTTGGCTAATTGTTATTCACATGTTGTTTATTCTCACAAAATCCAATTAGTTGTATTTTATTATCTTTGTTTTCAAAATGTCCAGTGATGTTAGTAAATTAGTAGGTTAGTACACTTGCCCAAGGTCAGTAAACTAGCGAATGTCAGAACTAGAATATGTGAAGCACATATTTTTAATTTGAATACTATTTTATTTTATTTTAGTTTGAGTACTACATGATGAAACTTTTTATTTCAAAAGTTTACATAACATAGAACTGTATACAGTGAAATATTTAAATATCTCTCTGTTTTCAATTTTTTACACAAATAGGACATTATTATTCATTTGACAAATATTGAGAGACTGACTAGCATGTTCCAAACTCTCTTTTAGGATATCTCTGATTTCGTGGATGGTACATTTTTTTTTTTAAGGTTTTATTTATTTGAGAGAAGGAGAGAGGGTGAGAGAGAGCACGAGTTGCGGGGAGGGGCAGAAGGAGAGGGACAAGTAGACTCCCCACCAAACAGGGAGCCCGATGTGGGGCTCGATTCCAGTGAAAAATATTTCACTTATTTGTTTTTCCAAGAGAGAGAGAGCACGAGTAGCTCTCTCGTGGGGGAGAAGCAAACTCCTCGGCGAGCAGGGAGCCCAATGTGGGACTCAATCCCGGGACCCTGGGATCATGACCTAAGCTGAAGGCAGATACTCAACTGACTGAGCCACCAGTATTTTGTAACTTTATTGTTCATATATTGAGTTTAAATCTATCATCTTATGATTTCTTTAAAAATTTCTCAGCTCTTTTATGTCTCTTCTTCTCTCTTTTCAGTTACTCAAGTGTATTTGTAATTCCATGTTCCTCTTCTGTCATGTTGTTAGTTTCATATTCTTCTGCTACTATTTTTTAATTGGTTACTTTTGAGATTACAAAAGGCACAAACTTCACCTGCTTCACAAGTCTATCTCTTACACATTCCAAGTAATGCAGAAGACTTAATTCTCAAAAAACTTTAATTCCATTCTAGCCCTCCTGCCTTTGTGTTTTTGGTTTCGTGTATTTTATTTCTACTTCAATCCCTCAGAGTATTATTATTTTAGAATCAAGATTCACCTTCAGTTACTCATACAGTTACCATTTTTATTACACATTCACATCATTCTTTCCTGAATTTCCACGCTCTGCCAAGCATTCTGTTTCTTCTGCCTGAAGAAATCCTGTTCATCCATTCATCTTTTTAAGTTTGATTGGCAAGATTATTTATTTATGTCTCATTATTACCAGGGAATGTTTTTATTTGATATTTAGCTCCCAGTTAGCCTTTAGCAAAATCATTTTATTGTCTTCTATCATCTGTCATTTCTTTTAAGAAGTCAGCTTTTAGTTAGTAAATTACACCTCTGAAGGCAAATCTCTTTCTTCTATTTTTCTTTGGTATTGTGTAGTTTTACGATGATATACTTAGTATAGATTTTTGTTTATTTGTTTTGCATTCTCTTTAGAGTGAATGATACGTATTTAATCTTGTGGCTTGATATGTTTCATCAATTCTGCAAATTCTCAAGTAATGGATTTTCTGATATTAATTCTGTGCCATTCTTTCTCTTGAATTATTTTTCTGAGACTCAGGTGATATCTATGTAATATCTTTTCATCTTGTCTTATGCAACTTTTAGATCTTTATTCTTTTCCATATTCCAGGCTTTCTCCTCTTTGTTCTTCAGTCTGGGTGTCTTCCATTGGCTTATTTTTAGAGCATGAATCCTCTTTGTAGCTATAAATTAATTCCATCAATTGCATTCTTATTTTTAATCAAGTATTTCTCACTTCTAAGTAACTTGAATTCTCCTTTATAGTCTGCATTCTTTTAGAGAAATTATCTATATTACTATCTCTTTTCTTAAACATTGTAATCATTCTTACATGATATCCATATCTGATAACTGAAATATCTGAATCATCTTGAAGATCTCTTTCTATTTTCTGGTTTTGTCTCATGTTGTCTTTTGATATACTTGTTATTTCTTTGATTGAATGTTAAGCATTATAAATTAACTGTAATGGGTTTAAAATATGCTTTATTTCATTATAATATTTTCTTTATTTTCTGCTAAGTAGTTAGACCACAATCGGATCTCATTAATGCAAGCAGTGATTAAATATATTTGAAGTTAGTTTTCAATGTCTGTTAGAAGGTTTATATTTCAAGATTGCTTTTATCCTTAGAGGGTCGTCTTTAAGTTATCCAAACTGAAAACATGAGATTTTCACAAGAGTTTCTCCATCTTGGTGAATCCTTATTCAATTGTATTGTTTTCTACCAGGTAAGACCGCCCATCAATCTGCTTACCTTCTCAGCCTCTTAGCAGCTGTTTTGTCAGCTTCTCTCTCTCTCACCTGAGATGCCTAAGAATTGTGATGCTTTGAGGAAAAAGAGGATCAGATTGTCTGATTCCTTCTCTGCACTTTGCTTCACTCTTGGATCATGGACATAATGTCCTGATTTATTGGCATCCCTGAATTCCGTTTTTTGTTTTCCTGTTCTATAATATACCTAAAGGCTCTGCAAAGTAAAGCAGCTGCTCCTCTCCCTTTCTTCATTTCTTAGTCTTTCTACCCTCACTGCTGTTACAGGTGAAAATTATCATGGGGTTTATGTCGGCCTCAGGGAATTTTCTTTCTATTTGGAATCTCAGTCCCTCACATTTATGCTGCCTTTATATTTCTTTAATACCTTTAATCAGATGACTTTTGTATTTGATCCAGCTTTTCTAGTTATTTTTGATGCGTTCAATGGTCCACCTCAGGCTAACATATCATAAGTAAAAGATTATAGGTTTCCTTTTGTGATAATCCCAGCCTGATTCTCCTTTCTACGATCCACTTCTACTAAAACTGTGGAGCCCTGCATTCTAACTGAGGTAAAGAAGAGGCACCCTCTCCTAACCCACTGAAAAGCTACTCAAGTTGTACTAACCATTCTCTCTGGAGAAATTTTCCCCAAGGCCTCTTCAAATTCACCTCTGCCCAGACCTGAGAAGAGTGCTTTGCTCCTGTGGGGAACACATTTTTGGCTCACACTTGTGCACATCTCTTCATAGCAAACTGTTTAGAACGAAGGATACTTGAAGCCTATTGTTTTCTCATAGTTTAATGAGTTTCTCTGGAAATTTTGAGACAGAAAAGTTGTATTTGCCATTCTGTTGCATATTTGTTGGCTGTTTTAAGTTCTTCTCTTGGAATTGCCTATTTGTATCCTCTAACCATTTTCTTCAGCTAGCTTTTCTTCTATTTTAAAAATTGACTTAGTGTTATTTAGTGTTGACTCTTTCCAAAATTTTTTTTAAGTTTGCCACTTATTTTAAACTTTATGATATTTTTTGTTACAGTAGGTGTGAAGTAGAGGTCTAGTATTTTCTTTTTAGCTTTCAAAATGCATAGTAAATAAAAGCACAAAATCGCATAGTAAATAACGCACCCATTCACTGTCATATAGTCTCTCCTTTATCTTAAACTACATTCAATCCCTTTGACTTTCAAAACAGAAGTTAATAGCACCTAAAATAGTAAGATCCTTAGTCTTTTTTCTTTTTAAAGATTTTATTTTATTTATTTGACAGAGAGAGAGAGAGAGATCACAAGTAGGCAGAGAGGCAGAGAGAGAGATCACAAGTAGGCAGAGAGAGAGAGGGGGAAGCAGGCTCCCCACTGAGCAGAGAACCCGATGCGGGGCTTGATCCCACGACCCTGAGATCATGACCTGAGCCGAAGGCAGAGGCTTTAACCCACTGAGCCACCCAGGCGCAGACTAAAAAATTAGTCTTTTTTCAATATCGATACTCCTTATATTATTCTCTTTCCTTTATTCAGCACAGGAAAGGTAGAATGGAAATATCGAATAGTCATACCTAATATATATTCTGATATTCTTCGTCTTCTTACTCATAATGTTCTTGTATTTTCCCTTTTTAAATGTTATGTCTCTCATATGCCAATGTTAAGACTAATATTTACCATAGTTTTTGGTCGATGTTTCTTAAGTAACTTCAAAGAGGTTCCCATTTATTGTTATCTTAGCATGATTGTTTAGTTGGAAATATCTTTTTTGCATCTATGGAGTTGATTTCCTTTTTCTTTTACCATCTTAATGTGATGAGTTAATTTGTTAACTCCTTTTTAATGTTAAATAAGCCTTGGCATTCTTAGGAATTTTATTGGTATGATTTCCAATATTTTGTTTAAGTTTTTATATTTTTGCTCAGAACCAAGCAGCATATATATGTGCTATTCTTGTCTGCTTTGGGAATCATGGTGAAGTGAGGTTCAGAGATGCTTTAGGAATGCATTCCATCTTTTTGTTCCTTATCTCTGAAGTGGTTTGTATAACAAAAAATCATCTTTGTTAGACCCAACCACTATAAATGATTCAGCCTGATGCCTCTTTTATGGATAGATTTTTATCCAGAATCTCCAGTTTCCTCTAGATATATTGTGCTTATTCATATTTTCTTTCTCTTCTTTAGACAATTTTGGTGATTTTAATTTTTCTAGGAAAACACATTTGATCTGGATTTGATGATGTTTGAGCACCTGACTAGTTTCAAAGGGAAAGCATGGGTTCCAAAGGGAAACCCAACGGTTTCCTATATATTTGCTTTTCCTTCCACCCATCTCCCTTACTGCTTATTTTGGTCACATGGAATTTTGCTTCCCTATTATTATTTCATATTATTTATAAATGATTTTTAAACATAAATTGATTAGAGGATTTATTTTTTCACTATGGTTCTTGTATTTTTTATTTTTATCTAACCTGAATCCATAATTTGTATGTTGTGTGTAGTCTTAAGCAGTTTCTTCATATACTGTCCTTGCATCTTAAATGTTCTTATTTTTTCCCTCCTATTTGTACATTAACTAGGCTATATAATTGGAACTTGAGGTTTTCTGTTTTTGTTTTTGTTAGTGATTGATGTTGCTCCCTTGTGACCTAGCCCCCAGTGTTAGTAATAGAAAAGTTTGATACCAATTTGATTTGCTTTATTTAATCTCTAAACACCTTTTAGGCTTCTTATCTTTCAAGCTTTGTGATTTCACCATAGTATTTCTTCTTCTCTAGGGAATAAAGATTCTGATTGTTAAGCTTGATTCTTCTATGTCAAGGTAATGGTTTTGGAAGACTTGTGATCTACCTAGCTATTTTGATTTTCGCCTCCTAGAGTGGGTCTCGTTCTGTTTCCAGCAATGAGTCTCTGCCGATCATTAAGGGCAGACCAGCAGCTCATGAAAGTGTGTGGGGACTTCCCATCCTTTTTATGGTCCGTTGTTACCGCAGACATGACCTTGCCTCTCCATCCTCACTCTCACTGGTCCCTCGTAAGGGCAAAGGCTGGTGCTGCCTGCTGCAGACCACAAGTCCCTGTCCTTGAACTTGGTGCTGAGCAGCCACCTGGCCTGGCTGCTTCAAATGCAATTCCCAAATTAATCACCATGATAGATAGCTTATGAATTTTTCCTTCTCTTGTGTTCATTTTGTATACTCTGAGACCAGAAGCCTCTGATACTCTCCTATTTTCATAAAATACTTTTAAACATTTTAATCATGCTTTTCTGAAGTGTTTGTTTCTTCATGGATTAGATCTTTCAGCAATTCTTCAAAAGATTTCTGTTCTGTTGATGGCTCTCTGTTGTTTTACCCTCCTCTTATTGATTTTCTTCTTCTTCTTCTTTTTTTTAATAATCCAGTATGTAACTCAATGATATTTGTAAGTATGGGGCTGGCTTCGAAATCAGTATTTGAAAGGTGAAAGTTAAGTACCAGAACATGGCAGAGGGGAGTGGCAGAGAAATAAGATATGGAACAATGTGATTATATTTCTTCTCTGTCAAAAGTTTAAGGGGAAGCTAAGCCTGTCTACTATTAATTTTGCTTTTCCATTTTCTTAACTTATTTTTATTTTTTTAAAGATTTTATTTATTTATTTGACAGAGAGGAGAGAGATCACAAGTAGGCAGAGAGGCAGGCAGAGAGAGGGGGAAGCAGGCTCCCCGCTGAGCAGAGAGCCCCGATGTGGGGCTCGATCCCAGGACCCTGAGATCATGACCTGAGCCGAAGGCAGAGGCTTTAACCCACTGAGCCACCCAGGCACCCCTATCTTAACTTATTTTTAGCAAAGATCCTTGTTCAATCTCTCCACATTGCAACATTTAATATCAGCACAGTCTGTGGAAGCAAAATATCTTGATTATAAGATTACTAGAGAAAACAATATTTTTTGAGGTACTTTCATTTACTCTGGCACATCAGTATGATGATATCTTCTCTAAAAAAATTACTGAATTCACAGTATTGTAAGTCTACTAAGGCGTTCTTTGTATCAATAAGCTGTAACCAGTACAAAAGGAATCTGCCCAAGAGTGCTTGCTCCCCAAGGAACTAGACATTCCTTTTCATATTTAAGTCTAATTATATGTTTTTTTCATACCTAGCTTAAAAAAAAGCAGCTACCTCCTGGGTTTTTATTTTTGCTTGCTTCTTGCTCAATAAACATGTTTTGAAAATCAAACAATATTGTCTCTAATAGAATTTTAGTCTCTTTCCATCTGGTTGTCAAAAATAATGATAATGACCAGGGCCTTAGTGGCTTATTCGGTTAAGCATCTGGCTCTTGATTTCAGTTTGGGTCCTGATCTCAGGATCCTGGGATTGAGCCCTCCTTGGGGCTCCACACTTAGTGGGGCATCTGTGTGAGGATTCTCTCCCTCTGCCTTTCCTTCCCCCCCACCCCACTCATTTGCACACACTCTCTCTCTAAAATAAATAAAAAATTTTCAAAAAGAATGATAATGACCTATAGCATTAGACAAGATTAGGTTCGTGGCCAGAAAGAATTGGTTTTAGGTAAATGTTTCCTGATCTCTGAAAGCAATGGAATCTCAGCTAGATATCTTCAAATAATGCACAATTGTTGTCTGTTTTTAAGGAGGATTGGTGTTTTAGTTGCATTCCATTTAAGCAACAAAGAAACCTGTTTTATACTGTCTTAAGCTGAAGTACTGAAGCAGGGAGGCTTCCAGATTCTCTTGCATACACCCTACTCCACGTTATGTCTCTATCCTAAGACTCATATATAGATTGTTGTTCCAGATTTTTTACACTAGTGCCCAGAAGAAGTCAACTTTTACTGTACTTTCTGTACTTAGTGTACTTCCCTAGAAGTCGCCCAGAAGACTAGCCCAAATGCCTCATTAGCCAGTATTGGGTCACATGCTCATTTCTAAACCAAGCACTAGCAAGGGGAATGGGATTATTATGATTAGTTTAGACAACATACAGTACCTAAGATGGGATCATGTTCCTCTGAGTTACATGTCTTTGTTGAGATGGGTGGCTCTGTGAATTTTATTAGGCAAGAGGAAGGGGGCAAAATGGATATTTGGTCAGCAACTCAAAATAATGGTGTCCACTCTATCTTAGTAGTAGGGAAACAAAATGGATTTAATTTTTTTCAATTTTTTTAAAGATTTTATTTATTTATTTGCCAGAGAGAGAGATCACAAGTAGGCAGAGAGGGAGGCAGAGAGAGACTGGGAAGCAGGCTCCCCGCTGAGCAGAGATCCCACTGTGGGGCTCGATCCCTGGACCCTGAGATCATGACCTCAGCTGAAGGCAGAGGCTTTAACCCATTGAGCCACCCAGGCACCCCAAATTTTTCAATTTTTTAGGAAACATTTATTTTTTTTTAAGATTTTATTTATTTGACAGAGAGAAACACAGTGAGAGAGGGAATACAAGCAGAGGGAATGGTAGCAGGAGAAGCAGGCTCCCTGCTGAGCAGAGAGCCAGATGTGGGGCTCGATCCCAGGACCCTGGGATCATGACCTGGGCCGAAGGCAGACACTTAAGGACTGAGCCACCCAGGCGCCCCTTAGGAAACATTTTTAATTAAAAAATTAAAGTGGCTATATTAGGGAAAGCATAATTTGTGTAATCTAATAAAACCTAACAGGTAATTACTAGTGAAGAACAGAATTAGACACTTTTTTGGCTGACGATGTATTTTAAATAACATCAATTATAAAACTGAATGGTGATAAAGTATTATGAGTAAGGTACAGAATGAATGTAATGGATATTATTATATAACTTGTTTTTTCTATGTTTTGATGCCCTATATACATAAGATGTGTAATTTCCTTATTCATAAGTTGAAACACTTTCACTGTTTACTTCTTTTTGTCACTTACTTTCTGAAGATGCTCTTTGTATTTCAGTAACATGATTGCATTTGGGATCAAATGTGTCCTTCCAGGGAAAATAGTTCATGAAATATATTAAAATACAAGTATATATTTGATATCAAAAACAAAATGTAACTGGAGAGAAATAACCTTCTAATTTTCAAAGAATCAACAATTTTATAGGACACCTAAAGAGTAATGATACTTGATAAATTCCTAGGAATTTTATCAAGTTTTATAGAAATTTTGAAAACTGTAGAATGTTACCTCAAAATATATTGTGTCTTTGCAATTCTGTGATTCTTGCTTTCTTTTACGAAACAAAAGATGCTAAGTATTTTGGAAAGCATATTTAGAAACAGGAACTTGATCCCAGCTAAATTTGATAGTTATCTCTCTAGCACAAATATAAAAATATATATACTGAGTCATGGACATTAAGGAGAGCACATGATGTAATGCGCACTGGGTACTATGTAAGACTGATGAATCACTAAACTCTACCTCTGGGATGGTGGAAAAAACCCTTATTTTACCATACTCACCCTTCTTGTTGTGATTTGAGCAATAAAATACCTGTGTGTTGAAAAAATAAATTAACTACTTAATTAAAAAAAATATATATATATGTATGTGTATATATATACACTATGCTCTACATGCTCTACAGTTGAGGATACTCCAGATATTACCAGCTACTTAGTTTTGCTTTGAGATGTAGAGTCAGTGTAGTTCTTTGGGAAACTGGTAGTGGGTATTCAATTCTATTCTGGATTTTGGAATTCTGGATTTATGGAGGCTGATCTTTTTTCATATAGTCTTAAACTTTATATTTTGATCCATGTCAATTTTAATGAAATCCAGTGAAGCCTGGAGGAAGTCTGATTGTGAGGAGAGAGTCGGGGATATCCTTTCAGTGCTGCTAGTGCAGAGCTTATGGCTAGACTTTGGCAAAAATGTCAAGATAATAACATGTTTGTCTTTGGTGATAAACATCTAAATTATATTGTGGGGTCCATATCAAATCATCTTGAGAGGCATCTTAGTATGTTCACCACTGTGGTTAGAGGATAACTAGAAATAACATAAAGTCACAATTCTAGTGTCAGTCATTTATAGAACCAGGACAATGTTATATTGAAGATTTGTTTAAAAATACTGGCCTTTTGCTTTTTATTTTTTATTTATTTATTTTTTCTTCTAGCACTTCTTTTCTAAATTTGATTTTATTTTTTTCAGTGTTCAATATTCGTTGTTCATGCACCACACCCAGTGCTCCCCTCAATACCCACCACCAGGCTCACCCAACATCCCACCGCCCTCCCCTCCAAAACCCTCAGTTTGTTTCTGAGAATCCACAGTCTCTCATGTTTCTTCTCAAGGGTGAATTGGGGGAAAAATATTGGCCTTTTAGCACCTGAGACATTGCACCTTAGCGTGACTGCTCTGGCATAGTAAAGCATATAAGTTGTTAGAACACTCCTAAAGTAGACTGTTCTATATAAATCCACAAAAATGGTGTCTGAAAGTGATGTTTATTTCTTCCTAGTTGTTGGAGATGACCTTAGTTGCTCTGAACCCCACCAATATGAGGCGTGACAACTACCTTCAGACTTATTTTCAAGAAACTCCCTTGATGTTAAAGAAACTGTGCCTAGTACTCACTACATATTTTTTGAAATGAGAAAGAAAGTCTCCACTTAAGTCACCTTTAACACAAAATGAGAGAAAAGTGGCCATTAAGACCTGAAGGCAAATGAGACACATCATGAGGATGCTGCCTTTAACAGTAAGAACATCTTTAGTTTATACAGAATTTAAAAAAAATTTTTTTTAAGATTTTATTTATTTATTTGACACAGAGAGAGAGAGAGAGATCACAAGTAGGCAGAGAGGCAGCCAGAGAGAGGGGGGAAGCAGGCTCCCTGCTGAGCAGAGAGCCTGATGTGGGGCTCGAGCCCAGGACCCTGAGATCATGACCTAATCATGATAAAGCCAAAGGCAGAGGCTTTACCCACTGAGCCACTCAGGTGCCCCTAGTTTATACAGAATTTAAAACGAATGGAGTTGGAGCCCAGGACTGCTAGAAATTTGTGAAGATAGATCAGTGCATGAGAGGATTGAAAAAAATTAAAATGGAAATAAATGGAAATGTAAAAATTTAATATTGAAAAATGTTATGATAGTCTAAATAGCAGTTTGCTTATATTTATATCTAAAAGCTAAGTTGTGGTTTATAAAATTTAATGTAAGAAAGAATCAATGGGGGAATAGGTGAAAATGCTTTGTTGGGGGGTTGTGATATATTCTCATCAATTCTGATTCAATGGGTCAGAGTTGGCAGAAAGTCTACATTTTTAACAAGCATCCTTGGTGATTCGCAAGAGGTGGTTATGCAGACTTATTTTGAGACTGAGACATAATAGTCATAATAGTCTGTGTTTAGGAGTTAAGGATGAAGAATTGGATTTTTCAGGTATTAGAAGTTGTTAATTTTATGTTCTTAAAAAAAGATGTATGGGAAAGAAAAGTTGGCAAAACATAAAATACCCCTTCTAAGAGACTATTTTAAAATAAGATTTCATCTACATTATGAACTGAATGTTTGTGTCTCTCCAAAATTCCTATGTTGAAGTGCCCTTGTGTCAGTATCTGAACGGACACGTGAGGCTAATGACAGCATCTGAGGGGCTGAGGGGGCAGTTAGGCCTCTGGAAGAATAATGGTGATTCTTTAGTGAAGTCAGAGACTTTGGCACATAGGCTTTGTGGGTAAGTGACAAGGACCACAGCCAGGCCAGGGCAACTTCATCCATCTCAGAGTTACACAAAGGCTTAATGTGATTAGGAGTGAGATCACAATAAAGGTGGTATGAACAAAGTTTTCATCAGTTTCCACTCTTCCAAGACAAAATGGTGAGTCATTGCTGAACTGAGTGCTGTGGAACCTAAATGGGAGTCACACTTTTAGGTATTTGTGAAAATCAGGCTAATGTGCTCTTAAATCATTTATAGAGCTTATCCTTCATACTAACTGTAGGAAATTAGGGGTAAAAAAAAGGTGCAAGTTATTTCACATTTTGTGAAATATATTACTTGTGTTGTTTCAGTTCCATTTTAAAAACATATATTAAAGGCCTATTGTGTGCACAGTACTGAGCTCTAGGAAATTCAGAAATTCAATTTCAGACTATCTGATGGAGCAGATTGACTCAAATACCATGAACTCTGATGCAAATTAGACCTGTTGGTGTACTCTAATTGCAGTAATGAAGTGAAGTCAAGTGAAGTAGTGAAGACAGCAAGTCAAGAGACCAGAGAAGTATTCTGCAACTGAAGTGACTCTCATAAGTGTGCAGGTGATAAATAATTTTGGATAAGGTTATCTGCTATATTCTTGAAATCTTTATACTTTAAGCACTTCATTACTCATTCCAGCATTGTTAGAGAACAAGGATTTTTGTGTACATAAATTTTCTAGACAACTGTTGCTTACCTCCTCAAGCACTGATTTCATTTTCAAGTTTGATTTTTTTAATTTATTATAAAAGTAATAGAGAATAGTATAAAAATGGGAACAAAATTGTTAAAATCTCACTATGGGGACTTCTAGCTTTAGCTCTGACATAAAGAGCTTGAAAGTTGTTAATCTTAATCTTCCAACAAGGAAAAAGTGGCTAAACTGAAAATCAAGACCCGAGTGGAAACTGAGGTCACGGAGCAGTCTGCCACCCTGAAATCTGGAGAGAGAGATGCAGCCAGAGAGCTAAGCTAGAGCAAGAGAGATAGAGAAAAAGAGAGAGAGAATCAGAGAGAGTGAGAGAGAGAAACCAAGATCTACTTACCTAGGTCAGAATGTACTGGTGCCATAAACTGGCTGGAACATTTCAATGACAACCTTGGTGAATTCCTAGGTTCAAGTGTGGACTAATGTGAGAGTGACTGTCTTTGGAGCTGATGTCTTGGGAGGGTCTACATTCTTTCCTGAGCTTTCTTCCCAGGAGCTCTACTAGGATCTTTCTGTGAGAATCTGAGAAAAAGCCCTTCATGGCTCTGGAGGGAGAAAGAGAAAAATAATGAGTCTTCTTTTTAAGAGTCCCACTCTCTAGGTAAAAAACTGCCAAAATTCAGTTTTGACATATCATTCCAGCTAGAGAAAGGGAATCCCTCCTTATTCTAGCCCTCTCTGTTTTCCTATCTCCCCAAAGGGGGAAAATAGTCAATAAGGAATAGTACTTCATAGAAATTGGTTGGTAATCCTGCAGCCAAGGAAGGGAGTAGGGGGTCCTTACTAAAAAAATTTTAGTAGGGGGTCCCTACTAAAAATTTTTTTAATTCTTGGGATGAGGAGCTATACCAGTAAAGAAACACAATGGTCCCATCACTGAGACACAGGCTCTGTAAAAAAACTGGAATTTAATTGAAAGATTATAAACTTTATTTATTTTAGAGATTTTTATTTATTTATTTGACAGAGAGAGTGAGAGAGCACAAACAGGGGGAGTGGCAGAGGGAGAGGGAGAAGCAGACTCCCCACTGAACATGGACCCAGTGCGGGACTTGATCCCTGAACCCTGGGACCATGACCTGAGCCAAAGGCAGATGCTTAACTGATGCAGTCACCTAGGCACCCCTAATTGGAAGATTATAGAAAGCACCACACCAACAGGGCTCCAGAATAACAGTGGATTTAAAGAGCTTCAAAGCAGATTCTATTCAAAGAGCAGTTCTTAGGGACCCCAAAGTAATAGGGGATACAAAAATGAGGACACTAGAGGAGCTGAAAAAAAGATAGTCTAAGGTTGTCTAACTTCTAGAAAGGTTAACATGAATCCTCACACTAAAGAACTATTTAACTCATTCCTATTTCCTGATACAACATACCTAGTTTTCAACAAGAAATTATAAGACACGTTAGAAAGCAAGAAAAAGCTCACTCTCATTTTATAAAGTAAGGAAGGGCATCAGTGAAGGGATAAATGAAGGTAAAATAATAGTATTTAATTCTTCTCATTCTTAATTAATTTAAAATATAATAGCTTGCTTAAAAAAACAATAGTTACAATGTTTTACATGATGATGGTATATGGATATGGATAAATAAGATAAATGGACTGCAATGTCACAGGAGACAAGAGAATTACAATTCCTCTGTTACAAGGTCCCTGAACCATATATGTAGTAGTATAGTTTATTTGAAGTTTCACTTAGGTTAGTTAAAAATGGGTATTGTAAACTCTAGGGTAAACTCTAAAAATAATAAAGAAGTATAATGGATATGCTAAGACAGGAGATAAAATTGAATCATGTAAAATGCTCTATTAAAATTAGAGAAGGTAGAAGAAAAAGTGGAAGAGATAAAGAATAAATGCAAGGAATAGAAAACAGTTACAGGCATAGTAAGTATTAATCTGACTGTATCAATAACCACTTGAAATATGAATGGTTCAAATACACCAATAAAAGATAGATTGTCAGAGGGGCTAAAAATAAGACAGAACTATAGGTTGTCTGTAAGTTACCTACTTTAAAGATTCAAGTTAAAACTAAAGGGATGAAGAAAGATATATCATGATGACAGTAATGCAAAGAAAGCTGGTATAGCTACATTGGTTTTAGTCAGAGTAGATTTCAGAACAGGGGAGATTATCAAGGATAAAAAGGGACATTACATAATGATAAAGAGGTCAGTTCTCTAGGATCGTGACAGTCCTAATGATTGTGCACCCAACATTAGCAAAATATAGATGGCAAAAACTGATATATACAACTGAAAAAAAAAGAGTCAAATTCACCATTATTGTTAGAGACCTCACCACCCCTGTGTTAATAATTGGTAGATCAAACAGGAAGAGGATCTGGATATAGACGACTTGAATAGCACTATCCATCAACTTGATCTGATTGACATTTTTATAGAACACTCCACCCACAATATACATTTTTCTCAAGCTTACGTGGAACATTTGCCAAAACACCATATGCCGGTACATGAAATATATCTAACACATTTAACACTAGAAATCATACAAGGTGTTTATTATGCTAACTGAAAGAAGCCAGACACAAAAGGCTGTATATTACTCATCTTTTACAGATAATTTGGAACACTGATTAGAATTGCATTAGATTTATATGCATTAAATTAAGAGAATGATCATATTTACATTAATGAACCTTTCCATGCATGATTACGCTATGACCACAAACTGAGCTGTATATATTAACCTTACAAATTTATTTCTAAATATTTTGTAGGATTAAGAAAGGACTCTTTTAGTGTATGGATTAAACTCTTATTTTTTTATAAATGCTCTATGAAATTTACATTGAATATAATTTTTTGACTGAGCAACTTGAATTTTTGATGTAAAGAAGTATGTCATGTGAAAATTGTGTTTTGGCCTTTATTTTCCAAAAACGTTGAATAGTTCATCTTTCCCCTGTCTCTATATGAGGAGACAAAAGTTCTAGGAACCAATTGCTTTTATTTAGGGAAGTGATATATTCTTTTCTGCTGCACTCCTCCGTTTTTATATTGTTATCTTTTGAAAAATCACCCTGTCATAATTATGAGAAACCATGGCACCTATGTGTATTTTTATTTTTCTTCTGATCACTTCTGCTGTGTTCTGTTCATTCTATTATATGCTAAAGAGGCAGATTTGACATGTTTTATTCTCCATTGCCTCATTATTTTATAATTCATTACTCTCATATCTGAGCATTCTTATTTCCCTTCTATCTCTTGGTTTGGAGGTTTACTTCATGGTAATTTTTATAACTTCTATATTGGGTATTTAACATATTTTCAGTTTTCCTTCTTTTCTAGTGAATGAATTTAAGGTTCTAAATTTCCACATGAGAAATAGTTTAGCGTGATATGCAAGTGTCAATTTCAAGACCATTCAAGTCTCAATAATTTCTAAAGTTTTGGGTTCATTAGATATTTAAATATTTTTAGGGTTCATTTTGGGTTCATTAGATATTTAGAATGTATAAATATTTAGATATTTAGATGTATGGATATTTAGAATGTATATATTTTCTAAATATATATTTTTATGTTATCCTATTGGTTTCTATTCCATTCTATTCTATACCAGTTATTGGTATAATTCCCATGTGGTCTCAAACATGGAATGTATGATAATTTTTTGAAATTTGTCATAACTTGTTTTTTGGCCTTAAAATGTAGCTAATATACATAAAATTTTCATGTGTACTTGACAACAAAATGTATATTGTCTAATTGTTAGCTGTAGGGTTCTATGTGGTAAGTCTTTGAGACCTTACACACCTGAAAAGTTATTTTCCTTCAAGACTTGCAATGATATTTCTATTATTTTCTTGTATTTCAAGTTGTTTTAAGCATGCTGATGGCGGTCTGATTCATATTCTTTTTGGTGCTATGCTTTCCCTTTCGATATACTTTAAGATTTTTAGAACTTATTTTGCCTCTGATACTCTTAAATTGTATAATTATCTATCATTAACCTATGAATATGAATATCAATAATCATATTATCTATGTTATCTATGCATTTGTAGTTGTTTTTTCCATCCTTTTTGTTCTTTAATCTTTAGATTTTAAGGTTTTTGAAATTTTAAATTTTGGAAAAATTTGGTCAATATTCCTTTAAATATTTCCTCATTTTTTTCCCCTCATTCCCTTTTGGACAGCTAGTGCATGGCTACTGACATGTATTTCTAGTTTTCATAACTCTTAATTCTTCTTTTGATACTTTCTTTTTATCCTTTCTTGAATTCTGAGACAGATCTTTGAGTAAATCATCCAGTTCATCCTTTTGTTCACTATTCTGTTATTTAACTGTATTCAATTTGTTACATAAACCCCTGTATTGAGTGATTTATTTTAACCACTCTGTTTTCATTCTCAGAATTGTCGCCCCACTTAGGGATTTGCATTTAATGTGTGCAATAGAAACCTCATCACAGTGGCTTAACCAAAGGACACTTAATTTTATTATATAAAATAAGTCCAGAGAAAGATTGTTCAGGATTCGTGGGGTAGATTTATAATTCCAGCACTGACTCAGGCTCCTTCTGTGTTTTCCTGCACAGCTCTTACTATCCTATGAATTCTGTCTTCATATTTCATCTCACTTAGTATTAACTCCAGTACCGCATCTTTATCCCAGGTAGGAAGCAAAGGGGATGGCAGAGAGCAAAACATACCTTTTTAAAGAACTTATTGTAGATGTCCCATCTAGTAATTCCTGCTTTTGTGTCATTGGCCACTACTGTTTCACATATAGCTTAAAGAAACCCTGGAAAATATAGCTTGTTGGCTGAACATAGGGCCAGTCTGGAAAATAAGTGGACCCATGTTGTTAAGAAGGGAAAATGGATATTAAATAGTGAAATGACAGTATCTTCACCAATGTTTAAAAAATATGGTTCTGGGACTTCATAAGTTCCTTGATCTAAATATACATTTTTTTAGCTCAAAAATATTCTTTTATTATGTTTTTATATTTTCCTCTGCCCTCCTGCTATTAAATAATTGAATTTTCTGAATCTACTGTGTCCTTTATTTCATCTTCCCCACTATTTTTTTCCATCCCTTTACATTATATTTTTTGAAAATTCTATAATTCAATCATGTACATTAATTCAGTCTTCAATTCTATTTATTTAGACTTTCTATCAATAACATTAATAACTTTTCTTAATTTTTTTATTATTTTTTAAAGATTTTTTATTTATTTATTTGACAGAGAAAGAGAGATCACAAGGGAGAGAGAGAGAGGGGGAAGCAGGTTCACTGCTGAGCAGAGAGCCCAATGTAGGGCTCCATCCCAGGACCCTGAGATCATGACCTGAGCAGAAGGCAGAGGCTTTAACTCACTGAGCCACCCAGGCACCCCAACTTTTCTTAATTTTTAAGAACTTTTCTTGTACTATGATTATTCTTTTCTCATAGGAATGAGATCTCGTCTTATGAATATAATATTTTATAAAAGATTTAGGAGGATATTAATTTCACAATTTTAAGTTATTTTATGACTTATGAATTAAATGTTTTCATCAGTGTGTATTTTTCCACTCTTAGGTCAGTGTTATTCATCTTATTCATGCTAATAATGTTCTTCTAAGTCTTGGTGATTCTTGGTTACCATTTATATTCACATCATTTTTATAAATAAGGAACTAATTTATGAGTTTTGAAAAGTAAATGGCAATTCTCAGAACATTGGCAGTCATGACTCCCCTGGGTTATGGGGACGTTGTGGTCAGAGGTGCTTGGAGATTCATTCACAAGTCTGCCTTCTGTGTACCAGATTCCATCTCCGTGGAAGGCTACTTAGTGTGCCACCTCCCTTTTTTTCTATCCCCAAGGGCTCTTCTTTTCTATTCTATGTAGAAGAGCTATGTGATTTAGAAAGTATTCTTTTCTGCCTCTGGCCTGAGAGCAAATACTACTTTTATCTGCCTTAACAATAAGCCCAACTATTCTTTAATGTTTTAATTAACTACCCTGCAGGGGCTTTGTGGGGCCCCTTCTGCATCCTGAACCTGTTTTCCAGGACCAGGGGCTTTTCTCCTCTTTCCAGTGGTCTCCGGTCTCACAGGGCTAGGGCAGCTGTGTTTTCATACAAACTAATTTTGTATCTTGCAGATATTTCTCAATGTTTCTGCTCCAGTGATGCTGCTCAGTTATCTGGTGCTAGTGGGGATGTGTTTTTCTTCTGGATACGGCTTTTGCTATTTTTAAGGGAGTCTTTAGAAAGGCACGTGTGCCTGATCAATCATCTGGAATCAGAAATAAAGCATCTTTGCAGTACTTTTCAGCAAGAATCTCATCCTCATTATCCAAAGTGGGGGTGGGAAGGGTGAGATAGAATTATTTTTGTACAAAAATGGTCAGAAGAAGTGAATAGCAAGGCATGTAAAGGAAATTCTTTAGGGTTTTCAGATAATAGCAAGGAGAACCACGTGGCAGAGGAAGTTTATGTTGTGCCATTAGAGGTGGTGGGGGGCAGTAGTGACACCGCGTGATGAGACAAAAAGTCACTTCATTAAAGTAACCTTTAGAAATGTACTTTGGAATAAGAAAATGAATGATGTTAAGTGTTGGGATCTTAAATTTATTTTACAGTCTTAAAATATAAGCCTAGTAAATATTAGCATTTGCTATTATACAACTAATGGTCACAATTTCTGTAAGACTACTATCAAAATATATGATGTTATAAAGTCCCTTATGGATAAACTGATCTTGGATGGTTCCTAGGAAAGAGAGATCTTTAACTGTGATTTTATCCTAGGATGATCATGTGTCCTAAGGAAAACAAAACATCTCTTTAGTTTGGCCTACTATAACAAAATACCATAGGCTGGATGGCTTAAACAACAAACACTTATTTTTCACGGTTCTGGAGGCTGGAAAGTCTAGATCAAGGAACTGGTAGATCTGATGTCTGGTGAGGACCCTCTTCCTAGTGTGCAGGCTGGTGTCTTCTCATTGTATCTTCACAGGGTAGGGAGAGGGAGAGGGAGGAATGAGTGGAGAGAGAGAGAGAGGAAACAACTGCTCCTAATTATAAAGGCACCAGTCTCACTCATGAGGGTCTTACCTTTATGACTTCATGTAAACCCCTCACAAAGGCCTCACCTCCTAATACCATGACATTGAGGACTAGAATTTCAATATATGAATTTGAAGGGCATACAGC
>CM053605.1:78040764-78054481 GCA_028646535.1 Procyon lotor | reverse complement strand
AAAAAAAAAGCAACAGCGTGAAAATGGGTCATATAATAACAGTTTAAATTATTAGAAAACAATAAATTCTTACTTTATTATATGTGTGTCCTGACCCTCTAAAGAAAATTGCAGTTCCTTAAATCCAATTGCCCCCAAAATGTCACCAAGAAGCACTGAGAAGCTCCCTGATAGTGAAATTTCAAACACCTGGTTTGGGGACCATCGTTGAACAATGGTCCTACTTTAAATGTCACACAACAGACTGTGCAGGAAACAGCTTTAAGATCGAGTGCTTTTGAATGTTACTTCTTTGTCTTTTTAAGAGTGAGAGAATTGTCAGATCACCACATGACGCTAGTATTCATGGGTTGAGGGGAAAAAAAACTGAATGGAAAATGACTCCCTAAAACTCAAATAGTTTACTTTTTTCTTTTATTAATCATGACAGCATGCAAATGAATTGGGCAAGTATTTGCAACAATGAGTATGAGACATGATATGCATTCAGGATACAGATCATCTTTGATGAATACCTGGACCATAGACTTCCCAGGAGCTCTGAACACTTTGGGCTCAGCAAACACATATGTACCACCTTGGAGAATAATACCCATCCCATGAGATGAATTCACGAGAAATTTAGAGTTAATTTCATTTCTACAGTAAACTGACTTAAACTAAAGCACTCTCATTTGTTTCCCCCGTGTATCCTCTACTAGTGACCCAAAATTCCACAATCCTGCTTCAATTTCTGAGAGTGTCCTCATTTTTATATGTGTTGTATCACAATCTCACTGCATGTGTTGGCCTTTTGCAAGCTAGCATAATTAAGCATTGCTACCAAGTGTCTCTATCCCTACTAGTCTCATAGGCCAGAGCAGAAAACAAAACTATTCACTAGTGGCCACAGTTTCAGATGCTTGTGGCTCAAATGCAATTAAAGACAGGCATTGACTCTAAATAGGCGTCCCCTTGAGAATTTTCAAAAACTCATTTTTAGCACCATTGCATATGACATGCCGTAATTGCCATGCAAAGTTGTTCTACAAAATTTCAAGCCTTCTACGCAACTTAGTCAAAAGATTAAAGGCTCCGAGGAGGGAAACCAGTCCAAGTTATAAGCTGCCTTATTAACTGGTTGAAATGTTCATTCGTCACATTCATTTAATGCCCAGAACAGAGCACAACTCCAGGTACTTTTTTGTCATTCGGTGTGACTCAATTATACTGAAGGTCAGTTGTTCAAATTAAAAAGTATGCACTCTTCTCCCCATCAAGCTTAATTATTATCAAAGGCTTGCCCTTATTATTTATTTGTCTGGTTTTATGCTTGAGTGAAGGGTGTGTGTTATATTATCCTACAGAGAAGAAACAGCCAGATAATTTGGATTCAAGTTCAAATTCTGGAGTTTCCACTTATGATATGAGATCCTAGACAAATTATTTAATTTCTCTGTCTCAGTTTCATCTGTAAAATGGAGACAATAATAATATCTACTTTATAGAGTTATTAAGAAGTTCAAATCAGTTAATACACATGAAGTGCCTGGCATAGAGAAAGCCCATAGCAACAGTGTTGTTAATCATAGTACATAGGTAAAGAGCACACACCATACTCTAGATCTAAAACTTAGACATGGCATGATTGTATAACTTTTTATTTAGAAAACTTTAGGAGATGGGGAACCTGGATGGCTTAGTCATTTAAGCATCTGACTCTTGATTTCAGCTCTGATCACGAACTCAGGGGCATGAAATAGAGCCCCACATTGGGCTCTATGCTCACCATGGAGTCTGCTTGAGATTGTCTCTTTCCCTCTGCCCATCCCCTGGTTCTCAATTTCTCTTTCTCTCTAAATCAATCAATCAACCAGTCAAATCTTAAAAAAAGATCTTTACAAGAACTCCAATTTGATATGGACCTTAATATGGTTAGTTTAAGGAGGAAGTTTTCATTGTAAATATGCCTTTGAAGATTATTAAAATTTTAAATTAAAAGATATCTTAGAAATGTTAAAATCCAACTTGCTTAACTTACTGACGAGAAACTGAAGCCCAGAGAAGTAAAGTGATTTATCTGAGAACACAAAGCTACTTAGTCTGAGAACTCGGACTATAATCAGAATAGTCTGGTCTTTGACTCAGTGTTTCTTTCAGTGTGTCCTACTGACACAATTAAATTTTAACAAACAAATGTGTCTGCAGTTTCAGGGGGTTTTTCTACACATTTCAAGATGTAAATGTTTAAAGAAAAAGAGTGAAAAAGGAAAAAGGGAGTATTGTTACTCTCAAACCAAGAATGCACACTCTTCCAGTTTATATTTGCCAAATATGATCCAGGATGCCAGCTGCATTGAGTTCCAGATAAACAGGATTTTTTTTTTTTTTTAGTAAGTATGTCCCATGTAATATTTGGCTGTGACATACTTACCTGAAAAAAATTTTTGGTTTGTCTGAAGTTAAAACACAACCAGAGATCCTGTATTTTAACTTCCTAAATATGGTAATGCTACTGAGTCCCCAAAGGTAAATTAATCAGTGAATGGCTGTAACTGGATTAGTAATTTCCACATGGATAAGTAGAACAAGACATAATCCAAATTTGTGACTTTTTTTGAAGAAGGGATAAAAGTACCATATTTGTAAAAGGGCAGATACCATCATTACAACCTCATCCTGGACTTAGAGATATATATATGTGATATTAATAATAGCAGTTGGCAACACCGAATGCTCTCCCTGTACCAGATACTTTACAATAACTATGGAAACAGTGTCCATTTAATACTCACATAACCTAGATGGCCAAGGACTATTATTATCCTCTTTGTATATGAGATAGATGAGTTAGTTTGGGTTTCTATCCATGGAGGCTTATTTCTTGCTCATGCTTGTCTATCAGGATAAGAGGCAGTCCTGCATTACGGAACCACATAGATGGGGAAGACTCCCTCCAGGATATTCTGAGTCTCTTGAACAAAGAAAATACATCATGATGGATCTTTGCGGTGGGTTGGAATGCTACTGCTTTTCAGTGACACGTGCCACTTTGACTTAGATGGCATTGACAATAGCAAAACACACATGCAAGCTTAAGACAATGAGGCGGGAGAGTATAGTTCTTCGGCAGGTGCAAGTGGCAAATATTTTGAGCAATAATGCCATGTACTCTATGAGAAAGCGGAAGTGCTGAACAGTTAAGGGATTCACCCACTGTCACGTGGTTAGATTTTTGACTCAGGCATTCTGAGTCCACAGTCTGTGTTTTTAACCCCCTACCACACTGTCTTCTTGCTCTGTGGGGACCACAGCCTGGACAGTCACCTGTGTCTGTTAGCACACACACTGAGCATGTCGATTGTGATCAGAGAGGATCCTGGGAACTGTGTCATGCCAGGGCTCCTTGACAACCTCCCTGTGAGGTCAGCTTCAGAAATACCAGGAGGTCACATTGGGGGCCTTGCTTTCTGCACTATGTACACCACTGTAATTGAAACAGAATGACTTTTTAGTTGTGCTATATAGGGTTTTAAAAATGTATAAATAGTGTCCTGCACTTTAAATAAGATCCATTAGCAAAGCCCAGACACTATTAGCCAGTGAAATGACTTTCGGGTTCCAGATGTTTGTACACTGTTTTCCCGTGATTCCCATGATTGCCACTGAGTGGTTACACCTCCTTTACCAAGCTGAATAATACATCACACTTAAACTGACATCTCACCAGAGACAGAGTGCTTCTGGAAGGCCTTGGAGAGCCTGAGCTGTTGAAAATGAATGGATATTAAAGTGAAATATTAGGCCACATAGTGGAGCATGGCTTGTTGCATAAGAATGTTAAAATGATGTTATTGGCAAGTTGGAGAACACAATAAGGAGAAAATGATTATAACAGCTAGGAAAAATGACGTCTTATGAAAAATTCATTTATTACCTTAAATGGCTTGTTCATAATTGTAACCATTTTCCCATTGTGGTAAGAAAACATAAATCTTTTTTTTCTTTTGTGCTCAGGTAGGTGATTTTTTTTTCTTTTTTCTTTTTTAACATCCTTTCAAAACTGAGATCTATTTGCATTTTTCTAATTGATGAGAGAAATAAATTTTACTCAAATCAGCATCAAGCGAAACAAAAATTTGCATATGGTATTTCTGAGAGGAGATTCTGAGAACTCTTGCCTGGTCGTGTAATTTTACAAGTTCATTTTATGGCACATAATTTTACCATAAACAGCCACTTTCCATTCAAGCATTTAAGTCATTCAGAGCAAGGTTTTATTGAAGTAGCATTAGGAAAAATCCCTGTAGGTCCAGACTTTGAAACTTTTCCTTCTGGAAACTCATAGAAACCTTAAAGACGAGGCTGGCATTGGCTCTACATCCAATTACATATTCTTCTCCAAGTAGGGCAGGACATTGTTATTTGTGAGTCAGTATGTTATGGGATAACTTCATTCCTCTTTTTAAGAATAAGCCTAACATGGGGCGCCTGAGTGGCTCAGTGGGTTAAGGCCTCTGCCTTCGGCTCAGGTCATGATCTCAGGGTCCTGGGACCGAGCCCCGCATCGGGCTCTCTCTGCTCAGCAGGGAGCCTGCTTCCCCCGCTCTCTCTGCCTGCCTCTCTGCCTGCTTGTGATCTCACTCTCTGTGTCAAATAAATAAATAAAATCCTTAAAAAAAAAAAAAAAAGAATAAGCCTAACATAGAAAACAATGCCCCAAAGTCTAAGGGCATGTGTTTTAATACACCTTCTTCTCTTTTGCTAAACAAATATACTCATTTTCAAAAACTCGTTTCCAGCATGATTTACTGGGCTTCAGGTGCCATGGCAGAGCCAGCAAACATGCAGCTAGCTGTGGTTATGAATATGAAGATGAGGAACGGAACAGTCATTGTTCTCAGCCTTCGCTCATATTGAAATCACCTGTAGAGATTCACCAACTCCTGCGCCTAGGTGGCATTCCTAGCATTTCTGATTTAACTGCTTGGAGTGCAACCTGGGCACCGGCATGTGAAGCCTCCCCAGGTGATTCTCATGTACAGCTAAGCCTGTGAATCTCCGGAATCAGAATGGAGGGAGAAAAGCGTATGTTCAAAAGTGGCACAGACAGGGAGCTTGCGCAGACAGAAAGGGCCTTGTTCTTTTCTGGTAAAACTGCCAGTAACCTGTTCCCCCTCCTCTGTCCCTGCCTGCTGGTGTCTTCCTCCTCTTTTTCTCTTTCCCTATCATATACAGAGCCCTTCCTATGTCACAGTGTGCTACATGGACTCCCTTATTGAGTGTTCAACACAAACACGTGCTTTAGATAATATTACTCCTGTTTTGCAGGGGAGGATGTAGTTGGTCAGCCAAGTTTAGCAACAGGCATAGTGTTGAATATTCATGATGGCTTTGTGCTTGTGTCTCTGTTTTAAAGAGACCAGCCCAGCAATGCATTCTGTTCTTTTTATGACCCTTAGATCAGTAGGTACTCTTTTCTGAAAAAAAATTTTTTTTTGCATATCAATTTGTGCTTGTGAAATGAAGATATTGTTGCAGGTTCAGAAACACTCTTCTTCTAGTATTCTCTCTCTGGTTTCTTATTATTGCACAGAACCCACACCTTAGGCAGCCATCAGGTAGGACCGAGTATCCTTTTCTCTTCATATACAAATAATCCTAATCCTGGTAACAGAGTTAGCTATTGACATTTTTTTACACTGTAACCAAAGCCTTCCAAATTCTACTCTGACGTTCTATCACTGAGGCTTGGGTCAAACCTAGTAAATAGTGATGGGGGCCAATCAAGATGTCTGAATGATGAGACACCATCCTTAAACTCGATAAGGGCATAGGGAATCAAGATGGTTAAAACGAAAGAGGAAAGGACGGTCCCAGTTTCTATGACAAATCCTCTGTAGTCAAACAATGGTAGTTGCGTAGGAACCATTTCTTTCTTCTTATGAGTAAACTTGCTTTTCGCAGTTATCCTCTTGGCTTTTAAATCCAAAGTTCTCATGCATGTGTTTGCCAGTATTTTGTACACAGTCACATTATTGTTCAATAACATTCTTAGTCTGATGCTACACTCCTATGTATCTTATAAAATAAAACTATTTCTAGCATGCACACAGATCATGAACAGCTAATAAGTGTTGAGGAAGGAAAAAAGAAAACTTGAAGAGTGGAGACATTCTGGAAGTATTTTATGATATAAATACAGTGGACTGCTGGTGTGGATGGATTATCTGTCTGCCTATCTCTCTATTTTGGTTGTGGGGGAAAATATGAGAACAAAACTCATCTCCTTCAAAATTTATTTTGTATCTCCTTAGGAAATTTTGACATCTCAATGTTATAACTTCATACAAACATAGCAGCAGAAGTAGTTTATTTTGGTTTTGTGTCCCCCCAAAAAGTGAGAGTAGAGAGTGATCACTTTCATCCACACTGTGACCATGTTCACTGCCAAAGAGGAAGTCACAAAATGAGTCCCTACCACTGAGAGAGATTATAGGAGTAGTATCTTTAACCAATGAAAGCTATTAAAAATAGAATATAAAGGCATATGATATATCTTCTAACGATTGCTCCTCAGCTTGTTCATTGTCATTAAAAATCACCTTAGAAATTAATTTAGTCCCATGAGGCTTCTATTATTCTAAAAATTTTGAAAATATCTCTATTGCATATATTTTTCACAATTACTGCATCAAGATATTTCTACTTCTGAAATAACTGTGTACCTGAAAATGTTCAGATTTTAATTTTTGGTCTGAAAATGTTGGATGATATGACCAAAATGCTGTACTAAACTTGAACAATCTTCAAAAGCTCTGCGTGGAGGAGTTCTCTCTCTGGATAGTCATTCTTTCTCTAAATAATTAAGGACCAGTTTGCACTTGTTGAGGAAGCCCTCATTAGCTGGGGATAAAGGGCCTACTTGGTAAGAGAGAAGCAGCAGAAATGTGTGTTGGAATTCATGAATCCTTCTATGTTCTTAAGCCCTGTTATCTGTAATAATAAGAGACCGCAGAAGCCTTGAGTCCCTCTCTCCCATTTAGACTCTCAGTGTTCAATTCTGTGTAGAATAAGCATTTGCTGCATTCATGGGCATTCCAAAGAACACTCTACCTGTGGAATTTTTGAGTCAGACTCTCTTCACTGCACAAGGTCACAGTAGATCTGGAAAAGATAAAAAGGAATTCCTTCTAGTTTCTAGTTTCTAAATGACAAGTCAGAGAACATATTTCCTTTGCTACTGTCTCTGATTCTGAAATAAATATTGCTTGAGTCTTTCTTGCATTCCAACTTACACATTTAGGCCCAGTTGATATATCATCACATATCTTTCTTACTTAACTTCACATGCCTCATGTTTGGGAGGGGAACACATATATAGCAAGGAGCTGTTTACACACAATCAGTGATGCCAAATGATGTTAATGAGGAAGAGTGACTATGATTACAGCAAACTGTCAAAAGCTTTAAAGATTCACTCTTATAAAATGGGAGAGCAAGTTGGGAAATAGCCAGGTGACTGAGTATCTACATGTGATTAAAATATAATAGGACAAGATGTAAAGTGGACTTTGGAGGCAAACCCAAAAGAGGGATTATATTTTGAACAATAAAAGTTACATGGAATAAGAATACACCACACAAGATTACTCTTTGAAGGACTGCTGTCTTATGCCTCCCTAAGCTAGGTAATGTTTCATAAAAAGATGCATTACTTCATAGTTAATTTTTTCACAACTCACCATATGATTGATTTAGTCATTTGAAAACTATGATGACTCCTCTCAATCTATACAGTCATGTCTCTGGCAAAACACAATAATTCAGTTTGATTAGAAAATTTCTGTTTCATATGTATAGAGTTAACTAGGGTGAGTTAGGCTAAAAGAAGTAGTGATGGTAGTTATGACAGTGGCAGAGTGTGCTGTTTCCAATACTCTTGATTTCATATCATTAAAACCACACAGAATAACCCGTTTGGAGCCTGAGGAGCAACATATGACCCCTAAAGGCCCTTCGACTTGGTTTTACCCATGACCTTCACTAACATCTCAGATTTCTTTGTTTTAATAGCCAATTCAGAACCGAAGCCCAGGGATGGTATTAACTCAGTTTCATGTCATTGGAGTTGAATTTAAAAGTATTACATCTGAGGAGGGATGTCAGCAAGAAACATGAATGAGGCCCTCCTTACTTATATGCCCCATTAACAACAATAATTTGGCATCTACCTACAGACGAAAGTAGGTTTGTGAGAGCTATGGGATTCAGATAGGAGACTGTGAACCCCAGGGCAATCTAAGAATGAAGAGAGCAATTTTGAGAAGAGATATCTTCATCAAAGCTGCTGACTTGCCAGCCATGGTCTCAGCAATAAAGTTGAAGACAACTCCACACCCCTGAGGATTCTGCTACAGTCCCATTCAGCTCTGGTCTATTGCCAGCACCATACACGAAGGGACCCAGGAAGAGTCTTGATCACTTGAATGTTGAGCAATAGCATACAGACCTCCGTCCTGACAGTAGATCCTGAATTGGCCTGTGAACTGGCTCTAATCCCCCTTAGCCATAGTCCAGAGGCCCCTGGAGAACACTGGATTGGACAATCACCATGGATGAGAGAGACTTTGTGAAAATCCAGGAGTCTGGTAGAATTTCCAGCACACTGTTGGAGCAGATTGAATGCTTTAACAAAGTTAGTAAAGACTGGAGGAGGTGAGTCCTATGTCAAATATGTCAAAAAAAGACAGCAAAGCAAAGACTTCAAGGAATATGAAAATCAAAGAAATGTGACACCACCAAGGGAACAATAATTTGTTCTAAGTAACTAAGTAACTAAGTCCCAAATCATGGAGATCCACAATTTACCTGATAAAGAATTCAAAGTAGTCATTTTAAGGTGGCTCAGTGAGATACAAGAAAATACAGAAAGATAATTCAATGAAATCAGGAAAACAAGTCATGAACAATATGAGAAATTTAACAAAGAGGTAGAAATCATCAGAAAACATCAAATGGATTCTGGAGCTGAAGAATACAATGAATGAAGAGAAAAATGCAATAGAAGGCACTGACAGTATAACAGATTAGCAAAAGAAAGAAAAAAAAGAAAGAAGCAAAAGAAAAATACTAGCCAGGATCTCTGAAATTATCAGTTAGAAGAGAAAAATGATAAAAGAATTTTAAAAAAATAGCCTACGTGAACTATGGGATACCAGGGAGAGAATAATCTGTGAATTCCTGGAGTCTAGGAAGTAGATGATGGGGAGAAAAGGGCAGAAATAATGCTTGAGAATGTCCCAAATCTGAGGGGGAGTGTTGTAAAGCCAAATTCACAAAGCTAACAGGTCACTCCAAAATTTTAATCAATTATGTTCTCCAAGACACATTATAATAAAACTGTCTAAACCCCAAGAGAAAAATAATATTTTAAAGCACCAATAAAAAGATTTCTCTTGCAGAAGGGGAGCCTTTCTCCCCTGTAAAGTCTATCTCGATGGATTTCTCCATGCAGGCCAAGAAACTATGCAGGCAAAGAGAGAGTAGGATAATATATTCAAAGTACTAGAAGGAAAAAAAAAACTGCCAATAAAGAATACTTTACCTGGCAAAGGTATCCTTCAGAAGTGAGGGAGTTCATTACCTCTAGACCTGCCTTATAAGAAACAGTGAAAGAAGTTCTTTAAACCAAAAAAAAAGGATGCTAGTTAGTAATATGAAAATATATGAAAGTATACTACTCTAATACTGTCATATGGTGGTGTGTTAAACAATAACTCTAGTATAAAGGGTAAGAGACAAAAATATTAAAAATAAGTATAGTTACATATTTTTTGATAAATACATAATATAAAAAGAGGTAAATTGTGATATCAAAAACAAAGTGTGGTAAAAAGAGTAGAGTTTTCCTTTGTCATCAAAGTTGAGCTGTTTTCAGTATAAAATAGACTGTTATAACTATTGGATGTTTTATGTAAGCCCCACAATAATCACAAAGCAAAAACCAACAGTAGTACACAAAAGAGAAAAGAGAATCAAAGCATCCCACTACAGAAAATTATTAATTTGTAAAGGAACAGCAATAAAGGAACAAAGGAACTATAAAACATCCAGAAAACAATTAGATGACATTAGTAAGTCCTTACAGGTCAAAAATTACTTTAAATGTAAATACATTTAATTCAAAAATCAAATATATATACACAATGAAATATTATTCAGCCACGAGAAATAAGGAAATCCTGCCATTTGCAACAACATAGATGGAACTTGAGAGCACATGTTAAGAAATCAGCCAGACAGAGACAGACAAATACCATATGTTTTCACTTATTTGTGGAATCCAAAAATGTTGAATTTATAGAGACAGAGTAGAATGGTGGCTGCCAGGAGCTGGGGGTAGAAGAAATGAGATGTTGGTCAAAGGGTACGAATTCCCAATTTGAAGAGGAATATATTCTGGGGATCTAATGTCCGCTGTGGTGTCTACAGTTAACTATACTATTATATATTAAATGTTCTTATTACAAAAAAGAAGGTAATTATGTGAAGTGATGGAGGTGCTAACTAACCCTATGTGTTAATTATTTCACAACATACATGTATATCAAATCATCACATGTACATCTTAAACTTCACACAGAAAATAATAAAGTGAGTCTCTTACAGAAAGTAAGAAAGCATTACATTGCTATTATAGATTTATACTTTCCTTTCTAAGTGGAAAGTGGTGTTATTAATAATAATACCACATGGGCAGAACTATGATAGTTACTTTGATAAACTTTTTTATGAAAAAATACTTTAAAAAATTAAGTTAAGCATTGAAATTCAGTAGGGTTTCTCTGAGTCAAAACAAAAATTGTTGCAGTGGGCAAGGCACTCTAAAGTTTAGGGGACATGCTGAGAGTCAGGGAATAGAAGAAAAAGAGTTAAAGTCCTTTTAAGTCATAATTGGGCCACCTGTTGTATCACTAAATGAAAAAAAAATTGATACAAAAGATTTATCCTACTTTTCTAGCAACTGAGATACTTTGAGGATTATAAAATTGAGAAATTAAGTCAAACTCAGTATAATCATAATATAAATTTTAAAATAGGCTAATATTGTATAGATGGTATAGTTTCTGGAACTACAATAATAAACCTAAGTGAATTTTAATCATAAAACTTATCACATAGAAGAATACTTGGTTCACATTAGTGCCATGCTAGCCAACCAGTTTTCAGCTACTGTGTGTTAATCTAAAGATGCTAAAAAAAAAAAAAGTACATTGGTAAATCTATTCAATTAATTTTGTATTATATTTTTGTATTAATTTTGTATTATATTTATTATATTCCATGTTTGGTTTTTTTTTGTTTTTTGTTTTTTTTTTTTAAAGAGGAAGAGGGAGGGAGGGGAGGGACAGAGGGCAAGAGAGAGAGAGAATTCCAACCAGGCTCCCTGTTGAGTGCACAGCCCAACTTGGGGCTTGATCTTGCAACCCTGAGATCATGACCTGAGCTGAAATCAAGAGCCGGGTGCTTAATTTGACTGAGCCACTCAGGTGCTCCTCCATTTCATGTTTTAAGTGTATCATTTTCAGGTTGGTGAAGTGTGTTTTCTATATAGGTTGGCCAATTAAAGGGAGCTGTAAACTTTCCAGGGTTTACAAATACTATAAAATTCTTAAATCATACAGATACCTCTTGCCTCCAGCAATTGTCTTTGGCAGTAGCAACTCTGACGATGGCTGTCTGTTACACAGATCCATTTCCATTTTGAAGGGAAACCCAAGGCAAATAGTCTGTCATTAAAGGGAAGCCTCCTGCCTCTGGTACATCTCTGTTAAGTCTCTTCTATATTCCTCATCTATGATTTATATATGCAATCTTTAAATTTAAAAGTGTATTTTTAAAAATATTTATTTATTTTAGAGAGGGAGCGAGAAAGCATGCATGTAAAAGCGGGAGGGGCAGAGGAAGAAGGAGAGAGATTCTGAAGCAGATTCTGAGCTCAATGCAGAGCCCAATGCAGGGCTTGATCTCACAACCCCGATATCATGACCTGAGCTGAAACCAAGAATCTGATGCTCAACCAACTGCGCCACCCAGGCACCCCTTAATTTGAAAGTGTTTTTATGATCTATAGCGCATTCAGGTCATAATAATCATTCTTTGTCCCCCCGCCCCCGCCAAATAATTTCCTGATGTCTCTTCACCTGTAGTTATCTCCCATCATACCCTGGTGTCTCTCAAACTAGGATGTTTAACCATGAAGAAGAGGCTCTACACTGACTCAGTCTCACTGCTTAAGATGGATAAATCTAAGCAATCTGACATGGCAGCAGGGGTCTGAGCTTTGTCACTCATGCCAGAGACAAGGGACGTTTACTTTCATTTGCTTACTCAGCATCTGGAGGAGACATGATAGGCAGCTGACAAATCAGAATTCTCTTCCCCCTCAAGCAAACATCATGAGTTTTCACTGGGAAGGATGATCTCATTAATTTAACCAAGACATTTTGACAAGGTCACAGGAGCCTCCTGTGGCTATTTTGTGGGAAAATAAGAACAATATGTTTCATGTTAAGGTTTAGTTGGCCACCACACAATTCAAGCACCCTACAATGGCCTGAATAAGGGAGTTAGTCCTATTTGCCTGCATTTGCCTCAAGAGGTCTGGGTAAATATTTCACAATATCCATTTCACTTTGGTGACAATGGTAGTTATCAAGATTATCAGTCGCTTAGGTTTTTCTTTAGCATCATATTAAACATGCTAGACATTTGTCTGTCCTCTGGAACTTATATATTTTGTTAGCAAGAATTAATATATTCATTATCTCACAACATGTACTAGGAATGCAGTAGACACTTGGAAAATATGGATTGACCAATTGGTTATTTGACGAACCTATGACACTATTGGTTTTATTAAATGATCAGGAGAGCTGCATTGTTGCCACTTATTCAGTATGCTGAATATTTTGGAATGTGACTGCACATTTCTGGTTATTTGTTTGATTTTAGTACAGTCTTCAGTACATTTCCACTTTAAAAATAGTTGCAAAAATCTGAGTATTTTTCAATAGGATTATTCAGAGATCAAATGTCATTTGGGGAAAGTCTAAATGACTAAAGGTTTTAATTTCTCATTTGGATACATTTTATTATAATGCAGACACAACTTCCTTTGGGGATTCTATCAGTTCAAGGAGATGGCATTTACCTCACTGGAGTTTTCCATTGTTTTACTCAAAGCCTGCGTGAGAAATACTTGCCGCTAGTCGTGTAGATAGAAATAGTGATTTGCCAAGTATCGCTTAAGAAAAAAACAGAAAAAGATGACTGATTTCTTCCGTTGTGGAATGCATGTACTTCTTTGCAACTTAGCCACTTGATTTGGCATGGCATGTATGTATGTGCGATGAAGAAATAGACATGGGTTTTCTGCTTAGTACAAATTTTTGCTTTATTGCCCCTTATATTTCACGAGTTAGCGCCAGTCATAACCTTTTTATCATTTGCAGCTTGTATTAACTTTGTAGAAACATGGTGGCTGTGTGCTTCACAGGTCTAATACTTCAATTTCTCATTTGCTTGGCCAAGGTCATTTAGCTGGTGAAGCCAAGAAGTGGACCAAAGGCTTTTCCACTAGGCTCTGATGATAACTCTGTTTACTGAGAAGCACTACTGTACCTCTAAAGTTCTACATTTCATAGTTCTTGACTGTTGAACTTTTTTTTTTTTT
>CM053605.1:78015341-78040664 GCA_028646535.1 Procyon lotor | reverse complement strand
GGCAGATGCCTAACGACT
The DNA here is from genome assembly GCA_028646535.1 of Procyon lotor. NCBI lineage: Eukaryota > Metazoa > Chordata > Mammalia > Carnivora > Procyonidae > Procyon > Procyon lotor. Next base: position 78,040,646 of record CM053605.1, on the reverse strand, counting down.
GAGCCACCCAGGTGCCCCTTGACTGTTGGACTTTTAAATGCTTTTGGAGGGGCACCTGGGTGGCTCAGTCGGTTAAGCATCAGACTCTTGATTTCATCTCAGGTCAGGATCTCAGGGTTGTGACATTTAGCCCCAAGATTTTCTCTCTCTCCCTCTGTCCCTCTCCCCATGTGCGCGCTCTCTCTCTCTTTCTCTCTTTCTCACTCTCTCTCTTTAAAATAAATAAATCAATCTTTAAATGTTTTTGGAATTTCTTTGAGACATGAGTGAAGCAGTCTTTTGGCCCTTGCTGAAAGTGAGGACATGGGACTCTCCTGATCTCTCGGTCACGGTGACCATGTGGTCAGGCCCCTATGTAGTGCTGGTTAGTGTAGAGAGGTGGAGATGGAACATTTGAATAATCTTTTATTCAACTATGAACAGCTTCTTCCAGAGGCCGTCTCTCTCGAAAAATCTCCAGGCGGTGTGGTTGCTTTTACTCACCTGCTTTGCATTTTGTATGGACAATTTGGCAACTGGAAAATATACCCAAGATGAAAATTCAATAATTCTAAAGGAGGAAGGAGAGTCTTGAGGAAAATATATTTCCCTTCCTCCCTCTCAGGTACTATTGATCTTTTTAAAACCAAGACACTGAGACTTGCGTTTGATCTCCAAACCAAAGGTGAAAGCATAGTCTGACAAGTCAGACTTCTGCCCCTGGGCTGGCCATCAATCTGGACTTTGCTGCCAGGCCTTTAACCTCTCCATCTTTGATGCAGCAAAGCATGGAATACAGCAAAGACGTAACTGTGAGGACATAATGGGAAAGGCTCCCTCGTTTTCTGGCACTGGAATGTTGTGGACTCTTGGGTTGTAAGGGAACATTGTAAGGTTTTCTAAGCAATTCTCTACCATATTTTTAATTGAAAACCCTCCTAATGAGCTGCGACTGTATCCTATATTCAGTTCAGCCCTTCCGGACTAGGAGGAGGCCAGAGTCGGAACTCTTCTTCAGACTCAGTTAATCCCTGGATTTTGTGGAATGTATATTTTCAGGAGTTTGAAGGGTAGTAAATGTGATTTATTAAGTACCTACTGTGCTAATTATTTCACAAACAGGGTAAACATGTATAAGTTGTACAAGTTTATGAGGTAAATGTTTTTACAGATAAGGAAGCTAGGCGCAGAGAAGAATAACGAGCATGTTTATTACTTAATCACATTTAATCAGTTGTGGAGCTGGGTTTCCAGCTTGGGTTTGTCTCATTGGAAAGACCATGCTCTTGTTGGATCATACCATGCTGTTTGACGCAACTTTACTTTTAGAAAACTAATGTTTTCTTTTTTTCTCTCATAATTCTCTTATCTTTTTTTTCTCGGTTGAAATAATGTATGACTCTGTTTGCTGCTTACAGTTTCAAAGATCATGTTTTCTATCTTTGCTGACATTTTTGAAGTCTAAGTGAATATTTACATACAGTGCCTCATTCTTGCATTTTCTTCTAGAGCTCAAGCTAATTTAATACCTCCAATTTAAATACAGATGCCCAGTGAAACCCAGAACCTGTGTACACTAACATTTTAAATTTTGCATCCTAAATTGAGTCCTTTTATCAGTGCTGGGATTTCTTGAACTAGAATGGGGGATGCCGTTCTCTTACAGTCATTCTCATATCTACCCTATGATACCAGGGCTACTATGTGAGGAGAGGAGAGGAATCTACCCGGAATGTCTCTGAAACTATTGTTTTTATATTTACCTTTTATTTATTCATTCATTCATTCATTCATTCATTCATTTATTTTAAAGATTTTATTTATTTATTTGACAGAGAGAGAGATCACAAGTAGGCAGAGAGGCAGGCAGAGAGAGGGGGAAGCAGGCTTCTTGCTGAGCAGAGAGCCCAATGCGGGGCTTGATCCCAGGACCCTGGGATCATGACCTCAGCTGAAGGCAGAAGCTTTAACCCACTGAGCTACCCAGGCACCCCTATATTTACTTTTTCTAAATTAAAAAATTATTCAAGTATAATTACCCTACAGTGTTAGAGGTGTTTCAGGTATACAATATAGTGATTCAATAATTCTATATATCACTCAGAGCTCACTGAGATAAGTGTAATCTTAATCTCCTTCATCTGTTTCACCATCTGCTGTTGCCTCTCCTCTCCCCTCTGGCAACCATCAGTTCCTTCTCTGAATTTAAGCATCTGTTTTTTTGTCTCTTTTTGTTTGCTTTAATCCCATGCATACCTATGGTTTTGTTTTGTTTTGTTTTAAAAGATTTTATTTATTTATTTATTTGACAGAGAGAGAGAGATCACAAGTAGGCAGAGAGGCAGGCAGAGAGAGAGGGGGAAGCAGGCTCCCTGCTGAGCAGAGAGCTGCGGGGCTCAATGCAGGGCTTGATCCCAGGACCCTGAGATCATGACCTGAGCCAAAGGCAGAGGCTTTAACCCACTGAGCCACTCAGGCACCCCCATGCATACCTATGTTTATGGCAATGTTATTTACAATAGCCAAGATATGAAAGCAGCCCAGTGTCCGCTGATAGATAAAGGGATAAAGAAGATGTGGTGTTTATTACTCAGCCACAAAAAAGAATGAAATCTTGCCCTTTGCAATAACATGGATGGACCTAAAAGGTATAATGCTAAGTGAAATAAATCAGTCATTGAAAGACAAATACCATATGATTTCATTCTCTGAAACTATTTTTAAACATCATTTACAAAAAGCATTAAGCAGATTTGGATTTTGCCATTCGAGCATTTTAAAACTGCACCTGTGTGTTTATGTCTAACCATGACATCACCTTCAGTATTCCCTGAGGAAGTCAGGCTTCCTTATTCCCAGGGCTTGGTCCATCTGTTTTGCTAACCCCAAAAGGCTCTTCCTCTAGTTCATTTTGAAGAATCTTTAGTCCTTCTTTACAGTTCTGCATAGGCATGCTTCTGCTTCCCTGACACTGTCCCACTTCCTTAGTCCTACTCTGTTTTATATTATACCTGCATCTGATTGTGAGTCAGTGTATTTCTGAATGTTAAGTATTCATGAACCTACAGCAAATTAGCTTGGCACATCTCAGTATAAGCAGAAAACACTTCTTCTTTCCTTCTGAATCCAAGAAGCTAGCTACCACAGTGCATAGCTCATAGTAGTCACTGGATAGATTTACCAATTAAAACTAAGCACTCTAAATTTCAGAATTATATTATGAACTTGGTTTATGAAATTCTGGTTGGTTTCACTAAAGAGAAAGATGTACTTCTCAAGGAAGCCAATTACTGAACATCAGTGTTTTATTGGGACAGCTGGCACAGTGAAGAAATTTTGCAGCCATTTTTTTATTAAGGCAAAATCTAATTTGGGTTTCCTACTTCTTAATAACAAAAGTTTATAGCTTATTATTTTAAGAACTTAAAAGGAAAGAATCACTAAGATAGCATATAAATAATAAAACCATTAAAACTGAATTTCAGTATCCCTTGACATAAGCATTATTCTTAGCCAGTCAATTAGAAAATGTTGTAACTACAAGAGACATTTTTTTTTCTTGTATATGTGTCTTTGTATTCTAATGAGATGAAAAAATCTTGGCTACAGTACTCACAGAAGACATATTGCTTCCTCTGTAATACAGCTTCAATGGGTCTTATGGAGACAGAGTACAAAGCCAGTGTTATATGGCTCTAGACCCAGGGTTGGCACGCTAGGGCTTATGGGTCAAAGCGAACCCACCATCTATTTTTTTTGCAGCGTGGGAGTGAAGGATGATTTAAAAAATTTTTACATCGTTGAGAAAAATCAAAAGAAGAATTATATTTCATGGCTTGTGAAAATTATATAAAACTCAAACTTCCACGTCTATAAGTAAAGTTATATAGGCACCTAGCCGTAGCCATTCATTTATATATTGTGTGTGGTTGTTGTTGGGCCACAGTGGGAGAGCTGAGTTGTTTCTACAGAGGCGTTATGGCTCACAACTCTAAAATATTTACTATCTGACCCTTTATAGAAAGTTTGCCAATCTGTCCTCTAAAAGACATGCCTCCAGTGCTTCTTCCGTATCTGTTTATCTTGGGAGAAATGTACGATCAATCAACACTTCCTTGCTACACTGGACAGTCTGTGTTCAGGATCGCACATGGTTATATGAGAAATCAATGCGATTCACTTCTAGAGTTTCTGATAAATCTAGCTTGTGTCATAAAAATAAACGGGGCTTAAATGTAGCCTCTATTCTTGTTTGTCTTGCACATTTAAGTAAATAAGGATGAATGGAAAATACTCCTACAAGACTTAATAGTATGTCACAGAGATAGTAGGAATTTATTAAACCAAAGTATTTTCATTTTCAGTAACCCACTAATTATTCCTAGTTGTCATCCAGCTCTCCATCCATCGATATATATTTGTTTTTATTACTCCAGGAAAAAGGTAGATATGGGCTGGAACAAGAAATTCAATATTTGGCTTTGCCTTTACCAAATGGTCTTCTCATATTTAAGCACCTACAAAGACTGAAGCTTTGAGTTTGCAAAAATCAGGTTTTGTTGAGTGAAGAGATTTTACAACACAATCTCGTATCTGAGCCTAAAGAAGGTAAAAGTAGAGTCAAGTCTCATTTTTTGGCCTTTTTGCTCTTAGCTATTCAAGGAGAAGGGTATATTATAATCACAAGTTTTGCTAGAAAAGGAAGGAGAACTAGGAACTTCTCTTGTTGCTAAGGGGTTGGGGGAGATCTAGGAGTCCAAAAAGGCAGGAATGTACAGCATCTGGCACTATCTTTATTATACTTCTTAATTCCTCTCCAAGGCTTTAACCAATGGTTAGGTGATAGAAATATTCAGTTAAGTGTAGGGACATGAAAGAGCAAGAGTCTTCCTCCTCAATCCTCCAGCAAAGCCTAGAATACCTGAGGTCTCAGGACACCATGTTCAACATGGCAGAATCCATACATCCAAGTATACTCTGTACCCAAGGACAGACAAGTGGTGGCCCAGCCTGGGAAACCTTTCTGCCCCATTATGCAGGGACCAATAAGGGCTCCTGGAGTTTCAGATAGAGTAAAACAAGCAGACCAAAATTATACTGTAAGAACTCTGAGAATTAAACTGCTATTTGAACCATAATAGAAAAGTAGGTCATGACCCCAAGACCCATGTGATAAACCTAAATAGAGTGACTTTCTGCTAAAATAAAATATTTTAATAGGACACAGAGCCTCATAGTGTAATAGACAATGTGTCTAGCATGCCATAAAACTCACTTAACATAGTAAGAACCAAGGGGAAAAAAACTCAAATAAGAGAATCAACTGACAGCGACATTGAGAAGAATCAGGTTAGAATTATCTGACAAGGATTGTTAAGCAGCTACTATAAAATTGCTTTAACAATACATTATAAAATCTCTTGAAATAAGGAAAAATCAAAATCTCTGAAAAGTAATGAAAGTTATAAAAATATCATAATAAAAATGGTAGAACTGAAAAATAACAAAAATAAAAAAGTTGCTTGATGAGCTCAGTAGAAGACTTGTTTTTTTTAAATCTTGGAGCCACACAACCTTATTGGAAGAAATAGTAAAATTGAAAGCAAAGACTTAAGTAAACATTTTGCAGTGCAATATTGCAATATGCATGTGTGGCATGTTGACCATGAGTTTACTCTATGGCTATGGGGAAGGCAGTCCAATATCAGTTCTTACTGCCATCATCCAGAGTGACCTTGTCAAAGAGGTTCTCTGCCATGCCAGCTTCTGCGGCCCTTAGCTTGTGCAGATTGGTGAGATGGCCACCCACTCTTTGATGGACTTGACCTGCTCAACTCCCCAAAAAGTCACATAAGTGGGACTCTCTCTTATTGGTGGCCAACTGGTGAGGATACAACAGAATAAGTGAATGTGAAGACAAAACAATGCAGGTGAGGTAACATGAAAAACAGAGAGAAATGGAAGATTTAAATCAAAAACAAAAATCTGAAGAGACTAAGGACTTGTGGAACAATGACAAGAGATCCAAAAATTACATCATCAGAGTCTCAGAAGGAGAGGGGAAAGAGAGTGGGATTGAAAGAGTATTTGAATAAATATGGCCAAAGCCTCCCCAAATATGGCACAGCACACAAAACTACATATTCAAGAAGCTGAGCGAACCCTAAACAGATAAGCTCAAAAAAATTCATGTCAAGGCACATTATCAGTACATTTTTGAAATCTAAAGATAAGGAAAAAATCTTGGAAGCAAACAGAATTAAATAGTACCTTACGTGTGGACAAATGCTAAATCAAATGACAGTGTATTTTTCATTTGAATCAATGAAGGCCAGAAGGAAATGGTATAATATTCTTTTCTTTCAGGGCTGAAAGAAATGTCAAAACAAATTCTGCAACTTATGTAACAATCATTTAGAAATGAAAGAAAATAAAGATGATTTCTAGTTACCTAAAGTTAAAAGAATTTGTCTCCAACCCCCAAAGATTGGCTAATGGAAATTTTCCAAACAGAAATGAAACAATAAAGCAAGTTTTAGAGCATCAAGGAAGAAGAAGTCAACAGAAAGATCAGAATTATGAAAATATACAAGAGAGTATTTTTTTTCTGATGAGTTTAATAAATAATATTTGCTGATTGAAGCAAATATTTTGACATCTGGCAATACCGAGGGCAATAATATCTAAAAGTGGGGAAGGAAAGGAAACAAAAAGTAAGTATGGTTTCCTACTTCACTCAAAGCGGTAAAATGCTGATACTAGTAAACAGTTTTAAGTCAGAAAAGTATTTTGTAATATGCAAAGCTGCCATCACAGAAACTATCCAAAACACAAAGAATAAATCAAGCTGTGATGTCAAAAATAGTTTTAATAATCTTCAGAAGACGAGAAAAGAGAAATGGGGACATGAACCAGAGGAAACAAATAGAAAACAAAAAATAACACTAAGTATATTAACTGCTAACATCTCAATAATTATTTAAATGGAAATGGTCTAAACTATATGATCAAAAGACTAATTTTAGCAAAGTAGACCCAAATGACCAACTGTATGTGGTCTACATGAAACTCATTACAAATATAAAAGCCAAAGAATGGAAAAGGTATAACATGCACACATTAATTAAAAAAAAAAGCATAAGTGGTATATTAATATCTGGTAAAATAGACTTTGAAGAAAAACAATGCTGGAGATATAGAGGAGGAACATTACATAATTATAGTTGAGGACTTTAGCACTTCTCTCTAAGGAACTGAGGGAACTACAAGATAAAATCAGCAAGGATATAGATAATGTGAATGACATAATCAACCAATGGAAACTAATATATATTGGACACTTCATTCAGTACCCAGAATATATATATATATTTTTTCAAGCGCTCATAGGACATTTACCATGACAGACAAAATGCTGTGCTATAAAACAAACCTCAAAAAATTTAAAAGGATTGAAACTGCAGAATGTTGTCTCTGGAGGAATCAAACTAGTAATTAAGAATAAAAGACAATAGGAAAATCTCTAAACATGTGGAAATTAAACAATACATTTATAAATTGTTCAGAGAGCAAAGAAGCCTCAAAAGAACTAACTACACAGAATTGAATAAAAATGAATATGCAACATATCAAAATTTATAGGACACAACAAAAACAGTGCCAAGAAGGAAATGTATAGCACTGAATACTTACATTAGAAACAAGGAAAATTTTCAAATCAATAACCTAAGTCCCTACCTCAAGACAAAGAAGAGCAGAATAAACCCATGCAAGCAGAAGGGAGGAAATAATAAAGATAAAAGCAGTAAGCAAGGAAATTGAATAGGAAAACAAAGTATAAAGTAAAAAGATGATCTTAGAAATCAATAAATTTGATAAAATGGTAGTCAGTGCAAAAAAATAAAATGAGGGAAGACACTGATCACCAATATCGGAAGAAACTGGGGCTAGCACTACAGATCCTGCTGCCACTGAAAAGACAATAAAGACATACTACAAACAATTTTATGCTCATAAATTCGACAATAGAAGAAATGGACCAATTCTTTGAAAATTCAACCAAGGGCATATAAGCCATCAAATGGCTAAAATTTAAATAGTTATGACCACGAAAGAAATTGAATTCATATTTAAAATCTTCCAAAAGAGAAATTTTCAGGTCAGACTGTTTCACTGGAGAATTCTATGAAGCATTTAAAGAAAAAATAACACCTCATTGTTTTCTGGAAAATGGAAAGAGGAACACTTCTCGACTTTGCATGAGGCCAGTATTACCTTGACTCCAAAACTGAACAAAAATAGCACAAAAAATAAATAAATAGAACTATGGACAAATATCTCTCATGAAATTCAATGCAAAAATTCTCATTTAAATATTATTAAGCTGGATCACACATTATATAAAAATAATTATATACCTGAGCCAAATGAGACTTATTTTATGTATGAGAGTCTTAACAAAACATGTACAGAATATGTTTGTTGAAAATATAAGATGCTGATAATAGAAATTAAAGAAGATTCAAATAGATGGTAAGAAATATAGATTGGACCACTCAACTTAGCAAGGATGTCAATCTCACCAGAGTGATCTATGGTTTTAATTCAATTCCTATAAAAATCCCACAATTTTTTTTAGACATAGACAAGCTTGCTTTAAAATATACATGGAAAGGTATAGGCCCTAGAATAGTTAAAACAACAATCTTGACAAAGAATGAGGTGGGATCAATCAGTACACTGATAGTAATACTTCATATATAGCTATGGTAATCAAAACTGGATAGCAATCAGTGGCAGGAGGATAGACACATAGATCAATGCAACAGAACAGAGAACCTAGAAATTGATCACTAAAATAAGCCTGATTTTGACAAAGGTGCAAAAGCAATTAAATGTAAGAAGGAATAACTTTTCAACAAATGGTGCTGGGAATCCATAGGCCAGACAGTCGAAACCTCACATCTTGTACAAAAATTAACTCAAAATGGATTGTTGACTTAAATGCAACATATGAACATTTAAAAATATAGTAAAAATTCCCAAGTAAAAACTTAGAAAATAAGAGAAAGTCTTCCTAATCAACTCTAGGTGAACAGTTCTTAGACATAGCCCCAAAACAAGTATGATCCATAAAAGGAAAAATCAGTAAATTCGATGTCAACAAAATTAAGAACCCTGCTATGTGAAGCCCATGTGAAGAAAATGAATGGCAAGCTAGAGCGTGGGAGCATCACCTCTCTGACAAAGGGTTAGGATCTTGATTATATAAACTCTTAAAGCTCAATAGTGGAGAAAAAACAATTTGGCTATAAATGGACAAAGACATGGACAAAAATTTCACTGAAGAAGATTGATGGCAAAGAAGCATTTGCAAAGATGCTCGTCGTCATTAGTCATTAGGCAAATGTAAATTAAAACAACAGTAAGCTAGGTCTACATATTGATCAAACGGCTAAAATATAAAATAGCTCTAAGTACAAATGCTGGCAAAAGAAACTGAAACTGGATTATTCACACATTGCTGCTGGAAATGTAGAATAGTACCGTCACTTTGAAAACAGTTTCTTAGAAAATACTAAACATGGAAGTACTGTGAGATCCAGAAACTGTACTCCTTGGCCTGAATCCCAGGAAAATAAAAACTTATGTTTACACAAAAACTTTATGTAAAGGTTGTTAGCAGCTTTATTTGTAATAACCAAAAACTGCAATCAGCCCAGCTATCCTTCAACTGGTGAATGGTTTCACAAACTATGTTGTGCACCCACAATGGAATACTACTTAGCAGTAAAAAGAAACAAACTATTGAGACGTGTAACAATTTGAATCACTCTCCAGGGAATATTTTTGACCAAAAAACCAAAACAACCCCAAAACCTGAAAATATGGTATAATGCATGATTCCATTTTATAGCATTTCTGAAATAAATACATTTTAGAAATGGAGGACAGATTAGTGGTTATCTGGGATTAGAGATAGGGAGATGGGGACAGGAGGAAAATGTGTGCTGGGTAAAAGGACAACGCAAGAGTCCCTATGACTTTGGAGCTATTCAGTTTCTTGACTGCTGGTGGGAAGAGGCATCTACATAGGTGAAAAAATGATTCATTTTTTCTAGAATTTACTAGAACATAATATACACACACATATATAAAGTAAAACTGGGTAAATCTGAATAAGATTGGTGCATTGTATCCACATCAATATTCTGGTTATGATATTAAACTATAGTTTTGCAAAATGTTACCCCTGGGGAAAACTAGGGAAAAATGTACAAATAACCTCTCTGAATTATTTTTAACAAGTGTATGTGAGTCTTCAATCATTTCTCCAAAATTTCAGTTAACGATATTTGGAGACATTAACAGTCATTGTTGATAAACTATTTCCACAAAAAGCCTTTTTTTTTTTTAAGTCTACAGAATATAGGGACCTCCCAAGGCTCTAGACTATGGCAGTCCCCTCTGTCATCACTACTAGGTGCCAGCACAGGAATCCAGAGTGCAGGCAGGGTTTACCTTGTGCAGGCTGAACAGGCTCACATCAATCAGGAAGAGACACCTCAAAGAGACCGGGAAGAATCAAACGTGTGCTCCTTTCCTGGACCTTGGGCAAAGCTTCTCTCCCCACTACTTCCAGAACTCAGATCTTTGCCAGAATGAAGCACCAGCCTAGAGGGAAAGTGAAGAAACTCTGAAAGACTATTTTCCTAGAAGTGCCCAAACAGTCACATGGACACTGCCTAAAATAACGCTTCCTGAATATGACTAAACCATAACTGGGTTAGATGGGGGTAGCCAGCTTCGGTAACCATTTTAGATGGATATTAGCCAGAGCAAAGGTGAATTCAGTCTTAAAAAACCTATATATATATATATATATATATATATATATATATATATATATCTCTGACTCATAGTTTGAAAGTGTCAACTTTAGTAAAATAATTTCACTATACTGAATATATTGGAATATGGAGCCGCAGGGGTGATGAGGAAATGGTAAACCTCAGTAAGTCAGCTTTCCCTAAGTATCTGCTGTAGAGCATCTTTGGCAATCTGCTCCATCCCTTTAGAATGGTCATGACCTTGGAGACAGGGATGCAAATGGTTCAAGTCCAGAAAAATTCCTGCCCACAAATTACTTAAGCTCAACTGGGGTAAATGCAGCCCCTCACTCATAAATTACACTGACAATCTGTGTATTGCCAGTAACTGGTGCATAGCCAGCAGCCGGATAAGCAAAGTTGGATTTTGAGCTGTGTTGGGGCATCTAATCTAAATACAAGGTACATTTTCTGGAAAAAAAAAAAAAAAGGTACATTCTCTGGATTTGTGTAACATAATTTTTGACTGCTATTTCCCTTCCCTGTATTAAGTGATTTGGAAGGCTTTATTAACTTCTGCTAAATAATGTAATAAGAGCTTGACTCTCAGTATTTTTAATATAAGCCTGAATTTTTAGCTATTAGATATATGTCTAGTTCAGTTGTTCTTAATCTTTCCCCTTTTGTTGTTTTCCTCTTTGACCTCATATATTAAGCTGTTTAGTTCTGTGTGTGTAATCTTCAGAGCCATTTATTCCTGAGTATGTAAAATAAGTGTTGAATAACAATTGTCCGATTTCCATTAGGCTTTTAAAAGTCTTTGGGCCTAGTTTTTGGAGCTCCATTATCACATTAGTTTTGTTGTTGTTGTTGTTTAAATTTCTAACATCCTGCAAGTCACAGTTGAAGGGGAGCAGAATACACCACACCAAAATGTGCCACCTTGGCATTTGGATTATTTTGAGCTGAAGGCCTTAAAACATCAGATTCAGGAAAAGCCTTTTAACTTTCCCTTGCCTACCTAGAAGAATTTAGATGGTGACTCTCTATCAGGAGAAGGGCTAGTTCCAGAAATAACTTCTTATATCAGAAAGACTTATCTGTATGGTATGGCAAACATTTGTTTACCAAACATTTACTCTTCTCATCTTCCTCCCCTTTGTGACAAGTGAATGTCTTCCTCCCCTTTGAAGCCATAGACCCCTTGTCCCTTCTCCTTAGCTCAAGATGGTGCAAAAGCCTCAGTTGCCTGACTATCTTCAAGTGTCACGTTGTCAAGGAGCTCCTGTACATATGTAATTACGTTTGTTTTTCTCCTGTTAATTTGTCTTGTATCGCTTAGAATCAGGCCAATCCATGAGCCTAGAAAGGAAGAAGGGAAAAGTTTTCCTCTAGTACAATCTTACAAACCACTGTGGCACTGGATGCTTTTTTTCCTTAACAGTTCTGAGGAAACCCTCATCAGCATGGCTAAAATAACATGACAACCACATCCCACAGTTGTAGGGTTCCTTCACAGAAAGGAGCAGACTTTTGAACAGATACTCACTTATGCATGACTTGAGGCTTCTTACGAAGCTTTCTTTTGTCATCCCTGCTTTTTCTACAGTGGACATTGGCCCAGAGAAGATCCCTTTATACTAACATAACACTGCACTTTAGCAGCTGGCCTGCAGAGAGGTTAACAGAGGTCTTCTTGGTATGGTCCAGTGGCCCATGACTCAGATGACTGCATTTATTACTGCTCTTGCGTGCCTTTAGAAAAATGTCCATTGGTAAGGAACTGCTTTTGCAACGCATGAGAAATGACAGCTTTAAGAGATGGCTGGAACAATTAAACTTAATGATCACTGTTAAAATTCCAGCCATGTATAAGGCATTAGAATAAGTATTATAGGAGATTCAAAGATGAGACGGGTAAGTTCTCTTCCCTCTGATTGAATATCACTCAATATCATCTTTAAGTCATACATTTTAGTTCATATATTTTCATGTTTATCTTGTCATTTGGATCCTTAAAATATTTATAGATGAGAAAGTTGAGGCTGGAGATCTATGACTTGCCTAAAATTATAGAACCAGCACGCAGTGTGCAATGCTCAGTCCTAAAGCCAGGTTGTCCTGTTGATTTCCCAGGCCACCGTTCCATTTCCAAACCTATTTCTGTTAACATCGTCCAACACCTGTTTGTGTTTTTAAATTAAGGGCATTATGGATTTTTGTTTTGTGTTGCCTTGCTTTAGCACATTGTCTTTTATCGAGTAATATATGTTTGATGTGAACATTATCTGAAAAATTCTGATGCCAAGATTATATATTCACATCAAAGGATTCCAGTTGTTAGAACAATGGATACCTAGTGTGCTATGCCTGTTTTATCTCTAAAAGCGATAGTAGAATCAAATCCAGGTGCTATCAGTGTTTCTCATAATTAATTGAATACTGGTAGCCTGCTAGAGAAATAAGCATATGATTGCATCGTTAAAAAAGATAAAATATTTATTGTTTTTAGAAAGGAAGGATTTCTTGATCTTCTTTTCCTCATGGTATGTCTCATTATCTTCTAAAAGTGTTTATTAGTTATCTTACAGAAAAGTGTGCTCACTGCCAAATGTTTCCATGAAAAAAAAATGCTCTGCATTCAAATTATCTCGCACTGAGATATCTTAATAAAGTTGTGCTAGTAGGCGATCATCATTAATTGAGTCAGTGTATTATTTTAAGGGACTAGACAAAATAAGAAATGTAAATAAATGCAGGTAATTGAAAAGAGGCTGGAGATCCAGAAATTTCTCTCTACATTTATTAAGTTCTAGGAATCCTTCTTTGCAAAATTCAAGGAGCTTGCCTATAAAAGCTGTGGTCCTCACACAGTGAGGACACAGTGGCAATAGTAGAAGCCTAAATCTGGAAAAAAATGTCCAAGACACAAGCAGCAGCAGAAGAGATATGATTGGTTGAATTGCAGAACAAAAGGTGTAATGACCAAGGGGCAGTGTAAGAGATTAGTGAGTTGATGAACGGCGTTAAGTAGTGGACACTACTTAAAGAAAAAAATGCAAGGAGAATATGAATATGAGAAGAGAAAACAAAGGTATGAAGAAGAGAGAAATTAATAGAGCAGAATGGGGGTATTAAAAGGAGCGAAACAATCTTTGAGCACTTCCTCTAGACCCCTCTAAGTCTCTGAAAGGAAGAGACCATTGATACATGATTGTATCTATCAAGGTGAGAGGTCAGAGGTGAAGTCAAATTGTCAGCAAGGATCAAAACATTTTGCATATATGTTAAACTGTTTGCATGATTTAGTTTTTCACCTTGGCAGCATAGACTTTGCTGTTAATAAATCAAAAGAAAATATGCTTAGTTGATGATGAATGTGTCTGAACTATTTTCTTGAGGTAACTCAAAGATTTAAACTTCATAATTACTAATTAAGGCACAGACGAAAGGTCTTCCTCTTCTCCACAAGGGAAGGAAAAAACCTGTCATTTTTTTCTTCAGTGATGAGGCCCACCTTAGCCTGGTTACTTTTCCATATGAGTCAGAAACCTGACAGCACCACATTCACAGACAGCTGAACTTCCACCATAGTGATTAATTTACAGTTGAATTCGAACTCAATGGTTGCCATTTGCTTTGTAGCAAATTCGGAATCAATTATGGGACTCATCAGCTCAAAAATACCACTCATTGGTTTCCCGATGTCTATCAGATTTCGCTGCATTATGTCCTGCTTTCAATAACTAGTAGAATAGTCACTTTGAAACTATTAAGTTTCTAATGTGAACTTTCTAAGTGAAGTCACTTAGAAACACTTGTGAAAAAACTTTCACAATTGTTTTTAACTTTGATCCTTCTCCTTCTCCTTTTCTTCTCTCAATTATCTTTGTTTCCAACTTTTCTTTTGTATTCCTATCAGTTATTTTCAAGTCACTACAGGCAGTGTGTGCTTCATCTTTTAAAATGGCATGAACTTATGGTATTTCATTTTGGACCTGCGGTTTTATCCCTATTCCATAAAAGGTTTTTTATTTTTTCCCTAGAGTTAACACCGTACTTAAAAAAAATACATCTTAATTCATGTTGAATTTTGGCATGTGAATATTTTATTACATTCTTACCTATACATAATTGTGACAAATTTAAAAACCCTTCTAGAAAATTTGCTCATTAAGAATACCATGTAGGGGCACCTGGGTGGCTCAGTGGGTTAAAACCTCTGCCTTTGGCTCAGGTCATGATCTCAGTGTTCTAGGATCCAGCCCCGCATGGGGCTCTCTGCTCAGCAGGGAGCCTGCTTCCCCATTCTCTCTGCCTGCCTCTCTGCCTACTTGTGATCTCTCTCTCTGTCTAATAAATTAATAAAATCGTAAAAAAGAAAAAGAATACCATGTGTAAATCTCAGCTTCTTTATTTTGTAAATTACCTGACAGGAGGAAACTCTAAATAATTCTGTTTTGTATTGCACATTAAATATATTGGATGAGGATATAATTTTATTTTTTATGTCCAGTTCAGCAAGTAGGTGATGGTTCTTCATAAATCATATTTTAACCATTATAGAGACTTATTTTAACATTTAAAAATTTTTTTGGTTGACCCACTAATTTTCCCTAGAAAATGAATGATTATTTGTTCTTACCATTTTTAAACTACCTCCCTACTTCCTTTCTCATCTAGCACTTTCCAATAATGAACCTGCTAATTTTATACTTCAACATTTTTTACCCTTTTAATGCATTATTTTACTTTTTCCTACTTATTTTTTCTAAAAATACAAGTAAATTCCATAGATTTTTATGGCAGTAGGAGATGCAGTTCTAGTTTCCTAAACATTTATTAAGATTAGCAGTGAATAATAAAGGAGGCAAAGGACAAGTTTGTTCTAGGTCATTTTTTCCCTCAGCATTATTCTTCACCATGTTCAACAATTTTAGTTTTCCTTTTGTTATATAGCAATGTAAATCACCTGTCATTTGTGGAATGTGCTCTCTGTAGGACTGTTTTGATGTTGTAGTATGTTTGCATTCACACACTAAGCTGTTTCTTCTCTAGTGTTTATTTGTGACAGCTCAGAGAAAGTCTTTGCCATAGATCTTGGACTATCTGGATCTCCAACCATTTTTAATCCTAAATGCTTTTTAACAACTCATAGGCACTGTTTCAAAGCCTCAAATCTTTTTTTCTATCATGTCAACATCCATGACATGTACAATAATAGCTAGTTCCTCTCTGTCTTTGACTGGTAAATTAGCCACCTCTTCTTTGATCTTCTAAAACTCACAAATAAATTCCTCTCCTTTTCTTAATGAAAATATTTCTATGTAACTAAACTGTTGCAGTAGTAATACTCAGATATTCCTTTTAATAAAGCATGCAATTCAGTACCTCAGGTTATCTTTTTTGTTTTCTCCTGGGGTGAAAGGTAGGACAGACAACTTTCAATCATTCAGTGAATAATAAACCTGTGCTAATCTTACTTTCTACTCCTGTAGAGCCATAATTAGGATGTTGAATCATATCTCTATGGATACCATCTTTTTAAAATTTGACATTTTCACTTAGTGTTACACCCAATATTTAAATAAGAGAACATTGTTCCTCAAATCCTGATAGATATGTAGATAAATAATACACTAGTGTCCACATGAGCCTGTATGTAACTTTAGAATGTTACTCCTCTCTCCATGAAATAGAAAAGAAAGGTAGATTTGTAGCAGAAAATGCTAGTTGCTTACCTGTTACCTGAAAATACCAATTTTCCCCTTCTCAGTTATCTTGATTTTATTCATGATAGCAGTATGTTCACCTAAAACACATTTTTCATCTCCCTGTAGCTATGCAAGTCTGTGTTCCTAACTCAGTGAAATGAAAGAGTGAATATAGTGTGTGGGACTTTGAGGAAAACAATTAACAAAGAGCTTACTGAGCTCCTTTATGTTTCTTGGGATTCATACATGATGGCTGGAGTTCTAGCAGCTATTTTGGAACATGAAGTGACCTTGGGGATCAGTGGATCTGTAATAGCCATAGATACCAATACCACTCTGAGACTCTGCTCCTAGACTTTAATGTGAGAGATAAATATCTGAATAATGCTTAAGACTGATTCTAACTGATAACAAAGCAAAGGAAAGGAAAGTGTGATTAAGTTCTTTGGTTTTCTGTTTTCATTTGAGTTAATTTTTGTAACATGATTTTATAATGGGTTGCATATTTTTTTTAAGATTTTATTTGTCAGAGAGAGAGAGCACAAGCAGAAGGAGCAGCAGGCAGGGGGGAAAGCAGGCTCCCCGCTGAGCAGGGAACCTGATGCAGGACTTGATCCCAGGTCCCTGGGGCCATAACCTGAGCTGAAGGCAATCGCTTAACCAAGTGAGCCACCCAGGCATCCTGGGTTGCTGTGTTTTCAATTTGCAAATACAACTACTTATATTCATATATAAATACACAAATACAAATGCTTCTAGGATTACCAGCTCAATTTTTTATCCTCAGAATATATGTTTTGATTCCTATACAATTTTTTCATAGCTATGATAATAATAGCTAACATTGGTATAGCAACCCATATAGCAGACAAGGAAGATTATAGCCAATTGCTAAGGATAATAGTTTAAAACAAACCTTTTTAAATGCTACATTTTGTCAGCTGTTATTTTTAGCTGGAATCAAATAGATCTGGGTTCAGTGCTTGTCTGTACTATTTACCAACTGCATGGCCTTGAACAAGTTACTTGAGTTCTTTAAGCATCAATTTTAAAATGAGGCTAATAATGTTTAATTCTCTACATTATTATAAATTTAAATAAAATATGCTTCTAAAGCATTTAAAACAATACCTATGTAATATTCTTAGTGAGAAAAAATATATATACTATATACCTGAAACTAACGTAACAATTGTGTGTCAACTATACTTGAGATAATAAACTAGGTATAAAAAACAATACTAATATCTCAATATGTTATTTGTCACATTCAATGAAGATTGGGCATAGGCTGACTGGCTCACACTTATGTTCCATCCAGTGGGGCTTGTTAATTCTTTTTCAGTGGTCTGTGTTTATAGTCCCTTCACCAAGTGAGATAGTTTGGCATGTGGTATTATAAATGTTGAATAAAATCAGAGGAAATATGGAAATAAGGACTATTATATATATCATTCTTTCAATAAATAATGATTACTGTGATTATTGCCTTAATCTGCCCATCATTTGACATATATTTCTGCTCCTTTGGTTATGCTTCCTCTTCCAATCTCTGCTTGAAATGTCTAATTGCTCCAATAGACAGTAATCTCAAATGACACATGGAACACAATTTTTTGAATATATTTGATTAATTTTATATTAGTATTTAACTATTATATTATCATTCAAACATTCATTTACATATTTTCTACCTTTGATCTCTACTTTAAAGCTCCTTGAGGACCACCACTGATTATCATGCTTCTTTATAGCTCTCTTAGCAATTGATCAATGCTTGGATGATCAATGGAATGGATGCCCCAAAATGTTTTTGTGCATAAATAAATGGACCAAGTGTACTTACTCATGGCATAATTTCCTTAATTTAAATTCTGAATATTAGCTTTTTCATAATTGCTTTAACAAACTTTATCCCAAGACCGAAGTTAAACTTATCTTTACCCTCAAGAATTTCTATCATAGTGTGTTTTCTGTTGTTTAATTCATGGTAATCTGAAAACACTTCTGACTTTCTCTGCCTCAATTTCTGTCTCACAATTCTCTTGCCCGGGTTATGGTATTAGATGTTGATACCATATGGTATGGCTTCTACTACAGCCACTGAAAATGTGCTCTGTGAAACTGTCTGGAACCACAAATTCTGTTACTTACTTGTCCATGATGAGATGATTACAGAAATTGACACAAAACATATAAAAACTTATATAACAATTAGGTATTTCATGAATATACAAATATGTGATCTTCACCCCTGTCTCAAAGACTCAAAGAACTAGATATAAGTTAGTTTATGTGTGTGTGTGTGTGTGTGTGTATATATATATATAATAAGTTAGATATTACATAATGTAACATTGGTACAAATTATGAAGAAGTCATGGACATTTGGACAATATATAGGTCCATAATGGATTGAGAATGAGACACACACACACACACACACACACACACACACACACACACAAGTTCCCTTGCCACGGACAGATAGTTTGGGTTGCACTATATCAACAGAACCCGGGACAAGAACTCACAAGATGTAAGGTTCAGCACTTGCTGAAATTAAATCTGTATAGGCATCCATGGCTTTACACAGGTTTTCTTTGACCAGACTCTTACCACCTCTTCTTCCCAATAAATTGCATTGAATTGTGAGTTACCAGTTATTTTCCAGTTTCAAAGTCTGGATTTTCAAGGGCTTTTGGTTTACCATTATTGACTCTCATCAACATCATGGTGTAGAGTGATGGGAATCCTTGTGTTATGGATTCTAAGCTGAAGAAAGGCAGAATTGCCACTGTACCTTTAATCTTTCAGAACCTGCGTGGTGCTTATTGCCACCCTCAGCCCTAATGTTTTTTCATCTCTTTCTGAGTATCAAAAAGATCATGGAAGCTAATTTCAAATTAGCAGTAAGCAGTTATGGTTCTATGTCATTGGCTGTTCACCTTCTTTCCCCTTATACTTCCAACTATATGGAAATGCCACTGGCATTTAGTAGACCTTCACTGTGAGTTAGAGTCCTTTCATGACTTAATATAAATATGCTTTTAGGCCCCTTTCATTTTCTGATATAACTAAGTCAATTCATATTAAATCTGAATAGAGATAATTGTTCAAGTAAGTGAGCCAGAATATATTGAGAACCTATCATGTGCCTAATATTGTGCTAATGACCATTTAGGGTACTACAAATGTTGTCCTTTGATCACTTACCTTTAGATATATACTCTGGTTAAGGACCTAAACAGGAAATATGTACGGATATCTACTTAACAAGATACCATGCTAAAAACAGTGTAAAAGTATGCAAAAGCATATACGCCTCTGAGGGGAATATATTCTAAGACACATATAAGACAAAGAATAAGACAAAATAATATCTGTGCTGCTAAATCCATACCTGAATCCTAATGCTTTAAATTCTTTTCATATTAAAAGTTCATTTTAATGGATACAATAATTTATTTTAATGCATACCAATTATCGTATTATTATAATCAACATGGATTGAGTGCCTGCTGTCTGCCAGGCAACATTCTAATTGCTTCTATCTGCATTAGTTTGTCTAATCCTCAGGATCACTCTGTGAAATGATGCTGTCATTAATTTCATTTTATAATATGCTTATTCTTATTCTTAATATAAGTGAAAGCATTTAGTATCTTTTAAAGTGAGAAACTGAGACAGAGAAAGGTCAAGTGATTTAACCAAGGTCTCATAACTATATAAAGTAATGAAAATAGACATATATGGAATTATTCTACATGGTTTTGATTTAGCAGAGAATACATAATCCATTGGAGCAAAGCATAGTCTCCCAAGTCAACAACAGAGGTGCATTAGTATTTGGAAATCTTCACTAACCACAGGACAATTGGAGAAAGCCCATGCAACTTTTGGACAAATTAATTATCTCATTAATTGAATAGTTATTTTGGTACCTACTATGTAGTAAAAATTGTTCAAGATACCAACATGTACAGAGACAAAAGAGATGGACAGAGACCTCATCCTTATATCCTTTAGGCTCTAGAAGAGTTTTTGGGTAACATCCACTAGTACTGTTTTTCTAAATGGAAGCTGTCACTGTAGATTATTCCAATAAAAAAGTGGTAAAGTCAAATAACTTTACTTTTACCTCTTGATAGATGGAGGGTTTTTCTCCCTTTCAAACATGATCTTCGGTCACATGTTCTCTCTTCTGGCCTCCTCAACAGTCTTCCTCTGTGCCCTGTGATTGTTCAGTCATAAAACTCAGCCATGTAGTGTGAAACTCAATTAAGTTGTGTGTCATAAACTCCAGGGGACATTTGAAAGACAGAGTAAATTACAGATATGAGTTTAGTCACCGTGTTTTACATGTCAATCTGTTTTCCTCTCTTTCCATCTGCTTCTCACACTGGCTGATTCCCCTGGAAGAAGTCAGAGGTTTTCCACGTTAGTAGGCAGGGGACACCTCAGCTGGCACTGGACCTGAGGGTGTGAGGCCACGACTGTCTCTCATTCTAAGGTACCAAAAGCCTAGGCTTCTGCTACTTTTGAACAAGGTTAGTGGGGAAGCATGTAAGTTAACTGAATTTCAGTTTCTTTTTCTACAAGATGGACCTACAAGATAAGGAGAAAAGTAATAAGATATCTTGAAGGTGAAATGAGACAAGTCATGAAATACTTGGACAAGTAAAAGCCATATAGCAATGCAAGGCAACGTAATAGGGTGAAAAGGGGAGGAGTTTTGACACCAGGCAGGTAGAGCTCTGTGGGTTAGCCTACAGGCTCCTGACTCAGACTGCTTGATTTCAAATCCTGGCTAACCACCTGCTGGTGGTACAATTTTGGGTTATTTAAGTGATTTACCTAATTCTCTCTTTTCTTACCTCTACAATGCTAAAAATAGTTATACTTGCCTTTAAGTATTTTTTTTTAAATTTTTACATGAAAAAACAATGCCCTTTGTATAATATCCTAAAATGAGCTTGTATTTTATTATATATTTAGCATGTACTAGTAGTGTTCTGTGTGTTTCATAAGTGCCATTTTGTTTTGTCTTTAGTTAATATAATAGGTACTATTATTATCTGCATTTTATAGATGAGGAAATTTAAAAATAAAGAGTTATGTAAGTTGCCCAGATTTGTTAAAGATAATAAATATTGGAACAAAAATTTAGACCCTTAATCATGAGCCCAAGCTCGTGCTCTTAATATTCTGCTTTACTGTCTACAATGATGAAGAACAGGCATAAGAAGGAGGGAAACCTATTCCCCTAAATTTTAATTTACTATCTGTGTAGACTTAGGCAACTTTAAACACCCTGAATCTCAGTTTCCTTACACAAGGATGAAAAAATTTGTTCTGTGCATTGAATGTGAAAACATATGGAAAAGTATAGCGTATAGCCTGCATATACACATAAAGAATACAAAAGATAAATTAGCACATCCCAGAGTATGAGACACAAAGTAAAGTGTCTTTGACTTTAGATGTCATTTTCTGAGTTTTATAAATTTTTTCCGCCGAGAAATAGAAGTAAGTGTAAGACATACATATTGTGTGGTATTTGAAAAGTAGAAATACCTGAAAAGAAAAATCACCAGTATTCCATCCAGGAGCCATCACTGGAATTGCCAGAATATTGTACAATCAAAGAATTTAAAGGTGTTTTCCTTTTGAGAAAAATTTTTTTTTCTTTCTTTTTAACACTTGAGTGCAAACGAAAAGACTTTATGTGCAACACACACCACTCACCTTCACATACGTCTATCAACTCAGAGAGTTCGCAGCCTGCTGCTATTTGGTCTGACTTACTGTGGCTTAATGTCTGTCTAACTTCTTAAAGGCTCCCAAATCTCCTGCCTCCTCTTACTCATGCCCTGGTGTAATGTTCTTCCCTTGTGTGCGGTAAGACCTACTGACTCACTTCAGATTAATAAATGAAGGGATGTAAAAATGAAAGGATATTACTTATGATGTCTTGATAGCACGATAGTAGAAACTTTCTTAAAATTGGGCCAGCGCAGATAAAGAAAAATAGCCAGAAGGGGAAACAATAGCAAAAATAGTGTTTAAAACCAGAACTCACTGAAGTCAGCCCTGTTCTGAGGTTTAAGACCTGTTCTTTGGCAAAGTTGTCTATCATCTGCAACCAAGAGTCCTAAATGATACATTTAGTGCCGGTTTTTAAACTAAACATTTCACCCAAAAATGGCATCATTAATAAATGAGCAAATATAGTGACTATAACATGCATAACATATGTTTAAATCTCCAGTTGGATAAACTACTATTTACTTTAAGAAAATAGGACTCACCAAATGAAATATTACCAATTCAATGTTTACTTGCCACTCAATATGAGGAAAGTTCCTTAAAACATTTTATACAGAACATTTTCAAGGTAATCTCTCTCAAATTAAGTTATATAGTTGCAATTTAGTAATTTGTTGTATCATACGGTCACTTAAAATATTCCTGGGTTAGTATCTCATTCCTTCTTTGAGTGTTCAGAGGAAAATTATGAAAGGACATTGGCACCATTCTATACATTTTGAAGTCATAATCACCCTATCTGCATTCTGAAATATCATGAGAGATTTAGAAAAGGCTTTTACTGAGAAAACGAGGCATTTATCAAACAAATTTGAATTTGCTTTAGGTTGTGTTTAATACAACTAAAGTCCTTAGCTCCTGGCTATGTTAATATAATTTAAAGGTGACCATAAAATTTTGTTCTCTGGAGCTAACCCTTTGAAAGCTAGTTGCTTTTTAAATTAATATGAATAAAACATGAAATATGGATGGAGATTTTTCTGGACTCACTCTATTGTATCATTATCAAGACATGGCAAATAACCACTAAAGAAAGAGGTTCAAAAATAAAACGGGATAGCATCTATTATACATTCATATTATTGCTGCACATCATTTTTTTCTACTAACTTTTGAAGTACATGACTACTGAGTAATCATGGAAAATATTGATTGTAAAATACATGCCATGCTTTAAAAAACTGAGCAAAATCCTTGGCCATTCATCCTGATTTAACAATATCATCAGTTATGTGTGGAGTTCTCACATATAACTTATCATGTCTAATAATTAAAATAATATAAAAATGTTTTACAATATAAACTATTTTGAGCACAATAAAATCTTTCTTCAATATCTCAGTTGATATTTTGGATACCCATGGTCTTCATTCTATCAATATTGATTATAATATACAAAATTCAGATGAAATTCATTCTAGATTTTTAGTGTTTTCATGGCAATGACTTTCTATGGTTGAGTTTACATTAATAACATCTGGAACACACTCATGGGTTTAAACAGTTTGATCTCAAAAATATGTGTTATCTTCAGAACAGTAGTTTCATAGAAGTAGACATCCTGATGATTCTCAGAAATACTTGGTAAAAAGATG
The DNA here is from genome assembly GCA_028646535.1 of Procyon lotor. Lineage (NCBI taxonomy): Eukaryota > Metazoa > Chordata > Mammalia > Carnivora > Procyonidae > Procyon > Procyon lotor. The sequence goes on along the minus strand of CM053605.1, from coordinate 78,016,700 downwards.
AGATTTTCCCTAGTTAGGCTGAATAATTACACTGACTATGCTTAATGATCATAAAGAGGTAATCCTCTGATGTGTGAAGATACTATGGACACTTGGGTTTTCTGGGTTATATTTCAGGCATAAAATGAGTGGGTTAGTTATGCAGTATTGTAAACAAGAAAACTCTCTTAGTATCCATGAATCACAGAAAACATGTCTATCCACCTATGTATCATTGGCTATACTAGTTCTGTACACAGAGTTAAACTACATCTATATGTAATATATATTTTATGCATAACACATACATACATATATCCTTTGATTAATGGGCCTAGTAAAACTCCAGGTCAGTTTTTTACTTAAAATTATTTTTTTTAATGTTGAAAATCTTAATTTGTTCTCAACTGTTACTCTACAATTTTACTTTCTAGAGATAACATTTTCAAGAGGTAATAACATTTGGTTCATATGGGCCCAGAGGGTTTCACAGGGCAGTTCTACTAAACTTTCAATTTCCAGATAATCCCGAATGATATTTATCTTCTTCCGAAGAATAGAAAAAAAAAACAATAAACTTTCTAAAATGACAATAAAACACTACCAATGAAGTCAGAATTTCTATTTAATGGAGAAATTCAAGAGGCATTCCCATGGAGTCAGGGACAAGATAAGAATGTTCAATATTTTTAGTACTGTTTAACATTATATTAGAGCAGAAATTCTCACTTTATTCTACTAACATTTTGACTGGATAATTCCTTGTTGTGAGAGCTTTCTTGTGCATTTCAGGATGTTTAATAGCATTCCTGGCCTCTCCCCATGAGATGCCATTAACACCAGTACCCTACAATCAAAAATGTCTCCAGAAATTTCCAAATATTCCATGAGGAATAATATCACTCCCAGTTAATGAGCACTATATTAGTAGTGAATTGAATGAAGTTGGTGAATTTCATTCAATAGTAGTGAATCCAATGAAACTGGATGAGATAAAACTATAACAACATAAGAATTGGAAAAGGAGAAAATGGTTTAGAAAACTACCGTTTACAGATGGTATCCTTAAGTATCTGGAAATTGTATGATAAAACACAATAAAAAAATCAGTAAGTTAGTAGGATGTTAAAACTAATACACAAACTCTTTGGTCAAATACAAATAATCATTGTTTAGAAAATATAACAGGAAGATAATTTATAATAGCAACAAAATATATAAAATATATGTGACTAAAGATGAAAAATTTATATGAGGAAAATCTAAAACACTTCCAAAAAAACCACACAAATAGTTTTCAACAAATGTAAAGATACACTTTTTTCTTGAACAGTTACACTAAATATCATAAAGATGCCAATCCCCCAATATATAAATATA
>CM053605.1:77993993-78014841 GCA_028646535.1 Procyon lotor | reverse complement strand
AGGAACAATGGTGGAGCGTGGAGACAAATAGCTCCCCCCAGAGAGCAAAGCTCTCTATCAAGTGCTTCTAGGGAAAATAGTGTGTTTGGGGCATGTAAACCAATGAAATAGAATAAAAAGCCCAGAAATAAACTCTAGGACATACAGAAATAAAATTCATGACAAAGTTTGAATCTAAAATAACTAAGAAAATGATAGACTTTTTGTTGATGGTGTTGAGACCAGAGGATAGCCATTTTAGAAAATAAGAATCTAGATCCTCCTTACACCAAACATCAGAATAAACTCTAAATGAATCAGAAATAGAAATGTGCAAGTGCTAGAATAAAACATGGGAAAAAACTCCTTGTGTAATCTGGATGTGAAGAAATTAAAAAACTTGGCAATGTACTTTGTTGAGAAAATGGGCATTCTCATACATTGCAGATAGGAATACAAAATGTTGCAACTCCTTGTGGGAGAAATTTTTAAAATATCTAACCAAATTGCATATGCATTTACTTTTAAATCTGTATCCCATTTTAAGAAAATTTCCTGACAACATAATCAATATGTACAAAATGATATATCCAAAAGGACAATTATTATTGCATGACTTTCCTCAGCAAAAAATTGAAGCAACCTAAATGCCCATCTAGAAAAGACCGCTTGATTAAACTATGACACATCCACCCAATAGATTGCTATCAGCTGGAAAAAAGAAAACATGTGAAAGATCTGTATAAACAAATCCAGTATAAATTCCAAAGTAAATTGTTAAATGACTTATAGGACATTGTGAGAGTTTACCTTGTATGGAACATGCAGTTGTTTATAAATATGTTAAATTTTCTTTTTTTGAAAAAGGAATTCAGCAAAGATAAATTGAAACAGGATGAGAGAGTATAATAAAGAGAGTAGTTGGGAATGTAGTTTAGAGAAAAGAGGGACGGGGTGAGACATCTCTGAGTACACTTTTTCAGGTTGACTTGAAACATAAATGTGTCACATATTAAAAGAACACAATTAAATGAAAAGATAAAATGAATAGAAATAAATGCAGCTGATTTTTTTTCTTTTTTTTACAAATTGCTAACTTCAAAGTTTAGAAGAAAAACACAAAATCACCCAACTACTAGTTCAAGTAAATTGTGTATCCTGCAGTCTGACAAAATCCTTTAAGGATATCTTCTAAGGACAAAAAGAGTATCAGCAAAATGGCAAACTTAATTTAGTAAGTTTACTGTTGTTAATGAAACTGGTAATTCTGAAACTATTTTCTGTGCTTGAAGAATAGAGAAAATAAACACATATATTTGTGATTTAGGAAACTAAGGTTTTCAGTATAGGAGATATGAAATAAAGGAAAAGACAAATTAGCAACAAACTCTAGCCGCTAGATTTGAATTGGAGATTTCAGCATGAACTCGGGATTTTATTTTTGCTTTCATTTTTTCTTTATCAATATGTAATTCTCATAGTGAGAAATGCATGGATCTTCCTCATTTCCTTGTACATCTTATTGTTCAATCCCCCACCAACATAGGCGACTATCATTCTAATTTCAATAACCATAGATTACTGTTGTCTGCTCTAGATCTTCAAATGAATTGACTCATGCATAGCTGTTCTTTTATGTGTAGCTTCTTATATTCAATATGATGCCAGAGAGAGATACCTATATTATCTGTTTCAGAAGTCCATTCATTTTTACTCTGGAGAGTTTCATTATATTAATAGGAAGATGCATCCATTCCCTTTTGGCACTAGACTTTGCTTCCTCTTGCCAGAAAAATTCTCCTCTCTGGGTTTTATATCCCTGTTGTGATTTGGAAAGTGCCCTTGGGTGGAAAGCTCACTTTAGGCTTTGTCCTTGTCGCGTAGAATCACAAATGAACGCTGTTTGTTGTCCGAAGCTTAAAAGCAGTTATGTCATGTACTTTGTCCAGTTTTATAGTTGTTTAAGGTAGAGATTCAGTCCAGCATTGGTTACTCACTGTGACTGGAAATGCAACTCAATCAGGACTCAAGAATATACATATATATATACACCAAGTTCTGTCCACAGAAAGGGTCTAAAAGTAATGATGTTCCAGTAGCAATGGGCATAGTCTCCATATCATAGTTTCTAAGTGCTTTCCACAGAAAAACAAACCAGAGCTTCATGGAGAGATAGTTGACTCCAGGTATGTACGTGGATGGTAGAAACTGATCCTGGAAGCACCTTTTTTTTGGTGCCAAAAGCAGAGATGTACTCCAAGACTGTTGAGGCATTCAAAAAGACATAAGATCCTGCTTGAAAGGGTCCCCTTATTAAAAAGTAGGCTCAAAGGACAGCCTTTCACAAGTAAGTATATTTGAATGTGGATTGTATATTATATGATATTATGGAATCAGTTATGAATCTGGGAGCTGAAAAAATATTTTGTGTTTGTGTCTATTATAATATAATAATCATTATGGTTGTTATACATAATATTAATAGGTATTTTTGGCACTGTATTTCAGGCACTTTTTAAGTATTTTACTTACATTAACCAATTTAATTATGAAAAGAACTCTGATATAGATATAATTATGATCTCAGTTACATAGACATCTATATTACTTTTCAACTTTTTCTCTTCTGGTATAGAGCAGAAATTCTCCATAAATTTGCAAGAGTTTCAAAATCAATTATAAATAATTTGTTACCCATAATAAAATTCAAAAGTACACTGAATTAAAAAAACACAATTACCAAATATATAACAGAGATCTACAATTTTATATATATAAAATATCTATATGAACTTTTCTCAGCTTATGATGGGATTACATTCCAATAAGCCCATCGTAATTAAAAAATATCGTAAGTCAAAGTTGCATTTACTATACCTAACCTACTGAATACCATACCTTAGCCTGGCCTAACTTAACTGTGCTCAGAACATACATTAACCATAAACTGGGCAAAATAATCTAATACAAGACCTATCTTATGATAAAGCATTGAATATTTCATGTAATTTATTGAATACTGTACTGAAAGTGAAAAGCAAAGTGGTTGTATGCATACAGAATTTAGTGTATCAGTTGTTTGCCCTCATGATTGTGTGATTGGCTGACAACTATGGCTCATTGCCACTGCCCAGCATCACAAGAAAGCATTGAATCACATACCACTAGCTCTGGAAAAAAAAATCAATATTCAAAATTTGAAGTGTAGTGTCCTTTGAATACATACTGCTCTCACACCATCATTAAAGCTGAAAAATCATTAAGTTGAACCATTACAAGGTGGGGACTGTCTGTAAATTTTACATATTTATAAAACCCATATCATATATATAAAAAGTAAAAAGTACCACAGAATGGGGATTAAGCAAAAGAAATTTATTGTCTCACAGTTTGGGAGGCTAGAAGTCTTAGATCAAGATGCCAGCAAGGTTAATTATTTTTAGGGCTGTGGGAAAAATTTGTTGCATGGCTCTACCTTAGCTTCTGGTAGTTTGTCAGAATCTTTGGCATTCTTGATCCTGTAGGTATGTCACTCTGATCTCTACCTTCATGTTCACATGACATTTTCCCTATGTGTCTATGTCTAAATTTCCCTTTATTAGAAGGACACCAATCATACTGGATTAGGGGCCCGCCCTACTCATCTTAACTAATTACATCTGCAGTAACTATTTCCAATTAGGTTACATTCAGAGGTACTGGGGGTTAGGATTTCAAAATAGAAACTTTATGGGGAACAATTCAACCCTTAATAATAACAAATGTATATAGACCTAAAATTGTGATTTAATTTTGCCTATTTTTAAGTTTTATAATCATCCTGCATACATTTGTGGTGACTTGATTCTTTACTCAATATTCTGTTCCTGAGATTGATCTTTGTTAATATTTGTCTCATATGTATTCTCTTTTATAAATATACTATGATTTATTTATGTATTTTACTATCAGTGGATATGTGGATTGGTTTAATTTTAAGTTTCTACTGTAAGGAATGGTGCCATGGCTATTTTTATACAAGTCCCCAGATACATATTGCATGGCCTTCTCTAGGACAGTATTTCCAACTAGTATCTGCTGTAATTGGGTTACGGGTGTGTGGGTTTATTGAGCCCCCTCAGCCCTTGGGCAACAGGCAGCCTCACTCATTACCCTAGTATGCTGTGCAAATATTATCTTCTGTGGACTTTAAAAATGCTGAAAAGCGTTGCTTTATAATAATGTTGATAGGATATAGATCATGTCTACATTTATTAGATGTTACCAAATTTTAATTTTAATGTCTGATTTCCATGAAGGGTTTGCCTCTTACTTCCATGTTAATTTTTCTTTATGTAGTTTTTGGACAAACTATTAGGTAATACAACTTTAAATCTTTTTTTTTTTTTAAGATTTTATTTATTTATTTGACAGAGAGAGAGCTCACAAGTAGGCAGAGAGGCAGGCAGAGGGAGAGGGGGAAGCAGGCTCCCTGCTGAGGAGAGAGGCTCGGGGCTCGGGGCTCGATCCGAGGACCCTGAAATCAAAATCATGACCTGAGCTGAAGGCAGAGGCTTTAACCCACTAGGCCACCCAGGCACCTCAGGTAATACAACTTTAGAAATTCTGTATCTTCTAGGTAAATTGTATCCTTTTTTAATGCGTGGTGACCCTCTCTAACTCAATCATGCTTTTCTACCTTGAAATCTCTGTGTATGTCACTATAGCAGTCTTCTGGGTAGGATTTCAAAGATGATTTTTTTCAATCTTTTCCATTCTAATATCTCTGTCCTTAAATCTTAAGAGATATCTCCTGTCAACAGTATTTAACTATCTTTAATTTCTTTAAGCTGTCTAAAAATTGAATAATTTAGAATAATTATTCAACCGTCACTTATTCATTGAACATGTAAAATGGAACAAGTTCTGCTCTGGGTCTTGGAGTAGTACATGAGTCAAAAAGAAGATGCTAGGGTTCTTATTGTTAAGAGGTTTATATTCTGGTGGGGGCAGATAATATCAGTACATAAATATATGTATGATATATTGTATGAGGAACATTGTAGAGGAAAATGGAGAAAAAGGGACAGAATAAGGGAGTATGGTAGAGAGAATTCTAAAACAACCCCTTTTGGGGCGCCTGTTTGGCTCAGTGGGTTAAAGCCTCTGCCTTTGGCTCATGAGGGTCATGATCTCAGGGTCCTGGGATGGAGCCCCACATCAGGCTCTCTGCTCAGCAGGGAGCCTGCTTCCCTCTCTCTCCCTGCTCTGCCTCTCTGCCTCCTTGCGATCTCTCTCTCTGTCAAATAAATAAGTAAAATCTTTAAAATGACCCCTCTTGTGCTTGTATAATCCCCTCCCCTCAAGTATGGGGAAGATCTGTGAGTTTAATGTTATATCACTTCCATTATATGGCAAGAGGAATTTTACAGACATAATTAAAGTTCCCTAATCAGTAGCCTTGGAGTTAATCAAAAGAGAGATTATTCCAGTGGGCCTGGCCTAATCATATGAGGCTTTTAAAAGATAGGAAACATCAGGGAGATGTTCTTCTGGCCCAGGAGATGAATCCAATTACCATGTTGGGAGAGGAGAAATTCTTGTGGCAGGAAATTGAGGGCAATCTCCATGAGTGGATTGCAGGCAGTGGTTGGCAGTCAATAAGGAAATGGGGCGCTTAGTCCTTCAACCTGAAAGAGATGAATTCTACCAATAACCATGAGCTTGAAAGAGGACCCTGGGCCCCAGGTGAGACCCTCAGCCCCAGCCAGCACTCTCACTACTGCTTGTGAGATGTGAGCAAAGGACCTAGATTGGTGGTGCCTCACCTCCAATCCAGAGCAACTGTGAGATAATAAATGTGTGCTTTAAGCTGCTAAATTTGTGGTGATTTGTTACACTGCAATAAAACACTAATATGGGGGACTGGGTCAGAGAAGACTTCTTTTTTAAATTTTATTTAAATTCAAGTTAGTTAACATATAGTGTGTTATTAGTTTCAGGAGTAGAATTTAGTGATTCATCAGTTGCATATAACATACAAGGCTCATTAATCGAGTCCCTCCTTAATGCCCATCGCCCAATTACCACATCCCCCCACCCAGAGAAGGTTTCTTTATAAAGGCGAGATATGAGCTAAAAGGTTTGAATGGAGAGCCATTTCACAAAAGAGTGAATGGGGAGCCATTTCAGAATTTTGATCATTTAAGTAAAATGCTGACATAAATATCAAAATTCAGGATTTTATTTATACAAATTAAGAAAAGAGAAAATATAATTATATAATAATTTTATAATTAAGGCATAAGGGATTATTTGAGCAGAAAAGGATTATTTTCTTCTCAGAAACATAATCACTATTCTCAGAGGCAACATCTCAAATTACAGAAATTTTAGGGGAAAGTTCTCTTAAAAAGGTAAAATCAGAGGGGCGCCTGGATGGCTCTGTGGGTTAAAGCCTCTGCCTTTGGCTCAGGTCATGATCTCAGGGTCCTAGGTGGATCGAGCCCTGCATCTGGCTCTCTGCTCAGCAGGGAGCCTACTTCCCCCTCTCTCTCTGCCTGCCTCTCTGCCTACTTGTGAGCCCTCTCTCTCTGTCAAATAAATAAATAAAAATCTTAAAAAAAAAAAAGGTAAAATCAAGGATCTAGAAATAGGCAGCAATAAATGCCAGCAGACAGTAGTGGTGGGGGTGAGGTGTCAATGGCAGGAAAGGTTGTTTAAATTTTAATTTATGTGATGACTATTTAAAGGAATCACAACCTGGAGAGGAGCTACTTAGCGACTAATCAACCCATTCATCAATGAAAAACTAATTGCAGAGCCTTTGCTGTGTGTGCAGTAAGCATTCTCTGGCACAAACAGGGGAACACCATGTAAGGCTTTGGCTTTTCTTAAGAGTTTAAACTCAACTGGTTAAAGAAAACATGTGGAGCAATTATTTATAAGACCACATGCAAATAAGGCCTAACCTCTTATGCAATGTGGCCACAGGTTGAGGAACAACAGAAGTAAAAAACAGAGCAGACTGCAAGAACCAAGGAAACATTTATGTAGAAAATATCACTGAAGCTGGTCTACGGAGTGTGTGGCAGAAGGGAACAAATCAAAAGGGCTTGGAAAGCATTATGGAAAGTGCTTAACACTGGGACTAAGAAAGCCCAGTATTCTGATAGCAGCAGGTTTGGAGATGGAAGTACTGCTAGATGTTTCTAACTTTCTTAATTTCTTTTAATGCCAGTCATGATATGGAACGGCTATTTTCTTTTGACCCCCCTCCCCTGTCTTCTATCCTGAAAAACAAACAGCAAGAATCTTATTTCATTTACAAGCACTGAAGAAAGATATTGTCCTAAATCTACATGCACAAGTACCATGGATTCGGGTTAGTGAATAATAAGTGCATTCCAGAAGATTAGAAAATATGGAGAGTTTCAGTTTTCAAAAATAGTGTTGAAGTTTAATATGATTCCCTACTAGAGCTTAACTTCCTCAAGGGAGTAATTATGATTTGAGTTAGTATTTTCAGTATGCAGGACAGTGAGTACGGTTTTGCTAAATGGATTACCAAATGAATGATGAATGAATGAATGAATGAATGAATGAATGGCAATCTGGTTTATTTAATCATGTATGCATTTCAGCAGATGGTTGAATTTAGGGGGTGCATTCCCAACCCTCATTATTCTTTTCAAAAGCCTTGCAAGCCTCACCCTGATTTCCCCACACCTGTCCACCTTCTTTTGAAATACACTGTCTCCAGGCCCAGCCATGTTCCAAAATGAAACACCACCATGTAGAGTCACAGCAAATGAAATCAATTGATTCATCATATTCTTAATGAGTGTTGGCAAACACCAAGACTGGCAGACAGATGGGATTCCACAGAGAAGGTACAGATGGACCAGTCTGCCCAGAAGGGAAGTTCTTGTTTGTTTGGAAAAGCAAATGTTTTGTTTTAATACAACTTTCATGGTTGGTATTGTAGTTAATATTTTCAAACCATGAAAATACCTATAGGTATATAAGACTTATTACAAATACCACCTTACTTTGTGTCATTTCTTCTTGATCAGAATTTCGGAAGAGGGCTTTTTTTTTTTTAAACAAAGTAGAGCCTTGCAAAGTTATCTGTATTTCCATAATATTATTATGCCTTGATTTATAATTAAATAAAGACTCCTGGCCTAATGATCATCGAACAGTTCTGTTATGGCATAGGAGAGTTTTTCTGAGATTTCTTTGAGTCAGACAACAACAAATATTAAATTCTAGAGAGGGATTGGAAATTATTCCAGGATTAGGAAACACAACTTTGATCACTTGATTATTTTCAGAAATATACAGTGTGCAAGGGTGAGGATTATAGAGAGAAAGTATATTCATATACGAACATAAACCCCCAGGGAGGCTAAATCAATTGCTTAAGGATGCCCTGATCCAAATGATGTAATTTGTTTTAAATTTGTGGTCTTACGAGCTGGAATGGAGTGTGCTATCACAGGTGCTATTGTTTTGCATTGTCTTTAGTACTGTCCTGGGAAGGAGCAGAATCTGATTCTATGTTTTGTAGAGTTAATACTTGTTAGTGCTCAATAAATATTTAATAGTATGATGTGCCACGCATGCTAATGTGTTGAATATTTTAATTTTCTGCATTCCTATGTGACTTAGTGAATGTTGCATGTTAGAGAAAACTTTCTGAAGCTTAAACTTGGGTGAACATAGAAAAGTTCAAAAACTAAGTTGAAACTGTCAATCAAGTGGCCTTCTCTCTCCTAGAGTAGATGAGTTGTTTAGATGAGGTGATTAGCTCACTGGAATACATTTACTCATGTGAAGGTATTCACACTGCAACTCTCTGATTTGGGAGAACAGACTATTGAGAGGAGACCTTCATTTAGAACTTACTCAGAATGGAGATAAGATGGATGATTCCATTGCCATTGTAAGAGTTTAGAGTGTAGTTTTTTTTTTTAATCTTTTTTTAATTGAAGTTTTTATTTATTTATTTGACAGAGAGAGAGAGAGAGATCACAAGTAAGCAGAGAGGCAGGCAGAGAGAGAGGAGGAAGCAGGCTCCCTGCTGAGCAGAGAGCCCGAAGTGGGGCTGATCCCAGGACCCTGAGATCATGACCTGAGCTGAAGGCGGAGGCTTTAACCCACTGAGCCACCCAGGCGCCCCCTAGAATGTAGTTTTATTTTTAAGACTATCTGCTTGTTTTAAGGTAAAGCTGCTTACTCCATCAACTCCAGCTATAAAATGATTTCTCATATATATTATTTATGAGATAATCTACTTTTCTAGCTAACCATTAAGTCCTAACCTGGATGAGTTCTATGAAACCCTCACTTCAAGCATAATCTCTATTACCTGATGGCTTTCCATAAGGCAGCTGGCCTAGAAACTCGACACAGCCAGGGGAAGGGTGAATAAGGATGTGATGGCTAGGGTGTTTCTGACCATCTTTCAGAACAGCCCCAAAGCCAACAGGAAGAGATTTCAAGAGATGATGGTGAGGCTCAGGCACTGTAAATGTCTCCATCTGGCCAGCAACTATGCACACAACCTATTCTGACCTTACTTGCTCTACATTGTTCCTTTACTACAGCTTTCATTCCTCTTTGATTTTTAAAAGAATATTTTTTTAACCCTGACTGCTGTGACTGATTATACCTCACTGTTTCTCAAACTTCAACCGCATACAAATCACTACAGTTCTTGTGAAAAAACACATCCTGATTCAGTAGGTCTGGGCTAGAGCCTGATATTCTGAAATTCTAACAAACTTTTACACGATGCTGATACTGCTTGTTGCTTCAGGACCACACTTTCTTAGGCAGCATCCCTGTGTATGCATCAAAATCATATGTGTGGCTTTAAAAAAATCACAGATGTGATTCAGTTAGTCTTGGGGGACTTATTTATATTTGTAAAACCCTCTGGCTGATTCTAATTACTGGCCAGGTGTGAGAAATCCCATTGAGAGAGATATTTTACCATTTCAACATAATTGTCTATAATTTTTATTCAGTTTTAAAATAGAATACCGTAAGTGTATACATGAAATATGGGCCAGGTAATAGAATAACCTCTCATTTGCCAATAATAATAAATATTTACTGGTTTGTTCCCTTGGTTACTCAGCAATTTATACCTTCATTCAAACTAGTTTATTACCTATTCATTCATTATCTAAATGATTGGGAGAGGGGAAGGTAACTTACTTCTGATGGAGGAGGCAGCAGAAAGGGTCCTAGGAAATGTATTCAGGTCATTTACAATAAACACAGCAATGGTGGCATGGTGGTGGTGGTGATCGGGGCAAATGGGAGAAGATCCCAAAACTGTCAGTCAGGGAACACTGTTATTTTTCTAAATTTGTCCAGAGCCATCACTAAAGTTAGAATAAATTATTCAAAACCTAAAAATAAAAAAAAAAGTTAATGTCTGTGCTTAGAATACTTCGTTCAGGCACACAGATATACATAAGGTTCATTTGAGCTCTGCACAAATGGCTAGCCACCTTAGATTTCCAAGTGCAAGAAAGAACAGACAAATCGAAACAAGAAGCAAAATAGAAAAGCACATATCCTTTGAATAACCTGCATAAATCTGCCTCCTCCTCACCACCGTTTCTTAATTCCAGGACAGCATCTTTCCATTCACTTGTGTTGGTTTGGGTTAGAGTTATAACACATGTGGCTAGGGCCAGTGGGATATGACAGCAGGCACCTGTTATAGGTGACCTTTAACTGATTAGGTCTCCTCTATCTCTCAAGACCTTACTCCTAAACTTCAGGGTCACTCTGCCTGTTATGGACCCAATCCATAGCTTCCAAAGGTTGGAAGCAAGAGAGATGAAAAGTTACAGTGAGGGGCACCTGGGTGGCTCAGTCGTTAAGCGTCTGCCTTCGGCTCAGGTAATGATCCCAGAGTCCTGGGATCGAGCCCTGCATCAGGCTCCCTGCTCTGCGGGAAGCCTGCTTCTCCCACTATCATTCCCTCTGCTTGTGTTCCCTCTCTCATATGTGTGGCTTTAAAAAAAGCTCGCTGTTTTTCTCTCTGTCAAATAAATAAAATCTTAAAAAAAAAAAAAGGTTACAGTGAGTTTAAAAAAGAAAGGGGATTCTAATATGAATACAGGAATAGTCACTAGACCTGGAAATCTGTCCCTCTGGAAAATTGCTGAACAATACTGAACTATGTAGATATCTGTTTCTGAAATTGCAGAAATTGGTTTATTATCTCGTGGTGACATTTCTGGACCCTCTAAATGTATAATAAATGTAAAATGGGAATTAATCCTTAATGGAATCAGGACAACATTCAGCTGCAAAAAGTTATGATATTCTTTCAAAGAGACTCTCATCAAATTAAACTATAGATATATTTTCTTTGCTTAAAATTATATTGATTCTGCACATTTTCCTACAACCATAAATAATATTACATATTAATTTATAGTAGTCTTCACATTCTTCCTTGTTCAAACTAGTTTATTTCTTAAGTTTTGGTAAAAAGAGCTACTTAAAATGCACTACTGGATGTGATTTTCAGGGAATTTTTCTAATGAAGAGAGAAGGACAATGAAATTGGCAATTAGTTTTAAATAAAGTCATTCAACCTTTTATTCTGTGAAAGAAGTGACTTACATAGACTTTCCTGAGTTCAAAACAGAAAGAGAAAAAGCAAAACTCCGAGGTTCAATTAAGTGAAAAAAAGATTATTTGTAATATTTCTTTTTACTGCTCTGTTTTGTCACTCTATGATTTACATTGCCAAATTACTAAGGATTCTGATATTGGAAGGAATTCTAGAATGAGAATTTAAAAAAAAATTTTTTAGTAAATTTAGTAAAAAGTAAGAAACATGATTTTATTATCTGCTTTATTTGAAGATTTGGTTATCCAGAAAAAAATTGAGATTTTAAAATAAATTTATTATTCACACTCCATGTCCTAATTATTTTTATTCTTGTTTTTCTTTTTTTAATTTATTTTTTGTTTTTTATTTTTTTTGAGAGAGAGTGCATGTGTGTGCATGAGAAGTGGGGGCAGTGGTGGGGAGAGTGGGAGAAAGAGAGAATCTTAAGTAGGCTCCACACCCAGCATGGAGCCCAATGCTGGGCTCAGTCTCATGATTCTGCGATCATGACCAGAGCTGAAATCAAGAGTTGGTCGCTTAACCGGACTGAATCGCTTAGGTGTCCCTACTTACTTGTTTTTCTAACTAATTATTTTTAGAAATGGTAAGCCAATTTCTCTTTTCATCTTACATTCTCATAACATGGAAATCAATGCTTCAAACTAGCGAGGGAGAAGTTTTGAAATCTTTGATTCCCTCCCAAAAGTTACATTGTGCAATAGAGGTTATATGAAAGAGTGATGTTGCCATAAGAAGTAGATCATACAGAGATAAATTCAAGTAACCAAACGATGGGGTACATAAACTGTGGCTTCTTAGCTGGAAAGCTGCTTACTGTTTTTGGATTTTGAGGTTCTAAACTTGACTTTGATAGCATGATCAGTTAATGAATAGACTACCTAACTGAGAAATTTAATAAATTAAATACTGATCACTATTTTAAATAGTGACACTACTTTCAAAGACTTCAAATATAACAAGGTAAATTTAATTTAATTTCAAAATCTATTAAAATTCTTTTAAAATTATTGTAATCTTTCCTGTATCATTTCAGATTATTATGTTACCATACATAGATTGAATTCCTTCCTTGCATGATTAATAAATGTGGCCATGGATACATGCTATAAGGACTTGATTGAATAACTTAGTTTGATAGTTTGTCCATAGAGTGTTCATCATATGATATGTTCTCCAAATAGTCATTACTTATCTATTACTGTAGGATACATACAGGTGAAGGAATTATTGGGTATTTCTCTAATCTTTGGATAGAAGAAAAATATTTAGTTGTATGTAACTTACCTTATACTACAATAAGATATAAACTTCAGATGTGTTAAAGTGACACAATAAATAAAAAGATACTTAATAGAGGAAAATAAGAGAAAATATTTTTATTAGCGTAGGTTAAAGTAAGTCTTTTAAGCAAGGCATAAAATACTAGAAAAACGAAGACTGAGATACTGAACACTGAAGTTATGTCTAATTCTGAGGGTAAATATATTTTAAATGAGAATGTATTTGCAACATACACAAACAGGATTAATTACTATTATTCAATGTACTTCTACAAAAAGAAAATAATATGGAAAGGGCAAGAAAGAAAGAAAGAATCTAAGAGAATAATGGTGAAGTCTATGCACAGATAATTCACAGAAGAGATGCAAAATCCTGAGGTTCATATTAATTCTAATTATATTACTAGTGACTATGAAAAGGCAAATTAAAACAAAAATAGGCTACCAATTTTCATCTTTTAGAATGGGAAAGTCTAGTGAGACTAATCTTTTACATAGTTGGAGGGAATGTGAATAAATGTTAGAGTTTTGAAGGTCAATTTAATAGTATCCAGCAAAATGGAACAAAAAAGTACCTTTTGGAATATTCATGTAGCTAAAAGCAATGGCAGCTCTGAGACAAGGATCTCACAATGTTTACTGCAAAACTATGGAGAAAAACAAGAAGGAAAAATAAAACCACACAAAACCACACAAAACCTGGGTGTGGAGCCTACTTAAGATTCTCTCTCTCTCCTCCTCTCCCCACCACTGCCCCCACTGCTCATGCACACACATGCACTCTATCGCAAAAAAATAAAAAAACAAAAAAGAAATTAAAAAATAAATTAAAAAATAAAACCACACAAAACCACACAAAATCAAGCAAACCTTGAAAACCAAGAACATAAACTTCAATTTAAGTAAAGCAATAGAAAACACCAAATCACTGCAACTGATTTCTCAAGACCTTCCTACCCCTTGACTTTATGGTAAGAAAAGGTAGGCCAAGAAAAACAGGAAAGAGAAAAGAGAGTTGCTAGCCTAAGACTGATCTAAAACCACTCCCAAAAGGTATAAGGATACGGTAAGTCTGAAAATATAAAAAGACGATCCTGGCAGATTAGAGCATGGTCTATAAAAAGAGACTTAACATATGATTCAGAGGAGAATTTTTGAAATGCATAGCTTCCATGGGAGAGAAATGGGCGAAGAGAGACAGGAATTCGTTGGCAACTGGGAAACATTTTCACAAGAAAGGGGCAAGGCAAGGATATCCATTTTTTTTTTCTTTACCTTTCAGCACTAGCTGTAGTTATCAGCCAATACAATTAAATAAGAGAAATTGAAGTGCCTGGGTGGCTCAGTCAGTTAAGCATCTGCCTTCAGCACAGGTTCCGGGATCAAGCCCAGCATAGGGCTCCCTGCTCAGCGGGGAGTCTGCTTCTCTCTCACCCTCTGTCCCTCCCTATGCTTGTGCTCTGTCTCACTCTCTCTAGCTCACTCTCTCTCTCAAATAAATAAAATCTTAAAAAAATAAATGAGAGAAATCAATTAAGGCATAAGAATGGGTAAAGAAGTATCTCTATTTTCAGATGATATGAATGTATACCTAGAAAACTCCGAATAATTAATGATGAAACTAGCTCTAACAATATTAAAAAAAAAATCAGTGAAGTGCCACAGTATAAAATTATAATATAAAAGTCAATAGTCTTCATACATAGACAATAACCAGTTAGAGAACATAATGGTGAAAAAAATCATAATTTATAATAGCAATAAAAATATTAAACACTCAGGATTCAATTTAATAATTATATGTAAAATCTGTAGGAGGGAATCTTTAGAACATTCTTCAAAGACCCAAAGCTAGATTTGAAAAAATAGAAAAAGGTCTACTGATCTTGGATAATAAGTTAAATATTATAAAGATGTCAATTCTGGCTATTTTTTTTGTCAAAGAATAATTTTTTATGCTAAAATCTACATAACATAAAACTTAAAATTTTAACCATTTTTAAATGTACAATGTCATGGCATTAAATGTATTTGCAATGTTGTGCAACTATCACCACTAATGATTTCCAGAGCTTTCTCACCATTCCAAGCAGAAATTCTGTACCCATTAAAAAAATAACTCTGGATTTATTTCTCCCCATAGCCCATGGTAGTCTCTATTTTACATTCTGTGAATTTGCTTAGTTTAGGTACCCCATATATGTGGAATCATGTAATATTTGCCCTCTAGTGTCTGGCTTATTTCACTTAACATAAAGTTTTCAAGGTTTATTCATATTGTAGCATGTATCGGCATTTCATTCCTGTATTATAGATGAATACTATCCCGTTGTTTGTATATACTATATTTCGTATATCTATTTGCCTGTGGAAGGACACTTGGCTTGTTTCCAGTTTGGCTATTGTGAATAATACTGCTGTAAAGATTGCTGTACAAGTATCTGTTTGAGTCCTTGCTTTTAATTCCTTTATGTGTATAAGTAGGAGTAGAACTGCTGGCAAATTTAATTTATACATTTAATTTGACCCCAAAGATAAATCCAATAAACTTTCTAATGGATTCAAACAACTTAATATTAAAGTTCTTATAGGAAAAAGAAGCATGCAAGAATAGCCAGAAAAAAAAAAAACAAAAAGGAAAAACATAGAGGGTGGCTATTCTAACCAAGTACTAATGTAGACCATGAAGCCTCTACAATTCAAGCAGTATGGTTGGTGCTGGCACGTGATGGACTAGTCTAACTGGCATCAAATAAACGTATCTAGATATAGACTCAAATATGTATGGAAAATTAGTATAGGATAAAGGGGGCTTCTTAAATATTGTGGCAATGACAGACTTTTTATTTAATAGTTCTGGCACAATTGGGAATTTAGATAAAGATAAAATAAGATCCGTACCTTATACCATACACAAGTTTAAGCTCCAAATGTTTTATAGATCCAAATGCCAAAAAATAAAACATGCAAATTCCAGAAGAAAATCAGATTACCTACAGTTAAATTTTTTTAAAAATTCCACTAATTTAGACTAATTAAGATCAGTCTGAATTCATGACAAATCATGTATTTTAGGGGCGCCTGGGTGGCTCAGTGGGTTAAGCCTCTGCCTTCGGCCCAGGTCATGATCTCAGGGTCCTGGGATCGAGCCCCACATCGGGCTCTCTGTTCAGCAGGGAGCCTGCTTCTCCATCTCTCTCTCTCTCTCTCTGCCTGCCTCTATGCCTACTTGTGATCTCTCTATGTCAAATAAATAAATAAAATCTTTAAAGAAAAAAAAGTCATGTATTTTAGCAATTCAAACAGAACTTTAAAAATGTTGCCTCGTACCTTTTTTCCTTTTGTTCTAGAAGTTTTAAAAATAAAGTAAAATGGGCATATATATGTACATATATGATGAAAATAATTTGCTGTTAGCACTGGGTATTGTATGTAAGTGATGAATCACTAACTTCTGCACCTGAAACTAACAGTCTATGTTAACCAACTGGAATTTAAATAAAAACTTGAAGAAAAAAAAAGGGAAGAAAATATTTTTGCTGTTGGCTTATCTTAAATTTGGCAACATTCTTTAATTTTTTTCACGATCCCTGATTTTACATAGCAAATGTAAACTTAAACAGCCTCATTCTTTTACAAAGGAGCAACAAAAATCTTAACTGTTATCTAAATGCATACATTTAACTATAAATAAAAGCAGATTGAACAGATCACTTGACTGAGTCAGGTACAAAGTATTAAGTTAGCTATGCGAAGAAGCAAAATTCATATAGTTCCTACTCTCAAAGAATTTGCCATATAAACCACATCCATGCAACCTCAAAATGACCAGCCTGCATTCATAGTATTTTGCTCTTTAAGATAAATTGCTCTGATTTCCTGAGTTTGTGAAATACTGAACTTAAGAGTATATTTTTGTGATATCACTAATCTTTCTGATGCTATACCGATTCCTTGTCATTTAAAGAATTCCCCTCCCCGCCCAGTTTTATTAAGTTATGATTAGTACACACAAAAACTGCACGTAATGTACACAATTTGGTGATTTGGGGCATAGGTATGCAATAAATAGTGTTATCATCATGACAATCCAGATAATAGATAAGTATCTCTCACCTCTAAAAGTTTCCTTATGTTTCCCCTACCATAGAGGTCTTTCGGGTGTGTGTGTGTGTATGTGTTAAGGAACACTTAATCAGAGATCTAACTTCTTGACAAATTTTGAAGTGCACAATACCTTCTTGTTCACTATAGGTACTATGTTGTACACCAGCTCTTTGGAACTTACCTTGTATACTGTAACTTTATACTCATGGAAAACAGTTCCCCATATCCCTCTCTCATTACCTCCTGGTCACCACCACTCTATCATCTGCTTCTATTCCTCTATTTTAGATGCCTCCTAGAAGAGGAATCACGCAGAGTTTGTCCTTCAGAGGCCGGCTTATTTCACTTAGCAAAATGTCTTTCAGGTCCATTCATGTTGTAGAAAGTAGTAGAATTTCCTTCTTTTTAAAAGCTGAATGATATTCCATTTATGTATATACCACCTTTTTTTATTCACTCATCTGTTGATGAACATTTGTGTTGTTTCCTTATGTCGGCCATTGTGAATAATGCTGTAATGAATACAGGAATGCAAATATTTTCAAGATCATGATTTCAGTTATTTTGGATACATACCCAGAAGTGGAATTGCTGGATCTTACGTAAGTAGCTCTATTTTTAATTTTTAAAGGAAACTCTATACTATTTCCTATAGCCCTAGTACCATTTTACCTTTCCACCAATAAATATATAAGAGTTCCAATTTCTCCAAAACCTTACCCTGTCATCTTCCCTTTTTCTTTTTTTAATAATAACTAATTGGCACACGTGAGGTGATATATTATTTTGGTTTTGATTTGCGTTTCCTTGGTGATTAGCAATATGGAGCATCTTTTCATATACCTATTGGCTATTCATGTATCTTCTTTGGAGAAATGTTTATTCAAGTCCTTCGCTCATTTTTTAATAGAGTTATTTGTGTTTTTTTGCTATTGAGTTTTAGGAATTTCTTATGTAACTTGGAAACTAACCCCTTATCAGAGAAATGATTTACAAATATGTTCTCCCATTCATAGGTTGTCTTTTCACTCTGCTGACTGTTTCCTTTGATTTGCAGTTCTTTCATTTGACATAGTCCCACTTAATCTCTTTCTACAATTGTTGCCTGTGCTTTTTGTATTGCATCCAAGAAATCATTCCTGAGACCAATTTCAAGAAACTCTCCTCCTATGTTTTCTTCTAGGAGTTTTATAGTTTCAGATTTTATGTTCAAATCTTTAATCTATTTTGAGTTAATTTTTGTGTCTGATGAAAGAGAAGGGTCCCATTTTATTCTTTTGAATGTAGATATCCAGTTTTCCCTACACCATGTTATTGAAGAGACTATCCTTTCCCTATTGTGCATTCTTGGCACCTTTGTTGAAGATCAGTTGTCTGTATATGCATGTGTTTATTTCTGGGCTCTTTATTCTGTTCCATTGGTCTGTATGTCTCATTTTTTTTTTTTTTTTTTTTTTTTTACCAGTACCATACTATTTTGATTTCTGTAGCTTGGTAATATATTTCAAAATCAAGAAGTGTGGTGCATGGAGATTTTTGTTCTTGTTCAAAATTACTTTGCCTATTTGGAGTCTTTTCTGGTTCCATGTGAAATTTTGGATTTTAAAAACATTTCTATAAAAAATGTCTTTGGGATTTTGATAGGAATTGCATTAAACTCATAGATCTCTTTGAGTAGTATGGACATTTTAGCAACATTAACTCCCCCAATCTGTGAACACAAAATATCTTTCCACTTATTTGTGTCTGCTTTCCTGTGGAGATGTGACTCAGGATGAAACTAAAAGTTTAGACAAATAGCTTAGTAATTTTTAATTGAGAGTTCAAGCAATAAATACATGCCTCAGAATATCCATTGTTTCTATTTTGTAGAATTCTAGTGTATATTACTGTTCTCTCCTCCCTCACCATTTTTAAAAAGTCTTTATTTCCCATCACTAAATTAAGTGACATCTGTAACTCATCAACTTCATTTGGTTGCCCGTCCAATTTTTTTGAGCTGAGTTGGGTCTAGGTTTATTTGATGTGCCTAACTTCTCTATGGTAGAAACTATGTTCTTATAGTTTTCTTTTCCTTATTCAGCCAAAGCTACTCTCAAAATGGGTACTGGTTATATTTTTTCCTTTGAAGGGATATTCTGGTTTCTCCAAGAATGGTTTTTTGAAAATTATCTCAATAGAATTACAACAAATCTTTCTTGTTTATGAAGCCAAACTAAGCTCTGATATACTTTGAAGTAATGCTATAGTTATTTCCTTAATTCAGTTCACTTTTTATAACGGATCTTTATGCAAGCAGAAAATTACCATGACCCTTGAGCTTCTTCTATATCTCTACTATTTTTTACCACCAATAAAGTGAGCTCAGTGTTATAAGGATACTTAATTGCCAAGGCAAAGTGAAGATAGATGGAAATTGAAATTCAAAGGCCAAGTATCTTTTAGAAGTAAGCTATATTAGAGATTTAGTTATCGCAAGGGATAAACTAAGAGACACTACAAAAATCCTCTTAATTGTCCTGAGCTCTTTGATATGGATCATAAAATATTTTCAAAGCCCTTCAAGAAGAAAATGTTTATTCTTAGGGGGTGAATAGGTCATTCAGTTAATAAATTTCAGTGTATCGTCCTATATAAAAATAAAACTTCAAAAACACAAATTAATTTTTATCTTTCTTTAAGAGTTAGTCACTATATTGTTTCCATTTTGCCCTTTGCTGCAATCTGATATACACACACAGACACACACACAGATATATACACAATATATTTCTCTTTACAGATATTTAAATATAATTTTTGTTGCCACTATAATTGTCTTTCTTCACAACTCAAAACAGGGCTCTTTCAAACCAATAATTTTTCTCACTATTGATCTTGAACTTTCATTGCTTTTCCCAGCATCACTGTGCTATGTGACCTTTTCCCCCAAGTTCCTTGAAATAAAAATATTTACATGTTTTCCTTTCTAATTTTTTGCACTTTTTTCTTTTTAAATACATTTTATTTTGAAATAATTAGAGATCCACAAGGATTAGCAAAAATATCTGAAAGGTCCCATATACCGTTGGTCCAGATCCTCCTAATGATTACATGTTGTATAACTATAATGCAATATTAAAGCCAGGAATTGACATTGGTACAATAGGTGTGTAGAGTGCTGTGTCATTTTATTAGATGTGTAGAATCAAGTAACCACCACTCCAATCAAGATATATAATTATTCTGAGGCACCTGTGTGGCTCAGTGGGTTAAAGCCTCTGCCTTCGGCTCAGGTCATGGTCTCGGGGTGCTGGGATCAAGCCCTGCATCGGGCTCACTGCTCAGGAGGAGCCTGCTTCCCCCTCTCTCTCTGCCTGCCTCTCTGCCTACTTATGATTTCTCTCTCTCTGTCAAATAAATAAATAAAATCTTTAAAAAAAATAGGTATATAATTATTCTAACACCACAAAGATAACTCTCATGCTATCCCTTTATAGTAACATCCGCCCTTCCTTCTCTCAACCATCCTTAACCACTGGCAACCACTACCACTCTATAATTCTGTTGTCTCAAGAATGATATATAAGCGAAATCATAAAATATATGACCTTTTCAGATTAACTTTTTTTCACTAAAGCCCCTACATAGAGTTGTTTTTTACTCCACCGTGCCAATTTCTGAATTTTATTTCATGTTAGATAATTTACGATTAAAGTAATTACTAATATATTAGACCTTAAGTCTGCTATCTTATCTTTTTATTTGTCTGTTACCTCTGTTTTTCAATTCTCTATACTTCTGTGTGCTGCTTGAACTTTTAAAAAAAGTCTAAAAAATAGGGGCGCCCGGGTGG
>CM053605.1:77951259-77993893 GCA_028646535.1 Procyon lotor | reverse complement strand
ACATTCCATTTGATTTATCTATAGTATTTTGGGTTATACCTGTTAAGATACATTTTTAGTAGTTGCTCTAAGTGTTATGTAGACATAGTTTATTGCAATCCAGTATAGACATTCTTTCAAGTCCCTTTGTCTTCTTTCCTCACATATAATATACTTGCCCTAAATGTTCCCTCTCTGTGCATTGAGGAACCACATCTGACAATGTTGTGTGTTTTGTTCCAAGCCTCAATTGTATTTTAGAAAACAGAGCAAGAGTCTATTTATTTAAGTATCTTTTTGTTCTTTCCATTGTTTTTTCTTCCTTCCTGATGTTCTGAGATTTATTATTTATTTCCTTTTGACCTCAAAACTTAATTTAGCCATTGTTTTAGATTAGTCTTTTGGTTAGAAATTTTCTTGGTTTTCCTTCATTTGAAAATCTTTAAAAAAAAAAAAGAAAATGTTTTTATTTCTCTTTCATTCCTAAAGGTGAATTTGACCAGATATAAAATTGGGGGTTGACTATTCTTTTCTTTTACCAAATTGTTGTGCTGTTTCCCTCTGGCCTCTATGGTCATGATGAAATTCTATCCTCAGTCGAATTGTTTTTTCCCTATAGATAAGATGTCATTTTTTTCTACCATCACTTTTTAAGATTTTTTCTTTGTCTTAGTTTTCAGAAGCTTGAATATGATGTGCCTTGGAACAAATTTTTTTGGGTATCTTGTTTTCTTCTCAGCTTCTTAAATCAGCAGGCCTGGGTATTTTAACAAATTTAGAATATTTCCAGCCATTATTTTTACAAATATTTTCTCTGTGCTACCTTCTTTCTCTTTCCAGGACTCAGAGGACCAAAAACATGGCAGATCTTTTGTTATAAGCCCACATGCCCCTATAATTCTGCTCAATTATTTTGTGTCTATTTTCTGTTTGTGAGCCACATAGGGTAATCTCTGTTGTTCTAAATCAAATGCAATGATTTTTTTCTTCTATGTTCTCCATTTTGCTGTGGATCCCATCCATTGGATGTTTTATTTTAGTTATTGTCCTTTTCATTTCTAAAACTTCCATTTGATTTTCTTTATATTTTCAATTTCTCTACTTAGACTTTCTACTTTTAAAATTTAAGCATGTTTATAATTGCTTATTGAAACATCCTTGTGATGGATGCTTAAAATCCTTACTAGAAAATTCTAACTTTAGTGCCATCTTACTATTGGCTTTGTTGATTGCCTTTTCTCATTCAAGTCAACATGTTCCTAGTTCTTGATATGATGAGCAATTGTTGAAAATCTTGAACATTTTCAGTAGTTATGTTGAGACTCTGATATTATTTAGTTTTTCTAAATAATAGAAAGGACTCCCTGGATAGTGATCTTTACTATCCCAGCAGTACTCCCTGGATAGTGATCTTTACTGTTATTTTATTTTGATTTATTCATCTATTAATGATTGTGCATGTGCATGTGTGTGCAGTTGTCTTGAAGTTTCTTTGAAGATGTGAATCATGACTATTATTTTTTCTCTATAAACCTCTGACATGTTAAGTTCTCTACACATATTGTTCGGCAGTATGGGTTGTTGATAGACTGGTTATTGAAATAAAAACCAGCTGCAAGAACTCAGCCTATAAAATTTATTATACCATAATATAACCAAATACTAATAGTGTAAATCTATACAACTCTAGTAATAAAGACAAGAAAGTAGCAAAGCTAATGCAAAATATCTTCAGTAGATAAGATTCAAAAATAATTTCTTGAGTAATAATAAAGACATATCTCATTCAGTACTCGAAATATTTCTGGAGGTTGGTATTTTCTTTTTATAACAGCCCAAAAAACCGAGACTTAAGAAGGTTAAAGACTTCCCTGTTCAGTAAGTAATAGTGCTGATATTTAGATTAAGGATCTGGTCTGACTCCCAAACACACAATTTTCCCCCAAAGTCTCTGTGTTGCATTCCCTAGTAGAAATTACATTATAGACATTCAATATGCAGAAAATAAAGTGAAAATTTATTGTGGTGTTCTTCCTGACAACAATATCTTAGTTATCTAGTTGTATGACTCATTTTATAATTGTGTATAGAGAAATTGATATTGAAATATCAAATAATGATGTCAGGAACTATGAGGTCTATTCCTGATTCTGCCACTCTCTCACTCTCTCACTGTGCATCACCCATTGAGTCCTGCAGCCTTTCTAAGGCCCCTCTCTCATATAGTTTGCTGAGAGTTTCCACATAAGGACATTGAAATATATTGATTGTGAATATCATTTACTTGCATTTATAATGTGACCTCCACCCCCTCTCTTCCTCTATCTCTTCCTTGTTCTTCTTTTCTTTTTCTCCTTTACTACCTTCTTCTTCCTCCCCTTCCTCCTCCTCCTTGTTCCTCTTCTTCCTCTTCTTCTTTTTCTTATTCTTATTCCTCTTCCTCTTCTACATTGCTCTTATTATATGATGGGAAAATATTCTTTCTAATATTTCAGGAGCTAATGTTACTTTATGTTTTAGTGAATCATTGCTCTTGACACTTGACATTTACGTTTTTAAGTCAACAGTTTTCTGATTATGAATTAGCCAGTTTCTCATTCTAATTAGCAGTTGTGCTCTGATTTGATTTGTCATTGGAAAGTCGTGAACAACCGATTCATAAGACACTAATCCAAGAGGAACATGCATGTCAGGTTATTATTTTAATTAGATCTCATGAGCTGAACTTCCTGAATAGCTTATTGTCAAAACATTTCTCCTCTTCCCAGGAGTGATTAAGAGACAGGCGAATGACTTCTAACCAAATTTGATGAAGCAGAAGCAACTTTTAAAACATATTTTTAAAGCGCTACTTGCCAAAGCCTTGGACAGAGCCTAACTACAGAACTTGCCCTTAAGTAAAATGTTTAAGATGAATAGAAAATAACCATGATCATGCACAGAATATTGCAACATTTATAGTTATAGAAATATGTATAGTTATCATAATGGGTAGAATTGGAACAAGTGTCTAATTATGGACTAAGTAATCTGGAAGCAACTGTTTTATACAGTAGAAAAAGCATAAATTCCTCTTAGGTTATCTAAAGAATTCACATTATGAAAAAAGGGAAAACATGGAATTTTAATGTATTAGGAAATGAAAAACATTATGGACATTGAGGTAGTTAATCTGTACCTATTAGCATAATCTAGGATGATTTTATAATCTAAGAAGATTTTATAATAAGTAGGGACATGCATGATAAATGTACTAATTTTTATAATATGAATATCAATTGTATGTCAAAGTACAGTTTATATTTCAGCACTAGTTTTCTTTATTCACAGATTCAGACTTAACATTGAAGAGAAATTTTTTAATTAGTTATTGCTTGTGAGGAAAGTCTTCCTTACAGATCTCAGAAGTACTGAGATTTAAGCGATTTTATAACTTTATTGTGACCCATATTACAGGTCATTCCATATTAGTTCATAATTTTTTCCACTACTATTTTCCATTTCATTGCAACACTATTATTCAAAAATCAATGTGTGTTACAAGGGAAGTATAAAAACAGATAAATAAATAGAACCAGATAAGCATTACTTGCTACAGTATAAGATAGCAATAGACCTGCCTTGACCAGATTTCAAAAATATCACTTTATCATTCTATCATTTTAAATTCTCTTTTATCATTCAGCATTTTATAGTCACTTTTGTGACTGGGATTTAGGTAAATAGTCTGAGCTAAACTTTTTGAGATTTATTTTGTTTTTTTCTAGATGTATTTAATTGATTAAACCGGCACCAAAATATGAGGAGAACTCAGATTCATCTCAGCTCAAGAGCCTATGAAAGGAAAGGCAAGATTGCCTTATGACACCACTAAAGACAGGCGTTTCCAATTTGGGGGTGAAAGATGGGAGTAGTTCCCCCACCTTTCCTTGAATTAGTTTGCTGTTTATCATGCTGATGGAGCAGAGTAGTTGATGGGTTGGGGGAGGGAAAGGATTATACACCTGGTGTAACATGGAGGTAATAGGAGTCTGAATGTGCTATTAATGCAAATAAAACACTCCACTCATGGAGGTGAGACTTAATGTTTCTGTTCAACAATCTAATCTAGCCAACCTTTGCTCAAGCATATTCATTCCTTAGCTGTTTCCATCACTCCCTGTCACAATGCTAGCTGGCATAGAGAGAAAATTATCATTCTCTAAGAGTCTGGAAACAGCAGTAATATCTGGCTTCCCTTAAGTAATTCAGTGACTTTAAGAAAGCTACAGCTCCTGATAAGAAAAAGGGTGTGTGTGTGGGGGGGTAAGGAATATTTTTATTTATTGACTTTCTTCAAAAACAACTGATTATATGTCAACAAGATATATCATTTATTCAAAAATGTTTATCAAAAGTACTTAATTTTTCCAGAATTGTTTAAGATCTTGGAATTACTACTTGTAGTAAATATATTGTAAATATATATATGTTTATTTACATATAAATATAAGGTAAATATATCTATGTGTGTGTGTGTGTGTGTTGGTTTTTTTTTTTTTTTTTTTACTACAGATAGTTTGGTAAAATTTAGGCCACAGAAAGGAAAGCGTGAGGAGAGCTTAGAGGAGGGAAACCTAGTGGCAGTGGACAGGGAAAGTTTCTTAGCAAAGCTGATTCCTGTGTTAATCTGAAAAGCTGAGGAGGAGTGATCAGGAGAAAAGATGAGAAGACAGGGGCATTCCAATCAGAGGATCCAGGATTCACAGGTGAGGAATTGGAAAGAAAAGATGATGTGCTCCATGAAACAGAATGGGTGGTGTTTCTGGTATGGTAAATGTAGGACAGGACAGGACGTGATGTGGTAGAAGATTGAACTCCAACAGTGCTTTTCAGCATATTCAGATCACTGGGGATCTTGTTAAAATGCAGGTAGTGATTCTTTAGGTTCCGGGTGGGGCCTGAGATTTTGCATGTTTAACAAGCTCCCAAGTGTTTGCTGCCAATGTTGTTGGCACACGGACTGGGCTTTGAGTGGCAGAGACACAAATTAGAAGGAGATAGCTTTGCCTTGTAAAGTTTGTCATTGTAAAGATATGAGGGGTTCATCCTGGGAAGGGATGTGATCAGATTTGCATTTTAGATAAATCACCTTGGTGAAAATGTAGATGGTAAGACTAGAGGTGAGAAGAAAAGCCTATGTATCTATCGAACAGTTTATTGCTGTGTCCTATGAATATCAGCACATTCGATCTTCTTAACTTTATTATCTTAATTTTACAGATAAGGAAATGTGTCACAGAGAAGAAAAATAGTTTGCTTCAAGCCATACAGAATTAGTAGAGACAGGGTTTGAGTTCAGCAGTCTGGCTCTGGGGTCCACGTTTTTAACTTCTCTGTTACGCTGTATTAGAGTGTGCACGAAGGATAAACTGAACCGAGTCAGGGCAGTGATGCTCATGAGACATAAGGCTTTGTCATTGCTTGGCCTGCAGAATCCCCTCCCCCCCATATCCCAGCCCTGTTCAATCAGAGTCTGCATTTCGACCAGATCCCTGGGTGATTTGTATGCAACTTAAATTTGGAAGCAAATTCAACTTATTTAGCAAAATCACTTCATAGGCATTGTGTAGTCTAATCAAGGGGCATCTCATTTCTGCTAATTTGTCTTTTCATGACACTAGAAACTTTGCTTCCATTAATATAACAGGGTTGCAAAAAGTTGATATTCTAATTCTTTTGTGTCCATCTGTTAGCTGCAACACTTTATAAAGAAATCCTTCCATTATTTACTATTGCGTTGCTATAGAATATAGATCATAATTATTTCCCTTTATTATATTCAGAATAATAAGTTAGTTCTCTAGCATCCTTTTTGGTGATCAATACAATGTTTAGTATTATTATATATGGAGAGACTTTAAAATATTTGATGTATTTCAACCTATTGCCCTTATTATCTTCATCAGTGTTTTAATTCTCACATGTTTCACAATGGAGCATGTTCAAGATGTTTTCTGAATTCTTCTGCCATGAAGATAGTAGGCTTTTCTAAATGCCTTGCTTTCTCTTATGTCAAGATACACCATGCATTTCATACTGTACATTTTCTGCCATTTCTTTATAGTGTCTTGGTTTTTCGAAAGGAAACGTTGTAAAAGTTTCTTAATTGGATTCTTCTATTTTTCCCTGACTTAGAGCAGGGTCCCCAGACAAACCTCACTTAAATATTTTATTTGCTTGGTTTATTCATTATGCAAATCCTCTTAATGATTTTTTTATTTAACTCATAGGACAGTCCAAATTCCTTAGCCCAACTTCCACAGCAATAGGCGCTCTGAATTTAATTCACATTTCCAAATTTTTGCCATTATCATATACATAACTTATGCTCCAGCTAGACAAATCTATTAGTTATTCCTTGAACTCTCATAGCCTATCACTGTTTTCAAATTTTAATTTACATTTTTAGGGTCATTTGGGAAAAATTTCTCTTTCCTTTATTTTAATTTATATAATCAGGTAAAGATCCAATGTAAATTCCACCTACCCTTTAAAGTTTTTGTGTCTATCTATACCACAATGTCTTTTTCCTCCTATTTCTAACTATATTGTAAGCTTCTTAGGGCACTGGCCCTGTTGCAGGTTTTTTTCCCTCTTTCATTGAATCCTTTGTCCCACACATAGGAGGCACTTTATTAATATTTGCAAATTCACTGATTTATCCTCAGAAACTTCTTTTCTTGCAAAATTAAAAATTCTATTTTTCTTTTCTTGATACATTGTTAATTATGCAAAGGTCAATATTTGAATAATAAGAAAAATTTGTTTTGACTAAGAAGCCGAAATAATTTGTTTCAAGTTGTAGATGACATAGTCTCCTTAAGATGAATAACATTGAAAACAATTAGAGCCAGCTAATTGGAGCCATAAATAGATATAATGTTGAGTTACTGATGCCAGATCCTTTTTTTTTTTTTTTTTAAGATTTTATTTATTTATTTGAGAGAAGGAGAGAGAGAGAGAGAGAGAAAGAGTATGAGCAGGGATAGAGGCAGATGGAGAGGGAGAGGCTGACTCCCCACTGAGCAGGGAGCCTGATATGGATCTCAACTCCAAGACCCTGGGATCAGGACCTGAGCCTGAGACAGATGTTTAACCAGCTGAGCCCCCCAGGTACCCCTGAGGCCAGATTCTTAAAAGCATGTCACAGAAGCATTTTATGGTATTCTTAGTTTTAACACTATGAACTTTAACCTTTGCAAAACAAGTGGTATTTGTTCATTCAGAAACCCACTTGGCAATGGTAGAAGGTGAGGTGAGTTTCTGCAGATAGAAAGAAGCCATGTGATATGAATTACAAGAGAAGGAAAATATGTAAAAAATAATGGATGATAGAAAATAAAAAATGAAGTAAGCATACAGGAACTAAATAAATTTAGAAAGAGGTTTTGTAGACAAAACTTTAAGGCAGCTCTAAAACACTGAGAACAAAACTGCAAAATCAATACCTACGAGGTATGATCAGATATATGCAAACTTGTAGACCCAAAATTAGTATTACACTGCATGTTAACTAACTGGAATTTAAATAAAAACACACATACAAAAAAGACCTATAAGAACATAAGACAGACCTGCAATCATTTATTAAGCATTTATATGTGTGCCAGGCATCTTACTAGTTTCTGGGATTTGGGAAAATAACTTTTTTTCCCTTGATAGAGCTTCTAGTTCCAGTCTTCTGGCTCACGGACAAAAGGAGCCGGCAAGAACCACCAGTCATCAGTGGGTTCCGGTCAGCAGGAATCATGGCTAGTGTGGACAGGACTCAGCACCCTCTCTCTGGCAGAGATTGCCCTAGCCTGACGCCAAATGCTCAGTGCTCAATACATCAAGCTGCGGGAATGGACACACATTACATAACTCCTAGTTGTGGCTTATCATCTTTTTGAGATTTGGTTCACTTTAGTAGGTTCATCTGTCAGTGAATAGTGTTACTATCGGAGAACAAGAGGGGCCAGTCATCTCGGCTTGTTTCTCACCGTCAATCACCCTGTTGTTTAAGTTTGGGTTTGGTTTTGGCTAAGGCACGGGCTTCTGTAAGCTGGGTGAACTCTATCTCTCTGCCCAGGATGAGGGCAAAGCAAGTGCGGTCTAGGGCACAAAGAAAGTCAAAATTTTAAATTGAGACAGAATCGGTATTGCTGCTGCTTCCTTTTGCCTCGGGCTCCAAAAAGTTTATTGTTCTGTACTGTAATGCATCTTATCTTTACTTACATTTTGGCTATTTTGTTTCATGGTGAATTTTTGCATTAATTTTGATATTTCAAATATTGAACTGAAGTATCATTTATCCTGCATGCTGACTTCCCTGGTGATCCCTTAATGTTGCTCCTCGGGTGAGTTGGGGATCCTCATCGGGTCCTGCTCTGAACCCCCGTCACTAACATTGCATTTCTGACTTAAATGCTGGTGCACATTCCTGGAACATCAGGTCTTCCCACAAGCAAGGCCATGCCTTTTCCCAGGTAAGCTGGCAAACTATCAAATATTTGTTGTCGTTGTTGCTAATTTCTTTCACTTGTCAGAGATTCTCTTAAATTGTGAATTCTGTCCAAATTAAAGCACAGCAGAGGATTATTTCACATATCAAAATGCTTAGATTCTCTGTGTTTGATGAGGTTTCTAGGTTGCAATTTAAGATATATGACACAGACATAGAAAAAGCCGTGTGCCCCTTGAAAGAGTAGATGAAGAGATGAAATCACACGGGAGGAATTCAAAAGTTAGTTGAAATAAATGGCAAAGTAAAATTAACTTTCATATTGAGGAAGGAGCCATGGGACTTAACAAAATATCCTCAAAGAACTCAGCTAAAACACTGTTTTTTTACCTTACAAAAGAAATGAATAAACTGTATGCACTCTATGCCCATGAATTTGGTTTTCTGCAGACGTCATACTCACAGGTGACACTATAGACCTTTGTCACCTGTGCATATTCAGTGCAAAGTAGAACAGAGGGTAGGTGTTTGAGTATTAACCACTTTCCTACTTTCAGGATCTGAAGCTCTGTGAGGCAGTAGGTATATGTTTCTATTAAAGTGCTGCCAATTCTACTGAATTGTACATTTCCCTCTTTCCTACCCCTGCAGCCACCCTCAATTCCTAGAAATTGATTCTTAAGAGATGATTGCCGTTGATTTGGGGACGTTGCTAAAGGACAGCTAGATTGAGAGACAAGAGGAAACTGAGAGATGGCAAAAGCACAATCAAGTAATCAGATGGGGAAAGAGAAGAAAATAAGAAATCATTTGAGAGGGCGTATGCAAGACCCAGGGTTGAATTTTGTCTTAGGCAAATTAACCTTAGTTGCTGTGAGCCTCAGTTACTTGATTTGCAAAATGGGGAATAAAAATCTCTTGCTGTCGCTGACAGGATATAGTGATAGTGTTTGTAAAATCTCAAGTATAGAGTCTGCTAATTATAAGAACTCAATAAATAATTATTGTTAATATTGCAGAAAATATTGAAGCTGAATATACCAAACCACAAACAATATATGATAATTCCCCACCATCATGTAAATATACATGTACCTATGTGTATGTGTGTGCATGTGAGTGTATGTAGGCAATGGGTACATGCCCACGGAACTGTGGGTATGTATGTGCAGGTATATATGTACACACACACTCACACATACACTTTCTTCCTCAAATGAGATGCCAAACCACTAAAATAGTAGAAGTTCGGTGGTGTCGCTATGCAGTGATTTGCTAACAAGTATTTTTATTAAGGAGGATTCTGTGAAATGGCTCTGATAATCTCTTTCAAAGAACTTTTATTTTCCTGAAACATAAAAGGAGAAAAAACATCCTTTTCAAAAACATCTGGTGATGGTAGTATCTGGAAGTCTTCTAGACAAGTGCTAGAATCAAGCCTGTGTTCAGTAGTTGAAGGGAAAGAACTTGAGCAGTAACCACAAGGCTGATTGAGGCTAATTTGAGTCTTCGAAACTGTGAAGAGAGCCAATGGACCTTGAGTATCTAAGCTCCGAGGCCATAATAGCTCAAGTATTATTAATTAGTTAATTAATATTCACGAATGCCGTCCAGACCGTAAGAGCCATAATAGTAACCTCCGTGACTGTTAAAAACTGACAGCGCTCAGGACAAACCAGTCTTTTTCTTTCTTTCTTTTTTTTTTTTAAAGATTTTATTTATTTATTTGACAGAGAGAGAGAGACCACAAGTAGGCAGAGAGGCAGGCAGAGAGAGGAGGAAGCAGGCTCCCCACTGAGCAGAGCAGAGAACCCGATGTGGGGCTCGATCCCAGGACCCTGAGATCATGACCTGAGCCGAAGGCAGAGGCTTTAACCCACTGAGCCACCCAGGCACCCTGTCTTTTTATTTCTGTTAGTTATATTCTTTCTGGAAGTTTGATGGCTCTCTTCAGGCAAATGCCTCTCCTTAGTGGCAAAACTAACGGGAAAAAAGAAAAGAAAAGGAAGGGGAGAAGCTTGCTGATCAAACTCACATTTCGAAAGCAAACTGCCATTCAAACTGAGCAGGAGCGTAGTGTGGAAGACCTTAATAATGTGCCTCCATTAAGCTCGATAAAAACCCGTGTCACCGATACAGTGTTACACGGAGGAGCCAATGAACTCAAGATGCAATTAGCAGAGTGGCATTGATGGTGTATATGTAAGCTTAAATCGACTTGGAGACAATTCAGAATGGAAGATCACTCTTAATTTCATTTCAGCTTTTTCCCTCCCGTGTGTGTTTACTGAGCACTTGCTGTATGATAACCACTGTTCTAGACACTATGTGGGAGAAGCATATGGGTAAATCTTTCAGTAAGATGCCATATCTTTGTCTCTCCTTATCTGAAACACCCAACATATGGCATGGTTCATAATTCATTCTCAAAAGCTGTTTGTTAAATTCACTTAAAATGTAAAATAGGGTTACTGTCTCCCTGAGCAGGCAGTCAGATGGCAGAACAAAACATAAATATATTTAAGAAGTAGCAAAAAAAAAAAAAAGCAAGTACTTAAAAAAGGTGAAAACTCTAAGTGCCAAGGTTAAGAATAGTCATCTGAACTCAAAGGTGAGAGAGAGTGAAAAGTGTAACCCAGACTGTCAGCGTAGCAAAAACAAATGTTTAAAAAAAAAAAAGTGTGTGCTCAACAGACAGTTCAAAACATCAGCTGGGATGGCAGCTCTAAGGTGGTAAGAAATGGTAGATACAATTAGACAGCTCAGTGAGAGCAGATTGGGAACTTTGGATTTTATTTTTTGGAGAACTAGGAGCACTGAAATTTAGAAACATAATTGATGGATTGAAGCGTAAGGATACTAGGGGCAAGACCAGAAAATAGGAAATTGCTTCCGTACCTTAGAACGAGTTGATCGAATATTTTGGTCTACCTGAAATGATAAACGCGTAAGGACCTACAAAATATCTTTAGTGGAAAGAGGATGAACTTTGGAGGAAGATGGACATAGATTTTTCTATTTTTCAGACATGAATTTGAGTCCTGGCTCTGCCACTTTCTCGCTTTATAACTATGGGAAAATAATTTAATGTTTTTGAGCCTCAATTTTTTCATCTGTAAAGGGAACTAAAACTCCTACATTGTAGAATGCTACATAGTACAGAGCTGAATAGATGCTCAGTATTGTCAACTGTCTTCCCTTTGCATAACCCATAAATCCCAGCTCTTTTTGTAATGCATGTAATTTGACCTTTACCAAAGATGCGGTGGACAGAAAGCTCTGAAATTAACTGTGCGCATAATAATAATTAAAAAGAGTTAATACAGTATACAAGTGACTATTCACCTCTACACTTTTATATTCTTTCTCTATATGTGTATTTTTTTTTTTTAATCCTTCCCTTTCAGGGAAATACAGACTCACACACACACATAAATAAACCCTTGACACTTGTAAAACCCTTGACACTTATTATTCATGAATGTGAGCCAAACCATTTGCATTTGCAACAAGGAATGCCTTCCCAGATAGGTTATACCTGCCTTTGTTTTCCTCCCCAAGGCAATAGAAACTGATTACTGGAAGGTCTTTTCACTGAGGAGGTAACTTCTTCCTACAACTTTTCCACCCTTAATCAAAGGAGTGTACTTTCTGCTCTTTTTCCCCTGAAGCAATTTAACTTCTTTGCAAAGTGGAGAAGCTTGATTTACATACAGAAAACAATGATACTTCCTTTCTCCTAAGCAGAGTTGAGCAGAAAGAGCGCAAGATTTGGACCGCCTGGAGTTCAAAGTTTTGCTTCGCCATTCGCATCAGTTGTGAAATGTTAGAATAAATTTTTAAGAAGTTAGACGTTTTGAGACTCACTTTTTTTTCTTCCACTAAAGACGGGGAAATACTAAGTTCTGTTTTGTCGAGTTATTGAATTAAGCGAGGTATCTTACGTAAAGCTCCTGACATTGTATCAGTGACATAACAACCTAAATCGGCTTCAGTTGAGTCTCATGATAAAGGCATCTGCTCATATAACAAAAATACCTTCTTCCTCTAGCTGTTGTGAAGCACAGAAGATGGGCAGTTTGCTCCGGTTGCTTAATAGGCTCCCAGAGAGTCTCAGGGCACCTGCAGGATGAAGCCCAGGATGTACTTGACCATGACTCAAACAGGGTCATGTTAGGACCAAGAGCCCCACTCCAGGCCACCCCTCTCCTGGGATCATTCCACTTTTCACTTTCCTGTTTTTTGTGATTCTCTCTTCCAGGCATTTCTCACTAGTTGTGGGGCAGGATAGAACCGTGGCTGAACTAGGGAGAAAAATAGCGGCCAGGCCACTTGTTCCAGCTTGGATTCCATTATCCAGCCACTGTTGGCTAAAATCTTGTCATAGTGGACACGGCTGTGTGGTCCTCTCCAAGCTCAGGGGCCTCAATGAATGTTTTGGCAGCATCAGCTTTGTCCACAATCTCAGAATTATCTAGAACATAAATTTTCAATAAATTCTGGTTCCTTTCTCTAATGCTGAATTGCTTCTTGTCATAAAACTGTGGAGTAGGATAATCAGCAGGATTTCTTAAGAAAGCCATCAATAAGTCTTCTTCAAAATAAACTTAATGAAGCTAAAGTGAAACTTTGCTTTAAAATGTTAACCGATCCATCACATAATTGTTATTTACTATATAATAGGCAACAGCAGTAATAGGCATCATGGGAGTCTTTATTATAGGCATAATATTGCCAAGTTTTATACTTAACAAAATTGGGAAGTTGCACTTCACATATTGGCAATATTTCATAATGTTCAAGAATGAAGTTTCTGGAATCCAACTACCTTTGCGTGAAACACAAGTTCTGCTGTCTACGGACTGTGTAACCTTGGGCAACTTATTTAACCTCTGTGCATCATCTCCCTTATCTATAAAGTGTGCATCATAATGGGATGTTTGTGACTAGTATGTAAATTAATGCAAGTAAAGAGCTTTAGAAGTGCCTGTTCGAAGGCAATGCCCTCAGTAAATGTTAGCTATTGTTATTTTTGTAATGCTTCTTTCTATAAGTTTTACTCCTAAAATCCAGTTCTTTGGTATTCTTTTTTTTAATATCATGCTCATCCCATCAACTTTCCTGAGTCCTCCCATGGAATACCATCTAGGTCTAAGCTCCTAGACCTTACTTCATGCTTACAACATTTCTAAGATAGCCTTCCCCCTAGATACTAGCCTCAAAGTGGAACCCACCACAGCTCTGTTTCCACCCAACTTGCAAGCTACAGAAATGAATGATTAATTAGAAAAGTTGCTGACATCAGGGGTTCCTACCCACAGTAATGGATGACCCAGCAGTTAGGTGGGATATACTCATGACAGCCCGGGAACATTCATCATCCTAGACTAGCCAGCTGGAAGTCAATGGCAGGGAAGTCTGAAAACAGTAGGTAAAATGGCTTTAGGTAATGCACTGAGGCTTACTCAGCCTTAGGACTCCAGTTCCTGCCTGGGGAGAAATCCACAGGAATAAACCACTGTCTTCATTTGGAAAGATTAATGGGAACTGGGATACAATGTGGAAATCAGGAAGCTTGCTTTCCAGGACTAACAACAAGACAGAAACAGAGAGAGGCTGAATTCCCATTTATTGAAAGGTGATTCATGAGGTTGCCCTGATTTAAGGTGAAATCTGCTGTCTACAGAGGGCTCTAGATTTGGTAGGAGTAAGATAGAAGAAGACGTAAAAAGTGCATCACCTGTAAAACCAAAAGGGAAAGGCTGAATAAGGTATCTCTGGGGATACATCAACCTGTCTGGCTAAAAAAGCTTAGGCAATGATACATTTAGGTTCTGAATTTGGAGAGCATTAAGTGCAAGGCTAAGAGCTTGATATGTGTCTTTTAGGAAGAAGGGAGCCATTACAATCTTGATAAGAGGGGTAGCATGAAGCTGGCAGGGTTTAGGAATGTTGCTTTGCTTATATAAATAGCATGTATTAAAGGTATGAAGGAACTGTGATAAACAATTTTATTTAATTTTTTAATTTATTTTAATTTTAATTTTTTAAAATTTTTAAAATTTAATTTAAATTTTTAAATTTAAATTTAATTTAAATTTAATTTAATTTATTAAATTTTAATTTAATTTAATTTAAATAAACAGTTTTATTTAATTATTTATTTAATAGTCCAGGTTTGAGAAAAAAAGTCTGTGTTGGATTGTTGAAGTGAAAATGAAATCTTGAAGATGTATTTGGATTTTAGCTAATATTAAGGATTTGTTAATATGAAAGCATAACCAAAATACACCTGTTAGTTTTTTACCAATAAAGGAGTTCTTGAGAAGTAAATACATCCTGCTCTTTTGGGATTATTTAAGTTTACAAATAACTCTTATGCTAAAATAAATAACAAAACCCAACATTTTGTCTGATGGTCAACAGACAGGGTAAAGAGAGAAGGTGGAAGTTCAGATATGCTAAGTTGTTATGATGCACTGTGAGGCAAGAGCTACTCTGTGTGACAGATTGAGCGAACTATGCTCTTGAATCTCTTGGTGACTCATAGATAAAGGGTTAGCCAATGGCGTGCAGGTCCATTTCTAACTCCTACATGACGGCTAAAGGAAATCTGGTTTTTGGTAATATTATAAGAAGCTTCTTTTCCCCTTTTTATGGTATTTGCCAAAAGTAAACCCGGTAATCCCAAATACCTTGAAAAGGTATTTATTACTTTTGGCAGAATAGAAAGAAATGTATTAAGAAAATGCCATGCATCAGATAAACAGTGTTTTTTCATTTTAAGCTCCATAGAATGTCAGCTTCTTTTTCAACAACTTCTTTGAGGGAAATATGTTCTTGGCCTCCAGAGTAGAGGAAAAAAAAAAAAAAAAGAAGTAACTTACAGGCTTAAGAGGCCAGTAATCAGTTTGCCTTCAAGCAGCTGGGCAAGTTTTATATTGGTCATTGTCATTCCCATTGCCATTGTCATTACCATGATGATGGGCGGCAGCAGCAGACAAGGAAGAAACAGGGAGTTACATCTCATGAATCATCCAATAGTGGAAGGGTTTAGGGTAGTGTTTCTCAAAGCATACCTCAGAAAGCTTCTTAACATAAATCAGACTCCTTAGGAGTCCTTTAGGGTCCTTTAGGGTGGACCCTGGCTCCTGAATTTTAATAAGATCCTCAAACGATTTGAATCCAGGCTTAAATTTGAAAATTATTAGTTTATTGTTTTCTGACATCATCCTCCCTTTTTCTTACTCACGTTGGCTTTTCCCCCCAACTATAAATAATGACCGATGTAGAGTGGAAGCTCCATCTGAGACATTCAAAACGATAAATGCCAAATTATGTGTTTGTGTGCACATATGGGCATATTAATGTATGAAACATACCTTGCTAACTGCTACACTGTGCCATGCACAGAAGTCTAAACTGTATTGTACAGTTTCCTGTGTGATGTTTTTAGCAATCAAAACTGGATAAGCCACATAAGGATTACATTCCCAGACTTCCTTGCAGGAGACAGGCCTTGCAGCTAAATTTTGACCAATGAAATAGAGGGGAAATGGATGTGTACCATGTTTAATGTTAGTTCAGAAAATATCCTCATAACCCTGCCTCTGCATTTTTAGATACTCCAGTAGGGAGGATCTTCATAATCTGTGAGTTAACCCTTCCTCCAACATCCACTCTCTTCAAGTTCTTGAAGTTTTAAGGTATTCCTAATGACTCCCATAATTCATAGGAACTTGACTTTTCCATAAAGTACATTATTCTCTCTCCATTTTCACCC
Source organism: Procyon lotor (assembly GCA_028646535.1). Taxonomy (NCBI): domain Eukaryota; kingdom Metazoa; phylum Chordata; class Mammalia; order Carnivora; family Procyonidae; genus Procyon; species Procyon lotor. Next base: position 77,977,646 of record CM053605.1, on the reverse strand, counting down.
ATGTCACACCCCCTTCGGAGTGTAATTACCTTGGTTAAATTTGTCTATGTCCTTCTTTATCAAGGTAAAGGCTAACTAGTCTGATAAGCTTAATGGGCATTGAGAGTTCATGGCTTAATTAGCTCTCATTATTTAATTAATATGTTAATTTCTCTCATTAATTAAATAATAAATAGATTTAAAGTAAATTCTTTAACCTGGGGCTCTTTGGATTCTTTTTCTGACTTTATTTCCAGTCCTAACTTGCATTAATGCTTTAGGCACACATTTTGCTCTAGCTAAATAAATGATTCTTCCCTGCTCATCATTTTATCCTCATTGTCTGTGCTTTCTTCCTGTTGGCTGGAATGTCCACTAAAACTTTTCTCCAAATATAATGCTTTCCCAGACTTCATGGTTCACCTTCATTCTTAGACTATCCCTTGATAATCCCTGATCAAAGTCATCTCTCTGTCTCTTGCTATTTGATTGTTCTAATAGTGTTTATTCAACAAATATATGCTGTACAAATAAAATGTTCCAGGTAGTGGAGATACCAAGAGAATAAAATCAAATTCTTGTCTTCCAGAAATAATGTGTCATGCCATGAATATAAATAAACAACTATAATATAATGAAAGAAGAGATGATAGATAAGTGAGATTCAGTGGAGAAATGTTATCTCTACTGATCAATTAACATGTAAGATATATATGACTTTGCTATCCTAGGTATCTATTGTGCATAGTTTTTTGTTTAGAGCTTTTATGTGTGAGAACTATAGGCTATACTTTATTAGACATGCCTAGAAATCTGTTATGAAGGTAATGAGAATCAGAAAAACAACAACAACAATAATAGTAAAAAAAACCCCAGCAATAACAACAAAACCAGAGGTTGTCTGAAGACTAAAGAATATTAAGAGTAAGCATCGGGAGAGAAGGGGCTAGTTGGTGTGGGAATGGTGATATGTCAGTTTTGAGCTTAGAATTCAAGAGGCTTTTCCCATTTCCAAAACCTCCTTGGAATCTGCCTCCATTGTATGAACAAGCCCAAACTAGCCTGATGGGTAATGAGACAGGAGGTCCAATAACCACTGTCATCCCTGATGAGAGCCAGTCCCCAGACACTCTGCCAGCTGACCGAAGAAACAAGAGCAAGCCCAACTTAGATCAGTGAAGCCTGGCACCTAGCCACAGAACTCTCCAACTGACAAAATAAAGCATTTTTTTTTTTAAGTTACTAAGTATAGAGGTGGTGTGTTATTCCACAAACACTGAACACTGCTGTATACACTTGATTGGTGGTTAAAAAGATCTACTGTGGAAAGGGATGATAAAATAATAATTGATACAAGTAGCTCACATTTACTAAGCACTTACTATGTAGGAGTGACTATATTTAATGTACTGAATGTTATCACAATGAGGCATGTATGTGTGTGTGCTCTGTAAACCACTCTGAATGGTAAATATTATTCTTCTCCTTTTTACATCACTTCTCAGCCTTTTGGCTAAGATCAAGTGTAGTATCTTCTCCTTTTTACAGCTAAGGAAACTGAGACCTAAAGTAGCTAAGGAATCTGACTAACAGGGCAGAGTTCTAAGGGGCAAAACCAGCTTTTAAAATCCCTCTTCTTAATCACCTCTGTCTTGATTCTATGTTATATTGCCTTTCAGTGAAAAGAGCAGATCAGAACCAGGACAGATGTATGTTAGAATGCTCCTTTAATGTGCTTCTCATGGGATGTCTCATTAATTCCTGTGGCTTCTTAATGAGTCATGTTAACCTTGATATCATCTTCAAAGTTCCCCTCCCAGTGTCTTGTTTCAGTTCCTTAATCCAAAAGAGAGATACTGATGAAAATTTCATGCCCATTGGCACACCAGGGGGGAAGACTTTTGAACAGTCTGAACTTGAGGGTCTTCAATACACAGGCGTGAAGTTAGAACTATTCTGCCTGTGCCCAAGGCACAGTTCATTAGGGTAATTCTGGAGTTCTGAGACAACCAGGTCATCATAGTGACATTTCTCAGCAGTGGAAACCAGTATATTGTACAGGTCACCTCAGCACTCAAAAATTAATGTTCTATTTACTTTTTAATGAGTAATCATATTACTGGGGTGATAGTTTTGCCTGTTTAAAGGAGTTTTCCAAGGGCATCCTTTGATGATGTTTGTCTAGGGTTTTTGCTACTGCTGAGTTTTTTGAGGAACATTTTTGATATAGATATACACGAGTTCTGACAAATTTTTATAGTCAGATGACCACCAGCACAATTAACATGTACAATATTTTCATCAATCCCAAATTTCCCAAATGTTCCCTTGTAGCCAATTCCCTCTCCTAACCCCAGTTTCTGGCAGCCATTGATCTAATTTCTGTCCCTATAATTTTTCCTGTTTTGGAATGTCAGAAGCACATAGTGGCTTTCTCTGTCTGCCTTCTCACTTAGCACAATGCTTTTGAAATGCACCCACATTATTATAAAAATCAATAGTTTGGTGATTCGTATTTCATTTTATGATCGTATCACAAATTATTCATCTGTTCTACAGCTGAAGACATTTGAGTTGTTTCCAGTTTTTGGCAATTATGGGTAAAGCTGCTAGAAACATTCATGTTCAGATCTTTGGACATAAGTTAGTTGTTTTTCTTTTTTCTTCTGCATAAACACCTAGTCATGAGATCCATGACTGGATCACATGCATTATGGACTGACTGTTTGTGTCCCCCAAATCCATATGTTGAAGCCCTAACCCCTAATACGATGATATTAGGAGGTGGGGACCCTGGGGAGGTGATTAGGTTTAGATAAGTAAAGAATCCCCATGATGGAATTGCTGCCCTTATGAAAGAGAAAAAGACACCAGAGCTTCTTTCCTCCGTGTGAAGATAGAGCCAGAAGGCAGCCATCTGCAAGCTAGAAAGTGGGCTGAAACTGCCAACACCTTAATCTTGGATGTCCCAGCCTCCAGAACTTTGAGAAATGAATGTCTGTTTCATAAGCCACCCTGTCCATGATGTTTTGTTATAGTAGCCCAAGCTTACTGAGACATATGGTAAGTGTATATTTTGCCTAGGTTTTTGACATACTTACCTTTTAATTTTTCTGTATCTTTATCAATTATCTTTTCCTTGTACTTTAAAGTTTAAATCTTTTTAAAAGGAAGCTAAATATACTTTTATTATATTTTAATTTCCTCCCTCGCTTTATTAATGTTCAAAAACAACTTCTTGAGCCTCAGACATTTGCTCTACCTCATAGCCAAATATGTGATACATTCCATTTTTAAAGGAACAATTGTGAACTTACATTTTCCGAAATATTTAATTTATAAATTGGAACTCACGCTTCATGCACTGAAACCAGAGTAAACATCCTGCGAAGGACAGTGGCAGGCAGAATTAGTTGATGGAGAAACTTAAATAAATGTAAAATTCATTCAGCTCTTCTTCATGATGGCCTAATTTAATCAATACACCTGCAGTTGATTGCTGCCTTTTAATGTGTATATCATATATCACATATAGAGTGAGGAGGAGGTGCATCACTGTTGCACCTTGAAATATGAGTAAAGAGATAAAAATAGGAGAGAAAAAAAGGAAGGAGTTAGAAGGATGATTACAGCATTTTGCAGGAAGGTAGCCAGACAGGCTTTAAATATATTTTAGATCTATTGAATTAAACCATGAATGAGTCATTGTCTGGAAAATAATTTATATTTATATTAAAGTATTAACTTGTACCTTCTTGGCATAGGAATCAATTATATAATGCATCCTGTAGCAAGCCAAACAGAAAGTTTTTTGAAAGATAATTACATTCCATAAAGAAAGGTAGGTAGTGCTTTGCAGAAGGAAAGAATAACAGATACCATTAGAATAAATTTAACAAGCTTAAAATTGCATTAAATAGAAATAATGAGTGTATCGATTAAGACATAGTCAAGACTCACTTTGCCGTAAAATAAGAGAAAAGCTGAATTGATCAACTGGAACTGTTGGAAGAATTCCTTGGGAAATTATTGTATTATTCCATGGAGGATGGAATGGAGAACCAGGGTGATGGCTGCCACTGTGACAACTCCAGGGCCCTAGAGTCCCCGACTTATTTCTGAAGTGATGTCTGCTATTGCTGAATCTATATAGCTGTTTTCTAAATGTCTCAGTAGATCCTGATGAACAGCTTTACAAGATAATTAGTTGTATTCTAGGGAGTGACATTTGCTTTTCCTTGAAATAAATTTGCTCCCCTAGCTGTATGCCAGCAGACAGGTCATCCACATGACAGACTATGACACTAGTCACAAAAACAAGAACTGCTCCTCACTACCTTTTTTGAGTAAGTAAGTACTTTTGTATCTTTATATGTGTTGGATTCTGTACTAAATTATTCCCATACGTTATTTTTAATCATCACAACCATGCTGGGAAGAAGGAATTGTAATCCTTATTTTGCAGATGAAACATGAATTGCCAGAGTTGATAATTTGCCATAGATCAGTCAGGTTCATAGTACACAGTGTATTTTAATTGGGTATTCATGTTTATCTCAGTTATTTCTGGAGGACACTGTTGACTTCATAGAAGAGCAGTCAATGTTAGCCTTCATTTTTACTGACAGGCACCCTGAAATTATTCAAGTATTCAGTCTTCCTCAAATGAAAGCACTCTAGTAGCAGAACCCGGTGACTAAAGCATTAGGGGCACAACCTGTATTGGATAGGAAGTCAACACATGGCTAAGGTAGGCTCAACCAGATCAAAGAAAAAGATAAATACTCAATGTATTGCTTGCATATAAACAAGTGATTGATTATAAACAAGGAAGTGATTATAAACAGGGAAGATTCTGCCTTTATGGCTCTGGGGCAGACACCTTGTGACAATACACTAGTCTAAGAGTGACTACCAGATTCCAAAGACGATTTTAAGGCAAGAGCCAGAAGGAAATATGGTCCTTGATATCGCCATTGGGCCACTGAATCAATCAGCCTTTGAACACACCCTTTCCCTGAGCTTCTTGTTATCTGGGATAATAAAGTTATTTGTATCGAAGGCCAGTTTGTTCGCTACTCCGTATGGTGCCTTCCCCTCAATAACTAGTCTATGCTCATTCCTACCCCCTGTATAGAAACATGTTAATTCACAGTAATGTTTTGGTGAATCTCTATGAAAAAGAGCTAAAAATGTAGATGTAGCGTGTGGCCTTTCTCAATAGTAAAGCAGCTTAAATAATAATTGCCTGCACCGGATCCTCATTTTATGATACTGTAGAGCTGTATACTCATGTTTAGGGCCGTAGTCATACATTACAGTTTATTCCTGCACAGAGGTCTATGTAATTTGAAAGCAGTAGCAGAGAAATGATGAAGATTGCTCTCCTGGAGCAGAACTGCAATGAAGATATCCACTTCCTAAGCCCCAGTCACCAGTGGACCACCTAAGGTGAAAACGATAAATTAATTCATCTCATAGCAGAGAGTGCCTTTCCTTGCCTTTAAATATATGCAGTTTATCTGCCATCATCTGTGGGAATGGATCGCTGGACAACAAGTTATCCCCAGAAACATTTTCAGATAAGATGATGATTTTTCTCTAAAAATTGTATTTTTATGTAAACTGCAGCCCAAATGTAGTCGAATTGCAGTTAGAGAACACATTCATCTCCAAATTATGCAGCAAGATGCATCTGATAACCTTGAAAGTATATCTATCTGGAAGGGTTTAGTGCCACTCTTAAATAGGTCTGTATTTTTAAATATATTATGTTTCTGTGTAAAATATAACAAAATATGTGTGGCTATTAAAAACTTAAAATCAATGCTTCAAGTTTAATACCATAAAAAATGAATTTCCATAAAATATGCATAACAGAGATATAGATGCTGAAGATGGAAAAGCAGATCGGCTTTTTTTGGTAAAATATAAAATGCTTAGATCATCCTTGGTTTTTTTTTTTTTTTTTTTTTTGTACATAAAGCCCTTTTCCTTTTAAAACTGCTAAGGCAGCTTTTTTCATTTCTCATTACTGTTTTCTAATTTTGAAAGTAATGACAACATTGTAGACAGTCTTGGCAAATCAACTGAGCTTATCTTTTAATTGTCATAAGTATTCATTTCCTTTCCCATGTTGAAGACATAGGTTGTAGGCCTATCCATCCCCTCATAGTCATGTGGATGTTCGTGTATATGTTGGGAGAAAAACTCATCAATAATTAAGTTCTCATAAATAACTGGAAGTTTGAAAATTACATCACATAGTACATCAACCTCTACCATTTTCTTTGGACAGTAGATTTTCAGTAAATTCATTCAGTTTTGTTTTCTGAAACAGCTTGAAAATGTAGAGTTAGTCTTTCTCTCTTCTAGTTAAGAAGTAAACACTGGTAAGCACCAGGAAAATTGAACTCTTGCCTATTACTTCATTAAATTATGTTGGGAGAAGAAAAGCTGGATAATATTTTTAAATCCCTGAATTATGAGGATGTCTACAAATCTTGAGAATATGCTGAACTCGGTCCTTCAGGTACATTGTAAGGATCATTCAGTAAAAGCCTTCTCGTTAGAGAAGTAAAGGAGACATCATTTACAATCACTCTCACTCACAGATGCAAACAAGATATCTTCAGAGGCAGCACAGAGTGGACTAATCTCATGTATTACCAAATTGCCAAATTCTGGTTAGAGCTTTTATTCTGGGATGGGGAAACACAACTTCACACATGTGACTGGTATACAGTACAAAGAACTTTCTGAGAATAGATGTTGACCAGAAAATTTTAGAAAAGTTTGATTATTTTTATCAATCAAATATGCCCCAAATGGGGAAATTTATAATTGTATTTTTGAAAATAGAGTAGAAGAATTACATCAAACAGGCCAAACCTCTATTCTGACTCTGAACAATTTTAATTGTAGCGAACTCCTTCCACGTTTCGATAGACCTTTTGCCATTCCAGAATTGCAAAATTTTGAAATCTTTACCTAAAACTCTTTATCTATATCAAATTTTATTTATGTCAACCCTTTATTCATATCAAACATTAGCATGGTTTATCTCCTATTAGCAAGGGAACTCAAGGGAACCAAGCCGAAAGTGGAAAGATGAGAGATTCTGTTTCAGAATTGTGAAAACGCCCCATGAAGAGAGCCTATAGAGCTAGGAATCCCTCTAATGCTTCAGAAAGGTTTATTTTGTGCTGTACTCTGCTCTAAGCCTTTTGAATGTATTAACTCAGTTCTGAGCTCTATGAATTAAAGTTCATTAGTATACTTCTACCATCTATCATAACCCATCTTGCAAATGAGCAAACTGAGACAGAGACCTTAGGAAAATTGCTAATGATAAAACCAGAATTCAAATTCTAGCAGACTACCTCCCAAGTCTATAGATTGAATCTAATTTTATCTAATTATCTAAATTGGCCTCCATAAATCTTTCTTTACAAGTAAAATTTGGCATATTGTGTAAAAAACTAGAAAAAAACTTATTTGTTCTTTTAATTCTTTTCTGTCCTGTTCTATTATTTAAAAAAAAAAAAAAGAAACATCTTTGTTTGGCATAATTTGAGTTTCTAGATACATTCTATGAGTTGAAGAACATGATATTCTCTTCCCTTGTTAGATGACACAGAAATATGCCTCTCAGAATATCTTCCTGGTGACAGTGCAGCTGTCCAGAACAAGAAAGCGGATTAAATATGCAAGCCCTTCTGCCAGGTCAACAAAAGATACGTGATGGATAGAGGGACATTTAGTGATGAATTTAAATCATTCTAACTACCAAATGCAAGACGAATCTTGGCCTACCATTCTTTGACTACTATTTTAATGTTGCAATTAAATATCAAAGCTTATTCCATTATCACCTCAAGTTTCTGACCTATTTAGAAAGTTTGCTGGGAACAAATTATACTGCAATTGCATTCATGGAAGTGAAGACTGTTGCCAATAATTACAAGTCATGTCTGTTGCCCACATGCATCTTACTGTTTGGTTCAAGAATGAAACATACCGCATCTACAGAAATGAAATTATATAGCATGAATTTATTCGCCTCTAAATGTGAAAAATGGGTCTGGGAAGAAAGATATGAATATATGTGAACTGGGGGGTGGGGAGCAGTGCGTGGAAGTGAGTTGGCATCAAAGAGAACAAGTTCTAGGAGAAGGAGGACTAACATTGGCTAAGTGTAGATTTAGAAGGTAGCGCATTTTTTTGTTGGTGTGAGCATGCATGAGGAGAGCAGCGGAAATGGGAGTGAGCCCAGTTTCATTCAGGGCATGTTTAAGGAAATAGGCAATGTGAGACCAAATAAGAATGGTGGAGCAAGGGTGAGGTGAATCAAGAGACTATCTTGAGTTCAGGACCTCTGGCTAGGCTAATTTTTCTGTTGCCAACTACTCAGCCTTCCCTGAGCACACCAGATACACAAAAACACCTCTGCACCTTTGATCAAACTATTCCTTTAGCCTACAATTATCTTTTCCCCTCCCCTAGACTATTAAAAGTCATATACCCTTCAAGTTTCCACTTACACTCCCTTCTATGAGTCATTTGCTAATAGTCCACCAATTAAGCTTAATTATTCCATCACCTGCACTCTGAAGTCTGTGAAAGCCGCTAGAGTTGGGCTGCTCTGTCATGCTGAATGGTGTTAGCTGTTTGCATGGCTCTCTCTTGAGAGAGCAGAGGTGGTGTTTTTGGAACACTCTGCGGCATAGGCATGTGCTTTTGAATGATTTTTCTTGATAACATATGTTGGAGAGAAGAAGCCCTTTGAAAAGAGCCCTGGGATGAGAAGTTAAGCTCCTAAAGGTAGAACATAGCCGAAAATAAAGTAGAAGGAAGATATTTCATCTAGGGTCAGCTCATTCTTATAACCTGGTACAGACATCCTGGGTCTGGGATCACAGATTTGATCATTGTGTGATCTATTGGCTTTTCTCTGCTGTACAATCACAGACAGGACTCTGTCCATTCCAGCCAGCCCTTTCATGAATTTGTTCTCAACGGAAGAGTGGAGAAACAGGTCCTATGAAGGAAAACAAAAACAAGAAAAAGAGATTCAGTTTTCTGTCCTCTTGAGAATGTAAATGTCTTTTGAATATACTAAGGGCTTCTTCATAAGAACCCAGTTTTGTTTTTAACTTAGGATTTTTTTTGGATGGTTTAAATGTTGGATGATTTAAAAAATACATATCATCTCAGAGAGGCCACAAAAGAATTTCCATCATCTACACACTTACATAAGTATATATTAAGTCACATGTAGCCCAGTCTACTCATGGGCAAGAGTGATTCAGGATGGACACTTTCTGTCTTAGGTCATCATTAATTTGGGACTGGAAAACTATCTCTCAGGGATAAGAAGGGACTCCTTTACTCCTAACAAATTATACCCTAGGCCCAGAACAGGCTAAAAGCATCCTCTTCTATGACACATTCAGTAGAAATGCAACTTTTTTTCCCCCTTTTAGTATTATTAGATATGCAGAAGAAACCACATTACTAAAATCATTTCCTATTTTGTGCACAGAGCTACAATCCATTTTTTATTCCCTTGCAAGAGAGGCCTTCTGATTGAGTTCCAACTAATGGAATGCGAGTGGAGAGTTCATGTTCCAGTTTCAGGTCAGGCCATTGGAAATCTACCACACAGCCAGAGTCCTTCTGGCTCTTTCCCTATCTGTTGACTGTGTAGCAAGTCAGGGTATCACTGAAGATTATGGAGCCACCAGTCACCTGGGTCTGCATGAGACAAGCCCCATACCTTCCTCCTTCCCAATCTAGACCCACATTAGACTGATGTAAGGCAAGAAATAAGCTACTGTGTTTAGGCACTGTAATTTTGTTTTTTGCTTTTATTTGTTCGTTTGAAAAGGAGTTAGTTTGCCTTAAATAATAGAATCTCCAAAAAGCTTTTCTGTTATGAACAGTGATTCTCAACCCAGGATAATTTTATTCCCCAAGGATCATTTGGCAGTATCTGAAGACATTTTTTATTGTAACAACTTGGTGGGGAGATGCTATTGGCATGCAGTGAGTGTGGAGCAGGGACGATGCTACGTCCGACAATATCCTGTGATACACAGGATGACCCCCACCACAAAGAAATGATCTAGTCCAACATGTGAGTGGTGCCAAGGGTGACAAACCTTGTGTCATGAAAGTAAGCAGGAGAAAGCGTCAGGCTTATTAACTATTAGCTGAAAAACACGTCTTTATCTCAAATTAGTTTCATTGCAAATATAACATGAGTTCTACAGTCTATTGCAAATGGACTATACTAGTAAGCAATGATCCTGACCTAACAGAATTTGAAATATCAGAGCATTCAGGGGTTGGCAGGAGCCACTTATGGAAGTTACCAGGAAAGCACAGGAAACGAGGGTATGGTTTTATGCAGATTTGTTGGTGCCCTTTCCATTCAGAGGAGTTTCTAGAAATTTGGTCATCTTTCTCTTCTGCTGCAGAGAGAGACATCCTTATAAATGCAGATTTTCCTTATACCTGTAAATGTTTCTTGCAGAAAGAGTAACTTCTTGGTCTTCTGAGCTTCTCTTATGTCTGCTGCTTCTTAAGAATACCAATCTAAAATAATTTTTATGCCAAAAAGCCATCTATTGGGGTGACATATTCTGTTCCCCTTCACCTAATTTAACTTTCTAACATAGAACTCAATGATGGGGATGAAATAATATTATACCACAACAATTGCTGGGGCACCTGGGTGGCTTCATTGGTTAAGCTTCTGACTTGCTTTCAGCTTAGATCATCATCTCAGGGTTGAGATCGAGCCCCCAAGTTGGGCTCCTCACTGGGCATGAAGCCTGCTTAAAATTCTCTCTCCCATTCTCCCGCCCCTCCCCCCCCACTCTCCCCCTCTCTCTCTAAAACAACAATAACAATAAAAAAAACAATTGCTAAATAAAACTTAAGTAATTTGAGTTTGTCATCAGAGTACTTCCCATCCCCCTATTTTCCTGAACTCCATCTGCAATGCTTCTTTTCACGCGAGCAGGTGTAAGCAGAATGCTTAGTGTCTAATGTCTTCTACGTTGCCTGACTCCTGAGGAACTGGCATCTCAGGGAAAAACCGTACTTGAGAAAATGGTCAGGCATCAATCCATATTTTCTGTCATCTGATATGTCATTCCTTATGCCTCTGATTATACAGGTCTCACTCTCTCAAAGCCTTGTACTCCAGTAAGCTGGTAACACAGTAAACAAAACACAATACATATGAATGACTTCATGTTGTTTTTCTGCACTGAATGCACTAACTTTTTAACGAGGTCATATTATTCCAGGAAGGCGATACTGAGTTATGCAAACAGCCATGAATTGAGGAGATCCAGATTGTAGCCCTAGTTAGACGACTAATTAAGTATAAAACTCAAAGTTACGCATTGACTTTTCAATACATCATTTTTGCTACTTTTATATGAGGACAGTTAACTGCATGGTTTCTAAGCTTCCTTTTAATCAATTTGAGTATATATTTGTGCCATAAATACTTATACAGAGTATTACATCTCACAGAAGCTGTGCTAGAGCTGGAGGCTCGGTGATGAGCAATGCAAATATGGCCGTTCTCCTAGAGTACTCTCAGTCCTCACCTCCAGTGTGCAGGGCACAGTTTAAGGTACTGTGGAGACTTTGACAGTGTGTTAGACAAAGGGCTTGCTTTTAAGAATTGTGGACTGGGAAAAATGACATACAAACACATGAGTATAGTATGTGTCACATTGTGGTAAGTACTTGACTAGAGTTACAAATAAAGTGCTATTGGTGACCAAAAGAAGGAAGATCTCCAAGTTCATGAATTTGGGATGTCTTCCAGAAAAAGGCAACAGTTGAGCTTAGCGTTGAGGATAACAAGTGTAGGGATAGGGGAAAGGAATTAAATACCAAAGAGGATGTACAAAATGTTGACAAGAAATATTGGAATCATGGTTCTGTTACTAGAGAATAGTACAGTTTTACTAAGTTTTAAAATGTGTTGGGGTGCCTGGGTGGCTCAGTGGGTTAAAGCCTCTGCCTTCGGCTCAGGTCATGATCTTATGGTCCTGGGATCAAGCCCCACATTGGGCTCTCTGCTCAGCAGGGAGCCTGCTTCCCCCTCTCCCTCTGCTTGCCTCTTTGCCTACTTGTGGTCTCTCTCTGTCAAATAAATAAAATCTTTAAAAAAATGTGTGTATTAACTTATTAGAGCTCCCATAATAAAATACCATAGTTTGGGTGGTTTAAACTACAGACGTTTATTTCCTTATGTTCTAGAGGCTAGAAGTCCAAGATTAAAGGATTGGCAGGTTCGGTATCTTCTCTCCTTGGCTTATAGATGGTCACCTTCTTCTTGTATCCTCATATGGCTTTTCCTCTGTGTGCAAACGTGTTTGTGTCCAAATTGCCTCTTCTTATAAGGACACAAGTTAGATTGGTTTAGGGCCTACCCTAAAAACTTCATTTTAACATAATCATTTCTTTAAAGGCTTTGTCTCCAAAAACAATCATATTCTGATGTATTGGGAGTTAGGGTTCAACATATCAACTTTGGGGGTACATAATCCAAGCCATAACAGTGTGTGAGGGCTGAAGTGAGACATAAGATGGGAAATTGATTAGATGGAAGTGTCATAACATTTAAGTAGACTGGCCTTTGTCTGTAGGTCCCATTCAAGGATATAGAACAAGCTTTTCCAATCAATGAGTTGTACTTTAGAAAGTTAAATCAGGTGAAGGGAAACAGAATAAGCCACCTCAATATATGCCTCTTTGGCATAAAAATTATTTTAAGCTGATTAATTTTAAGAAACAGCAGATATAAGAGGTGATCTGAAGACTGAGATAAGAGACATTTACAGGTATAAGGAAAATCTCCATTTGTAAGGTGTGTGTCTCTCTCTGTAGCAGGAGAGGGAGATAACCAAACTTCTAGAAACTCTTGTGAGTGAAGGGGGCAGCAACAAATCTGCATGACAACCATATCTTTGTTTACAGTGGTTTCCAGGTAACTTCTAAGTGGCCCCACCACTCTCAGCCCCCAACATCTTTCTTTTGTTTTTAAAGATAATACCTATCTATGGTGGTGGCTTGGGCCATTTCAGGGAATTACTTGGTTTTCTTGGGTATCTTTCATGTATACAAGAGGTATATATGTTATTAAACTTCTATTTTGCTCCTGTTAATCTGTCTTTTTTTAATAGGGGTGTCCTAGCCAAGAACCTAGAAGGGTAGAAATAAAATTATTTTTCCTCCCTTACTCAGGCAACAGGAGAATAGTGGAGATAAGAATGATAAGGTAATTATCTCCGAAGAGTAAAAGTGGAAGACCTTGAGAGTTTATTGGATGTGATTTGCAGAAAAGAAAGAAGAGTCAAAAGATAATGCACATTTTCCTGAGTTTGTCCACAGCAAATGGGATCCAGTGATTCTAGTTTGAAAGTCAGAGGATGAATGGACACCTGTGGCACTTGATACCTTGTGTTCCAGGGACACTGAGATAGAGGTTCTGCTGGTTGTTAAGAAAGGTGACCAGGAGGCAGTTGGTTTGAATAGTTATATAAGTGTGAGTAGGAAGGGTGGGCCACCAGTTTAGAGGTGATAAAGACAACTTCAGAATGAGTCAGGTTGCCAACAGTTCCACGTGCAGGAAGAAACAGAAAATGGACCCAGACAGTGAATGACTATTTGAGAGATTCTGGCACTGCCATAAGGGAGTGTTACAAAATGTTTCATGTCCTTCACACCCCATGCATAGGCAGCTGCCATTTTTGCTCATAAAGGAGAGATGGCTGGCTGAGGAGACTGGGCTCACCAAGACTTCATTAGCGTCACAACAGAGCTTACTATTTGACACTTCCCACAAAACCTAACCTGTGGTGGAAAGAAATGGCCCAGCCAAGGCTGACTTGGAGATTTTCAGTGTAGAGTACAAACATCCCAGACATTCCTATCCAGGAGCCTTCAAGGCAGGGAGTTACCCTTCTGAACGCCTTTCTCTGGCTTCCCTCAGGGGAGGTCTCATTTTCAGTGGAAATTCTTCTAACGGACCCCGTAACGGACTTCTAATCTTATCTTTCTAGATCTGGCATGAATAAAGTATAATTTTAGTTTGCTGGAGAATTCATACTCTGGGCCATTTCGATTCCAGAAGAGTTAGACTTTGGCCTCTCTTAGTCCCTGAAACTCTAGTACCTTAATTGTCTCACTTTGCCTTACTTGTTATAATGTTTGGGATGGAAAGTGGGTGCTTTCATGAAAACGAATGCGGCCTTATCTCCCTGCTTTCCCACTCAGCATCCCGTGTCTCTTCTCCTCCTCCCTTTCCTATCTTTGAATGCAATTTATTGTAAGTACTCTGAAGAGATGCTTCAAGTGGATACTAACTAGTTCTGATCTTTCCCGTCCCCCTCCACAAGCTCTGTAGGAAAACTCCAATTGCAAAATAGCAAATAAACGTTACCAAATCTCTCAGGGAAGCTAAATAAATGATCAGATGCTCAGACAGCAAACTAAATGATCAGAATCCCCCCAGGCATTCGTCTGACTTTGACAATCTTCCTATTCCTCTGACTCTCCTATTGAACTGACCTCAGGACACAAAGCCAAATTCGTAAGTCTTTTCACAGAGAGCCAGGATAGGTCATTATAACTGGAAGTCCCAGACTTGGATTACCAGGGAATATGAGAAATGGCATTCATCACTCAATTACAAGTTTAAGTGCTATGCAGACACCCTCAGGAGTTAAGATCAGCAGCTCTCCCCAAATTCGTATTGACTGTCTTCACTGCTGTATTTGAGTTTACCACTTTGGAGTACTGAGCTATGTGATGGAATTATTAAGAAGGTAAAAAGAGTAAAGCAATTGAGATGCAGCAAAGGGCAGGGTTTATGTATTGGAGGGCATGACTCTCTCTCTTTGAAGACAAAAATCTGTGTTTACTGACAGCTGTGAGATATGTACATTTCAAAGGTTGATTAAGATGTGGAGGGCACAAGAAAGCAGTTCTTTCATAATTCAAGCTAAAATTGTAAAAACTAGCAAATCGAAAAGAAGAATCCTAATGGGACCAATGTGTGTAAATCACCAGCATGTTTTCCCTTAAGGAAAACAAATGGACTTAAGCCAATACAGAGTATTTCTGCTCTTTTAGACCAAACCCTATGTTTCCAAATGCTTTATAATGTTAATATTCCCCACCCCTTCAACACTAGATTAGAGTACCCTGTGTTGAATTGCTGTGGAAATGAACAATCCTCAGGAAATGGAAAAGCTGTTCAAATCTAAGATGACATCCTAAGAAAGAAATTTCTTTGTGGGAAAGCTGAGGAAACACGATGAATGAAAAGTTTTCCACTATCTCTTGCATCGCTGGAGTTGAAACCTCTTTATCCTTTATCCTTAATTGGCCATAATAGCCTGGATTGTTGGCCAGCCACAATAAAGTCTTGATTTGAAAAAGAAAAAAACAGAACAAAACGAAAAACCAAAAAACTATTACTCAAGGCAAATGAAAGTTCTCCCTGGGGAGAAAAAAAAAAAAATCACAAAATGGTGTGGAACATGAAATTCTAAATAAAAATCCTTTAATTTGTCTTGGATGTGGAAGTGGGGGCGGGGGGAGTGCAGCAAATGGAGTTTGTATGCTTTGCAAGCAGTTTCTGAAAATGACAATGCCAGGCCTATTTAACTCTTATAATTACCTGTCACCATGCTTCCAGGGACTGGCTAGAGACAAGGGAGCTGCACGCCCGGCAGCAGAGTGCTGACTGAGAGATAAAAATTGGGGACATGCCTGTGGCTCGCTCATCCTGACTATGCTGGGTGGGGAGATATGCCTGCTGATACAGCCCCCCGATAGATAAAGCATTTAAGCGGCCCCAAACAATAGCACCTGTGCTCCAGGGTCAAAAGAAAGCTTCGGACGAGCTTGACGGCACCGCCAAGGAACCACTTCTATATTTAAATGCACTGCGTTTTTTTGCAGAAAAAGTAGACATCTCTGAAGTTGTGTCAGTTTGATTTATTGACTTGCATGAATCATCTTTTGTTGTAATGGCCAGTTTTAGACTTAGAGACTGCCTGCCACCTGCTTTCCCTCCCACGATCGCCAGCCCACTTGCCTCATGAGGAAGCTGAGAGATTTCTCGAAGTGCTGTATCTCACTCCTTCGACGTGTTTGGCCATTTTCAGGGCTCAACTACAGGTCCAACTTTTGGTCTTGAGTCCACTTACTTTTAAAAGATATCACTCTTGCAAGTAGAAGGTGATCTGGGGGGATTCAGGGCTATCCAAGCCCTCTGAACTTACCTTTGTGACATGAATAAGTGAAAGGCTCCAACCCTGGAATCAGAAGATTTGATTTTAGGATAAGCTTTCCATCTTAAAAGGAGTAGTTCAGGGAAAAAAAAAAAAAAATCACTTCTTTCAGTTTCTTCATTTATAAAACATGAAATGTAATCCTTTGTCTTTCTGTTGCTGAGGTTGGCTGCCAAGTATAAATGAGATACTATAAGTGAAATCACATTTTGATCTTTAAAGCACTATGCAAGCTATAATGTAATAATAATGGCGGGGATACACACTGCTTCCTGGCAAGCAGCAAGGATGGAAATAACAGGGAGACCTACCTTGTTGTGCTGTCCTGCTGTTTTGACATTTGGATGTATTTGCCTTTTATTCAAAATTAAAGAGTTAAGGTGGATTGTTTTTATAAGTAGTTGTGAAACAATTTAGTATACCACGAGCTAATAGTATTTATGTCTGTTGATTCATATATTTATTTATTCACTTAGTTATTTGTTCTCTGGTGTATTTTTAGCCCTCCAAGGACCTCATATCCCTTGATCAAGTCCCCTTCACCCCATACCAGGTCTTTGTTCAAGATTACATAAAAATTTAGCTTCTAAATAGAGACATCAGCTACTTAGACAAGAGACTCAGTAGGAGGTCTGTTTATTATACTAAATGATAGTCCTTTTGTAAAAAAGAATTTGCAATAAGTTACAAGGAGATGGGATTTATAGAGGATCTTTTTAAATATGTGTATTTAGAAGAATAAATAAAAGAAGGCATGTCAACACACAGGTTGTAACATGGGTACAAAGAAAAGAGAGAACCTTATATGGGCTTGTTTCCCATCATGTGCCTGTCTGGTTTTGTCTTTGGGTCTTCATCTAATTTGGATATGACCTTGTTTGCATTGAACTGATATGGAAGGTATCATTATAATAAATACACCAAAAGAATTAGGTTGCAAAGATTCAGATACCTAGGAAGCTGTTCGGTTGGCCCTACTACAGCCAGGATTTCTGTAGGTAAATGATCCAGTCATACTTTTCCATTGACTGGTAAAACTATAAACTAGTGGGTTCAGAAGATCAGCATATTTTCAGAGCGATGTTATATAGATAGTGCTGCCAAAGTAAAATGAACTTCTGAGCCAAATTAATTAATTACTATCTATGGAATATCCACGTGGTTGAAACTTGACAAGAGTATACAACTTGATCAGAATTCATATTGGCTTCTTGAAGAGTTGTATGTATCTTTATTGTACACTAGAGATACAATAAAACCATAACCTAGAAATTACTAAAATACAAGCAATTAAGTGGCCTGAAAATAAGATGATGGTATAGCAGGCATCTACTGAGTTAAGATAGAAGGGAAGAAAAAAACATTTTTTTGGTTCAACACTAGATTTTTATGTCAATAAAATCGAAGGACCAACAGCTGGAATTAGAAGGCCTGGGTTAAATCCAAGTGATGCTCATCTTGAGATGGTAGGCATGCATCAATAGGACGTGTGTAGCATTCTTCAGAAATCACAGCCCAACTCTAATCCTTCAGACTTTGTGTATCAGGGATGGTGATCAAGCTTTGCTCCATCTAAGGGCATGTTTTGAGACTGTCATACTCATACGTGGATTTAAGAAATTGATAGTGGCCAACTGAAAACAAGATACTATAAGCGGTATTGATAATAAGAAAGAATTATCTTTAACTTAACTATATTAATAACAATCATTAATGAATAATTAATTAATACCAAAAAAATGGAGTCTTCTTATAGAGTAAATAATTAGCTTAAGGGTAACCCTCCCTTAAAATGTGGATGTAAATATATTATGTCTAAGGTTGAAGACCAAACTTGCAACATTATTGTATCAGGAGAACTCTCTACCTCTGTTCAGGTACCACTGTGCACTCTGTAATCTACATCATCCACTAATTTGGACCAGAATTCATAGTCAAATGGGATAGGTAAAAACATCTACTGAACTCTCCAAATACTGATTTGAACCCTGCTGACCACACATTGACTTTTTAGCACTTAGTATAGTAGTAGGCACTCGATATGAATTTCCAGGAGTCAATACCTCACCTTGGTCTCCATCCAAACTTCAGAGGCATCGTTTTACATTTTATTCCTTTGCATTGGAATGGATATATTAATCACAAAGCATTTTTACAACCACGGCTTGGATGTGTTGTTCAAAATTCTGGCTTTAAAATACAGAAGCTTTATGACCCCCAAAATTGTATTCTTGAATTGTTTCTAATGCCTCAGCTGGGCTTTTCCACTTGCTTGTGCTATATCAGATTCTGGGCAACATAGAACACGTCCGTTGTTTCACTCTCCTTGGATGTGATAATGATGTGCAAAAGGCCCTCCACCTATGAATACCTGTAAATGATTGATGTAGTTGCAGAGGGGAAATTGATTATTGTCGTTTCCTAGGCTGAGCATTAGCTGGAGGATGTCTCTATTCCCCCCTATTAAATGATCCCTCAGCTGCTGCTACTGGGGTTAAAATCTATTTCTTTGCAAACAAGTGCTCCGTTTCCAGGGTATTGCTGTGTATCTCTTTTTGTATGCTTTACATGTTGATTGTAATTGAGAAAAATCGCAGTGTCAAATGATACCAGAAATAAGAAACAGAACTCACAACATATTTCTTTTCTTTGTACAGTCGATATCCCTTTCTCTGGCACCTCTTGTTCATTTTGCCAAAGACTTTTATTGTCCTGCTGAAGTGTATTCTTAGGTGACTATTCTCTTTATTGTGGTTCTTGTTTTCAGTTTACCACGAATGGGAAGTCATCATGCTGCTAGGTAGGTGTTACTTTGTTCATGAATAGGGTTACTGTGTGGGGAGGATAGAGTAAAGAGAATGCAGCAACGAAAAGGAAAAATGCTTTCTATGTATATTTTCGTTTTCTCTGCTGATTACTTTCAAAGCCTCTGAGCTCACATTGTGACCTCTGATTTAGGCATGTTTTTGTGGTTCTGCATTGATTGAGACACTGCTGTGTTGGGTTGACTTTTCTTCCAGCTGAGACGGTAAAGCACAGCAGTACTATAGAACAGAATTGGAATTAAGGAGCATGCAAATTGTGTAAGTCAGGTCCATGGGCAGACAATAGCCCTTCACTCTGGCTGTAGTTGATAACCTAGAGAAGGAAGGCTGTCGCTTGATTGGATTAAACCTGCTATTGCACATGCACAAAAGGCCAAAATTAAACAGAATTGTCTCTGAAACAAAGGGAGAGTTTCTGAAAATAGCTAGTGAAAGGGCACATTTTCTCCAAACCCTTCTGCAATGGGAAGAGCTGCTCTCAAAAGAGCTTGCAGAGTCATTGGAATATATATTTGAAAATAGATTTGTTCTTTGACCAAGGATAACTTAGTGAAGTAAACTTGGGTCAAACAATGGAAATAATGTTCCATAAGGGAAACAAAACACTGTTTTATATGGGGAAAAAAGGAGCTTGCTTGGTTAGCAACTTAAAGAATTTTAATACCATGAGAAGTTCTGCCACTCATCCCAAAGGATATTTTTAAATTCCCCATGGTACAGCCTTTTGGCTTGACTCAAATCTGCTCTTGGAACTTAGACATTTTCCAAGATCGTTTAAAATAGGCCTAGACTTATGGAAAAAGAAAGAGATTGCCTGAGGAGGGTAAATTGAAGAACAATTGAGTAAAAAGGAAATTTAAAATCCAGTAATAAATAATTTGAAGATGACCTATGATTCAATCAATCCGGTTATTTTTTTAAAAAATCAGTAATGTCTTAAATATTGACATTGTGGTAAACACTTCATGTATGTCACTGTATATGGTCCTTACAACATAATTGCATGTAGCTACTATTGTTCCCATTGTACATATTAGACATTGGATTAAGGCTATGTTAGATGTTAATTCAATAATTTATATAAGATTACACGGTTAGTGAATGTCAGAGATAAAGGTCAAACACAGCCTGTACTGGAATGCCCATCTTCTTGATCACTGCACTATTATTTCCCAAAATGAGATCTGCAAAATTGAGTCCTTAGCAGCAGTTGTTGAAATATCTCTAACAAATTAAAGGATCGCTGTAAGCTATAACCTGTATAACCTGTATTTCACCCTAGCTCCCACCTTGGTGTGTTACATGGGATATTTATTAAAGCACTGAAAGTTCTGAAGTTAATTAATCTATTATACTTTTTAGAAATCCAAAACATCCCCAATATAGTTAATAAAAATCCTCTTTATAGCACCAGCCAGAAGCATCCTCATTTTCCTATGCTGTTGGTCAATGATTCCCTGTTTAAAGAAAGATGTGTTAAGTGCCTACCAAGTCAAAGCCAATGTTTTAGGCTTTGTTCACAATTGAAGCCTCTGCCCTTGAAGCGTACACAACCAAGTAGGTGTTAAGGGTGCAGAAGACAAGTGCACAGATATCTGTAATGATGATTGCAATTGAGTAGAGAGAGGCTAACAGCCATGGAAGAAATGATGAAGGGGCAGGTCAGTGATTTTGAGGAATTGTCAATTATTGCTAGTAGGTGACAATGTGCTATCTGTAGCATAAGCTTATTTTAATTGCCAATAACTTTGATATCTAATAAAAAGAAAAAAATTTAGATTTGTTCAATCAAATGGCTTATGACTAGTAATGAAGCATGATGATTATATGGTATCTAATCAGAGATTAATGTTGGGAAGATGATTGCTACTATTAATATGTTATATCTGAATCATGAGATGTATGTTGAATATGCCAGTGTTTCCTTATGGCCTTAATAAAGAAACTTGTACCCAGGCCAGACACTTTGCATTCTACTTAAATCCTTGCATTCTACTTAAAATGCATGTGTATATTGATCTAAAGGGATACTGAAAAGTAGACATACCTGAATTACACTAGATACTGTGATTATTATAAAGCTGTATCAGAACTTGGACCTTCATATTAAAATATATATATAATATATAATTTATATACATTATATATAATAATATATTATATACAATAGCTATTATATAGAATATTTTATATATTCACATATGAATATATAATATATATTTATATACAGTCACATATAATTTTTATATTATTTTATTTAATTATATTATTATATAATATAAAAGTAATATCTAATTATGTATATATCAATAATATAATTATATATTATATTATTAAATTATATTGTAATTATTTATAATATGTGTGAATATTATAAATAATATTTATAAATTATATGACTTATAAATAAATGACTTTCTCAAGAATTTGTAAGTCAGGTCAAATAGACTATGAATTGAAAACCAAAGCCCTAAATAATGAACAAAGTCAGAGATCATACAAAATGAGATTCTGAAAATAAAACTTTTTTTTCCCAACCAAAAATAAAACTTAAATCACAAAATGGAAGAAAGAATTAGGTGAGTCAGATGATATCTAAGAGAGCTGAATTCTTCAATAAATCTTGAACATTCACTTCCTAAGAATCAGGATTTGGCAAGATCTGAGAATAATTAGCAGTGTTGGCAAGATGGGCTTCAGAGTTTTGCAATGTACTCAACACACATACACACACACACACACACACACACACACATGCACAAACTGATGGCATCAGAAGTAGATTAAAGTGGGGCTTTGTTATTTTTTGAAGGTTAGATATCCTATCCCTGAAGACATAGCTTTACCAGTCTTTGGAGCTGCATATCTATCTGTTAAAGGGCAATTGCCGAAATTTCAAGTGTTACGTGGGAATATTCTGGGGTGGTCAATGTATAGAGGGCATCTCCTTAACTTTTGAACTATTGGTTTATGGAACAACTACTTGATAATTTTAAGTTTTGATTTAACACATACAGTCAGATCAGGTAAACGCTAGTGTGGTTTTTTTTAGAGCTTAGGCTTGCTAAAAGATTTCCAGTATTTGACTCCTAAACAAGAGATCAGTATATACATATATATATATAAATAATATTTTGTTATATATATTTGTATACAATATATTTTTGTATATATTTTTATATATTTTATACATTTATATATATAATTTGATATATATAAAAGTTAAATATATAGTATATATTTATATATAATATATGTATATATAAATATATATTAAAATATATATATATTATATATACAATAAATATATATATATAATATATATTTGTATATATACAATATATTCCTTATGAAGGCAAGTCAGTTCCAAGTAGGGTTGGTGTGATTCTTAACAGTATCACTTTAACTTTTCCCATTCCATATCCAAATTTGGCTTTCTACTGAATGACCATAATAGATTGGAATTACCAAGACAGAACAACCTGGAGCCTCTCGGGTGAGGATTTACAAAGGTCAGGCAAACTATCAGGGAAATTTTGTGATTCCCGTTAGCCAATTCTTTTCTAGGCACTAGAATGAAGAGCAGAAAAGCTCTTACAGAAATATCTGCCTAAGGGTGTTCTGAACTCCTGCCCATTCAAGAGAAAATGAGGACAAAACTTTGAGTTCAGTGATGTTCCATTATGTATAGAATTAAGGATTTGGATCTTCTTAGAACAGCTGTTTTGGACAGAACTGACTTGTGTAGTAGACTAAGGAGGGAACGAACCATTTATCAGAGTCCTAATCAAGCTACCCACTTAGAGGGATGAAATTAAGCTCTTCAAACATCCCAGTTTAGAAGCAGAGGCTTATTTATCAGGGGTAAAATTCGTAAGTGGAAAGTAGTGGCACTGCAAATTTGAAAATTCTTTGGTTGGAAATGTCAGGAAGCCAACTCAAATTGACTTCAGATTAAAAACAGGGGGTTATTTGTTTGCCAATATATCCAGGAAATCCAGGGGTTGATCATATTCTGTGTTAGATTTTAGGGCCAAAATAATGTTGAGATTTTCTGTTTTTTTCCTCTCTCTCCCTCTCTCTGCAGTCTTTCTTTTTCTCTTATTTTCAGCTCTGCTTATTTCTGTTTCTCTTTGTATATTGATCTCATTCGAGCCCTGTCACCGACAGACTTGGTCATGAATGTCTTCCAAACCAAAACCTTCTGACTTATAACCCTGAGAGAAGAAAATACTTTCTTTCCCAGCAACCATCTACCAAATCACATACTCTAATTAGCTCTCCCTGGGACTTGTATTTAACTCTTGGACCAATCACTTTGCATAGAAGTAAGGAGTATTATGATTAACCAGGCAAGGTCATGTGCCTATGCTTCTGGCCAGTGGACTTGTATAAACTTGGAAATTTTCAATTTTCTAAGAAATAATAGGGAGAGGGACAGATAATTTTCCAGTGATAAAAATGATGTGGGCAGAAAAACACAGCAGTGATTCCCATTATGGTGACTATTTGATGTAAAGCAATATATTCTCACAGTCATGAATTTACCGAGCAGAGGCTGTATTGATAAATATTACTTTTGGATCTTGCACTGACTAATGCTAAGATTTCTCCCAAATTGGTTCCTTATTTAAGGGAAAGCCAAGAAGTCAAACTGGGTTTCAAGGCACCATTGGTAACAACAAAGATATATCAGCCCAGCCTGTGGCCAAGTTTCAGTCCTGCCATGATGTTTCCCTTGAGATCCATTCACAAGAGACAAAAAGCTTCCTGGTTCTTCCTTTATCTCCGCTAAAACAGCTGCATTGAAGCAAGGTTTTATTTCACATTGATCTGATTCTTCTTTCTTAGTATAGTAAAATTTAGGAGCTAGAGCAACTAACACATTTTCTGGTAGGCAGTAATGATTACAAGGTTGTTACAATCGCTTTCTTATCACAGAACTTGCAATTCTGGTAGAAGTAAAGGATACTCACTCTCCTTTATCTCTCACGATGTGATAATCACAAGTGGAATACCTAGGAATTTTGAAACACATGCCGCTTGCCAGTGGCTTTGCATCTTTCTCTGATCTCTAAGATATAGCAGCTGTGATGCATTTTGTTTGTAATGTTAAGTTAATTTAAATAGTTAAAAATAAGCTTGAAGATAAGTTGAGATATCAAGCCTACTTTGGCAATTGAAGTATATTTACAGATCTGTTAATTAACTGTAAGGAGTTAACAATTTTTGACTTCACATATAAAATGTCCTCAATCTTCTTCTGTATGCCTTGGAGTGTTTACTTTTTGATATTTTATTTTTCAATTCTATGTGGATTTATTTCATTGGTTTATATGAACAAATTCCCATATCAATGGAAAGTAAACTAGAGTTAAAGACTGGGAAGCAGTTTTCTTATTTCAATTTTCCCCATTGGTTCTGTCTGTCTTAGCACTATTTCCTCCAGTTTTATTGAGCAATAATTGATGTATATCACTGTGTACAGCACGGTGATTTGATTTATATATACTGTGAAGTAAATACCATAATAGTTTCGGCTGACATTCATCTTCCCATATAGATAGAAGAAAAAGAAAAGAAAGAAGAAAAGAATGCAGTGGGGGAAAAAGTCTCCTTGTGATGAGAGCTCTTAGGATTCACTCTTAACAGCTTCCCAATGGGGACACCTGGATGGCTAAGTCCAGTAAGCATCCAACTCTTGATTTTGGCTCAGGTCGTGATTTCAGAGTCAGGAGATCAAACCCCGCATCAGGTTCTGCCCAGGCATGAAGCTTGCTTAAGATTCTTTCTGTCCTTCTCTCTCTGCTCCTCTTCTCTCAAAACAAAACTAAAATATAACAAAATTATATATACAAATATAATATATATATATGTATTATATGTATTTATGACTTCTTTAGCCATTCCTCTGTCTGTGGACACTTAGGCTGTTTCCATGTCTTGACTATTGTAAATAATGCTGCTATGAACATTACAGTGCATATATCTTTTCACTTCAGTGTTTTTGTTTCCTTTGGCTATATTCCCAAAAATGGAATTGCGGGATCAGATGGTAGTTCTATTTGTAATTTCTAGAGGATGCCCCATACTGTTTTCCATGGTGACTGTGCCAATTTACAATCCCACCAAGAGTACACAAGTGTTTACTTTACTCTCCATCCACTATTAGCATTTATTATCTCTTGCCTTTTAGGTGATGACCATTCTAACAGGTGTGAGGTGCTATCTCATTGTGGTTTTATTTTGCAATTCCTTAATGGATGATGTTGAGCATCTTTTCGTGTACATTTTTTCGTGTATATCTTTTCCTGTTGCATTTTATATACCTTCTTTGGAAAAATGTCTATTCAAGTCCTTTCCCTCCTTTTAATTGGGTTATTTGGTTTTGCTGTTGAGTTATATGACCTCTTTATACATTTTGGAAAATAACTACTTATCAGATACATGGTTTGCAAATAGTTTTTTTTTTTTTTCTCATTTGATCAGTTGGCTTTTCATTTTACTGATGGTTTG
This sequence comes from Procyon lotor, assembly GCA_028646535.1. Classification (NCBI taxonomy): domain Eukaryota; kingdom Metazoa; phylum Chordata; class Mammalia; order Carnivora; family Procyonidae; genus Procyon; species Procyon lotor. Next base: position 77,951,995 of record CM053605.1, on the reverse strand, counting down.
TTGATGTAGTTCCACTTGTTTATTTTTTATTTTGGAGAAGAAGTAAAATGAATTCTAAAATGAATTCTACATCTAAGTTTTTAAGTTGTTATCAGTGTAAAATAAGTTGATCTAAGTTTAAGGTATTTTGTGACAGTAGGAGGGGCCGCTCCAGGCTACTCTTATTTTCCCAACGAGGCTCTCTAGTCGGAGAGGAGCTGGGAGTTACCCTCAGCCTTGGCTATGTTCTCAGATGCTAAGCCCTGCAGATTTCCCTGCAATCGCTGTGGTACAAGATCTGAGTAAGGGCTCCCCTAAAACAACCCACAATGCTGAGAGAGGCTGTTTGTCTCCCCCGCCCCCCGCCCCTGGGTTGCGGTTTCCCACCGGAGGAACTGGAGGCTCAGAGGAGACCTTTCTGAGTAGTGCTGCTTTGGTCTGGGGGAGGGACTATGCGTAGCTGCTCCTCTTACCCTTCTAACACAGTCTGTCTTCGTCTCCAGGGTGTGGGGGGCTTTAGGCTTACCCCTGTGTTCTTGAATACTCTTGGTGGTATCTTTTTCTTTGGTAGATGATAGCTGTTCTCTTGAGGAGGGAGCAAAGTCAGGAACAACGAATGTCACCAACTTGGTTTTAGCATTTTAAAAGTACCCTTGGCCAAAATAGAAGACTTGAACTTTTTTTATTTTTATTTCTACAATTAAATTTTGAAAAGGATTGGGAAAACATATATAATGGGATAGGATGAGAAAAAAAT
>CM053605.1:77928333-77950759 GCA_028646535.1 Procyon lotor | reverse complement strand
AGCAATAAAAAAATCCAGTAGAATACATAGGATTTCATATATTTTAGGCAATACTTTGTGAATGTGATTCACATGACTAATTTTGGCATTAGTGAGTTTAATATTTTATTTTCTGGAAAAAAACACGGAGCTAAAATATTCATTTTACCCAGATGTTTTTTCTTGCATCAAAACTGAGTAGGCACACAATTCTGTCAGGTCTACACAAACTTAAGGGATATACTGTGGAAAGATTTACTCATTCAGTCATTCATTTTTCAAAGGTATTTATTGAGTAACACAAGGTGCTGAAACTATTCTCTACTGCTTTACATAAAACCAAATGAATAAGTTTTAAAAGTAAATAAGGCAAAGGATGTCATCCACATTATTGCCAAAATAGCTGTAATGATTAAAAGCAAATTCTAGGGGTGTCCGGGTGGTTCAGTTGGTTAAGCATCCAACTTTTGATCTCAGCTCAGGTCTTGATCTCAGAGTGGTGAGTTCAAGGCCTGCACTGGGCTCCACACTGGGTCTGAGCCTACTTCAAAACAAAACAAATTCTAGGTAACCCATAAAATTTCGACTATATTTTATATTGGTCAAATCGCTGAATTGCCACTCATTAAGAGGAAAAATAGTAAGAAAAAGAACATATTCAGAATTAAACAATCAGCATTATTATAAAAGAGAAGCAAATTTCTCTAACGAGTGACACTGGACTCAGAATTAACTCCTTTCAATGGTCAACCATCTACATTAGTTTCTTGAAGGCCTTACTCATCTGTTTAGATTTGATACAAATTCAAACAAATCGAAAATGATTTTCATTATTATTGTTTATTTTCCCCTCACAGTAAAACCAGGGGGAAAGAACTATTTTCTCTATATGATTATAAAATTAAAAGAGAAAAATGTAAAATGTAAAAGAGGAAAAAAGATGCTGATTTAGGATTTCCTCTCCTGGTGTCAATTTTCATTGCAGTGTGTAATGTTTTATGTTGGTGTTAGCCATCTCAGATCCTAGTTTTTCTAACAAATGCTTTGGCCTCCTCATAGGAAATGAGGTGTATGTGGCTGATTGCTCTTTCGGATGAATGATGGAGGAGACGTTCTGGATTTTGCTAACACTTCCAATGACGTCCATATCATCAAATCCTAAGGAACTTTCTGTACCTTCATCTTATTCCATCTGTCAACAGCACATTTGTGACCACCACAATTTCTTCACATAGCCCTCCTGGTTTATTTCCTCCACTAACTGCTGCTTCTTTTCTGTCTTGTTTGTTTTCTTGTTTGTTTGTCTGTTTTATTCTTCTTCATCCGAGAATCTAAATGTAAGTGTACCCAAGGCCTTGGTCTTGTTAACTTGTCTTCTCCCTATATACTCTCTTGCTAATTGACCTCACCCAATGCCATAGCTTGAATATCATTTCTACTTGACAATTTCCAAAGACTTTTATTTTTTCCAGTCTGGGCCTCTTTAATGACGTCTAGACTTGTGTATCCAACTATCAAATTGAAATCTCTATTTAAATGTCTAAAAGGCTCAAATTTAATATGTTCAAAAATAAACTTTTAATTCAAAATGTATATAATCTTCTCCTGGTTGACTATCTCAAAAGATGGATTTCTATACTACCATTTTATTGGGTTGCAAACTCTGGTATCACCTTGGTATCGTGGTCTGGTATCTCACCTCTCTTGCACTTGAGGCCGATCTGTTATTAAACATGCCTTTGAATTATATGAAAACATGGACACTCTTTATCACTTCTAATCACCTTCATTTCTCACATGGTTCTTATCAGTACCCTCTCACATAGTTTCCCTGGATCCCTTCTCTCACCACTCCCCATCTTGATCATCTCTACTCCAGCCACATCATCTTCCTTGTTTGCCCTTAAACACACTCACGTCAGCCCTGTGGAGTACTTCATACTGTGCTCTTTCTCGAGTTCCCTCATTGTCTCTTCCTCAGTTTCTAGAGATCTCTGCACATGTATACCCTTAACAAAGAAACCTTTCCCAACCATCCCATATAAAAGTAGCATCCCTTATTCTTACCTTCTACCCAATTACTACTACCTAATGGATTTTATAAATTTATTTATCTCTGTCTCTCATCACTAGAATATAAGCTCCATGAGAATGAGCACTCAGATTTTATTTACCATTGTGGCCCAAGCAGCTAAAATAGTACACTTAAAAAAAAAAAAGTAAGGACTAAAAACAAAACAAAACTTATTTATTTTTTTTTAAACAAAACTTATTTATTGAATAAATAAATCAATAAAAGCATGTTCAAACTTAGGACAGTCATTATCTGGCTTATTTAATTGCCTTTTAGCCAGATTAGTCTCATTTGGCAGTATTTTTTATTTCCAAAGTGTAACTGGGGTGGTATGATTAAGATACCTTAATTTCTGATTGAAGGAATAGTGACGTGATACTGGATTAGCATATTATGGCTTACTGTTTGGGTTAGAAGCTTCATGGGGTGAAAACCCACACTAACAAAGCCCCAGAGATGATTAATGTGGTTCACCTGTAACTCACAACCAGCAATTTCTCATAGCTCTTGTAAGCAACTCTGCTGACTCTCAGGAATTATCCTAGTAAGTAATAAATCACAAAAGTAATTAAAATGCCCCCTTAGAGTTCACTAGACTTCTTATATTCAACCCCACATCCAATTGTCTGAGAGAAATTATTGACTAAGATTCAGGATCAGAAAATAGTACAAAGCCATTCTTGTGAAGTATATTGTAAGATATGTTATTTTCATTTTTTCCCCTGTGCCTTTTTTAGTTTCTACATTCAAGAGTATGACCTTGACATAGAAGAGTGTTGGACAAAGAATGGGCAGGAAATAATCTATTCTCTTAAGGCGTAAATCCATCCCCTTAAAACTGGAAAATAAAACTTGATCAGAGTATCACACTTATAATTGAGCTCAATGTCACCTTAACCACAAATAAAGCATTCGAAGGGAAGCACGTTAATAGGGTTGACATATTTCATGATGTCAGCTGCAACAAAGTCTGTGTGACCAGACAATTGGCCCAAATTCTAAAAGAGGGGCAATCCTTTTGAGTGCTCACCCTCTTTTGCCTTACCTCTCTTCTGTTCCCCCCACTTTTTCCCACAGGAACACTGTGTGATTCCAGGAACTGTATGTTCCGCCCTATCAGGCCAGCTAGCTGCTCTTTGCAGAGCACATACTTGCCTTAAAAAGTCTTCTCTTTTGCTATGGGAGATCTGGGAGGTCTTAAATTTTTCTGTGTCTATTTAATTCATTTATGCCCTTTAAGATTCCACCTTTCTTTTCTACCAAGAGCAAGAATTTCTTGAGAGTGGAGAGGAGAAGAAAACCAGGGGAAATTGTCATGATAAGGACACCGGACACCTGAACATTAGGTGGAAGAGAAGGCTTTTCCTGAAACCTGGGTTAGGAAATTTGCGGGGACCTCACTTGACACAGACCTTGTATACTCTACCCTCCTTGATCTCAAGTTATTTAAGATGCCATGATGCCTGTAATTATGGTTGCTCTCCCTGCCCTAGAGGAAGTTACGGGGCAGAGAAACTGTCATGAGTTACCCTCCCTATCTCCCACCTACATTCATCCTCCTTACCTCCCACAGAAGAATGGGGAGAAGACTTGGAGAAATCTTTCATCATTTCAGATTCTCATTATAAAAATTGTGAAAGGATCAACTGAATAATAAATGAAAAAATTGTCTTTGAGATGCTGAAGAAAAGTGTTGTATTTATAGAAAGTACCATGTCATGAATTTTTTTCACTACAAAACACTTCACACTGCCATATAACACCCCAAGACTTTAGTAAAAGTGTTTGTTATTTCTGTACACCTCTCCAGAAATATTTTTAGATGCTTCAAAACTCCTCTTTTTCTCTCTCTTCTTTTTCTTTCTAGTTTGTCTATTTTTGTTCCTTCCTTTACAATTCTCATTATGAGAAATTTCTCCCCTGTTTGCAGCTTAATAACTGGGTCAATCAGACACACTCAGGCTTAGAAAAGAAATTAGAGGTCACCAAAAGTAGAGAAAAGAGAAAAAGCAATAGATTAATTTTAGAAATAAAAATTTATTGTGCAGTTATTTATTATTTATTTATATATTACATAAATAATATACATATAATTATTTAAATAATTATATATAATAATTATATATAATAAATAATAATAATATATATAAAATATATATATAAATAATAATATTTATTATTATTATTTATTTATTATTTACACTGGAAAAAATTACTAAAGGGGCTGGAGGCATAGAAGTACTACGGACTTCAGTATATATATATATACTAAATATATATATATTTAGTGTATAAATACTCTGTCTCTCTCTCCATAGATAGATAGATAGGTAGACAGATATACTTAAAAGTAAAAATGACACAAACAGGCAAATTGAAACAGCTAGGGAGTTTCTCAAGTATATGATTTTTTTCCCCCCTAAGGAAATGTCTAGAAAATTTGCCCATCTTGGATTCCTCATTTTCTGGCTCTAAAGGAAGTTCGCAGCCTGAGTAGGCATGAAGAAAATGACCTCTGGGACTGAGCTGCTCATCTAATTGATGTGAACGTTGAGCTTTAGGAGGGGGGTACCATGGTGCCCGTATAGGCGCTGGAAGAGGTAATTTGTTAAATGGCTCCCGGTGCTGTGTTCATTTGTCTCACACCAGGAGCTTTTGCTCTCATGACATAGCATATAATATTCTCCTGGCTCTGGAGGGCTGGGCCTGGGAGAGGTAATGAAGCATGGTGAATCGGGCCATGTAGGACATGATATGGAAGAGGAGGAGCAGAAAGAAAATTGTGAGGAGGTTCCTATTTGGCGTTAATTACTCTTATCTGACATTGCCTGTGAGCCAATGTACACCCATATATTAAGTCATATTTCAAACTTTTAGCACAGATTTCTTTATGTTTATAAGCCTAAGAGACCCTTTTTGACTTAGATCAAAAAATAATTAATTTGGCTCGCTCATATATAATACATTATAGTAAATATGTAACATCATATAAAATTAAAATAACAGTTTCTTTACTAGAAACAAAAATTAGAATTTCCTTTTTAGTATTTTTGAGCATTCTAGTGCTCAAATAGTGGAGAATCTATATGAAAAAAAGTCCCCTGTGAAAAAAAGTGTCCCATGTGAAAAAACGTTTTCAGACTGTTACTAATTATTGACAGAATTATTCTCTATGTTTTGTAGATGGAGAAACTGCAAGTCACATAGCTATTTTTTTATCATGTTAAGCTAGCCTCCATATAGCACATCATTAGTTTTTGATGTAGAGTTCAATGACTCATTAGTTGCATATAAGGGACCTGCATTTATTAAACCTGCATTTGACTCATACCAGTGCTATTTTCACTGCACACACACATTTTTGAAGGAAAAACCTATATTCTCTATGAGCAGTGATATTTAGCAATAGTTGCTCGGCTGCAAGAGGGTGATTATAGCCGTTGCTCATGCACAATATTGTGTCGTGGAGTTGAAGTGCAATGAGCTAATACTAACATGTTCCTTCCAACTTAGTCCTCTTTGATTAACAGGCTCTGTGGACCTGGAGAAATTACTCTGCTTCTCTGAATCTCAATTTACTTTTCTGTAACAGCAACGAACGTGTTGGCTCATGCCATCAAACACAAGCACTTCCGAGGACTCACCATGAGTTGGGCACGATGCTAGTTGCTAAGATTAGTAAGAGAAACAAGGCATCAAGCCTCTAAAAGTGCTTAAATCTTATGGAAAGAATTAGATTAGATGAATTCTTAAATCCTTTCAAGCTTTACATTTCTGGGGTCTAACTGTGTGCTAGATACCACAATCCTATCACCATTGGTAGACAAATTTGGGGGCATTTAGAGGAAGTGTGAACAGAGTCGTTGCCACCATTGCCATCCACATGAATGCCCACCTTGTGTTGGAGTCATTTCTCATTTCTAGCTAAGCAGTGATACAAGGGAGAAAGCTCTACACTTGTTGAAGATGAGCTGTGCAATGAAATTGGAATAAATGTAGAGAAAGGAGACCCTTTGGCAGAAGCAGCAAGATGTCTTAGACCAATATTCTTTGAAGTTTGTTTCCATTATGAATTTCTCCCGAATTTTCTTTTTCAGTGTGCTGTTGTTTGGGGCTCAGAACAACTTTCCCTCCAATCTCAAAGCTGGGCACCTACCACTTGTTTGATTTATTCTCATCCAGCCAAATTTCACCAGGTTTCACAGTGTCCTGCTGGGGACCCAGAATGTGACACTTTGCTGCAGCGATAGCAAAGAAGGATGTAAAGCCTGTGGAGCTTTGTTTGGAAAAGTTAAGGCGATAAACTTGATCTATATATCTGCTGTGTTTGTGTGTGTTAAGTGTTCCACTTAATATGCATGTCTGAGAAATAAAACCAATGTCTAGTTAAAAAACAGGATGAATCAGAACAATAGTATTGACGAAATGGGGACACACTGCGTAAGTGTCAAAAGACAGGACATTTTGTTTTTACATATCTTATTTCAATCTTTATTTTTCCACTTTCTTAACATCAATCTGACAAAACTTTGAACCGCACAAACAACAAAAAATAAGACTAAAAAAAGGAGATTCAAAAATTTTCAACTTTTGAAATTAGAGGATGGATCAATTAATTTAATTTCTAAGGAGCCATGGGTCTTGTTTTGATGGAATTAGAAGGCTGATGTATATAGTGATTGACCTTGGAGAAGATTATTGACTATGCTAATAACTTGCATGGCTAAACATTTGTTTAGCTTGGGGATTACTTCTGAAATCAGACAAGTATGGTGACAAGGTCCTGGAAAACATCAACAAATATTTTATATAAACAAGATCTATATGGGAAGAGTAGCATTGAGTTAAGACTTTATAAGATGTCTTTCTTAATATTGGGAGTTTATGGAGTCTACTGTGTAAAGATAAATGCCAAAATACAATAAACCTTATTAGTTTCTAGGTTACTTTTTGCTGCTTTTCAGAGTTCCGCCATGCTGTTATATAAGATGATGCCACAAACTAAAGCATTTAGGGTTAAAGAGCCATGATTTATGATTTATGCAACTTATTTTCAAATGACAAAATATACAGAGAAGGAAGGAGGAAAAGAAGAGACAAGGAGACAGAGAACAGAAGATATTTAGATGGAGACAGAAAAAGAAAAATAAACTCATATGGATGAAGTATATACAAGAATTCTTTGTACTATTCTTGCAACTTTTCTGTATTTTTGAAATTGATTCACAATGTGAAGAGTCTTTACAAAACATAATCAGTAGTGCAGAATCTTTCCACAAAAGTAATTTTCTGGGAAAAAAAAAAAGTGCCAAAAGCTGGCAATTGCTAACAATATCAATCATGCACATTCTTTGTTTTCTTCTGCTTTCTATGGCTAATGCTGATCAGCAGTACCTCTTCCCACTGGAATGTTCTGGAAGAAAAGTTGCACTTTCACTGGCTCTACTGTTATTCCTGATTCACTGTCATGAAGCACACAGTCTAAAACTTCTACCTATTCTACAGTCTGTAGTTTACATATAGGATGTGAACTTCATACTGCATACAAACCAGAAAGGAAGACCTGGTGCTTTTAAGGGTGTGTGTGTGTGTGTGTGTGTGTGTGTGTGTGTGTGTATGTGAGCTGCTTTGAGAATTAAACTTATTGAACACCAGAGGTGTGCTTAACATTAACTAAGGAAAATAATTTTTAATTTTATTTAATTTTTACTAACAGTGATCAGACATAGCTAGTGGCTACCATATTTGGCAGATCAGGAGTATGTTATTCTTGCAATTATATGATCCTGTCTTTTAACATAGTATTGAAAACTGTAGGAAGGACTCCATTTTATTTCTAAATTTTATCAAAATTTTTGGATTCCAGCACCACTCATGTTAAGTAAGTAAGATGAGGGATATTACTAGAGAGTGAGATCTTAAAGGAATCTCATGAAATTCAAATCTTATAGAAATCCAGAATGACAAAAAAAGAGAAAACAACTTTCTGGTCGCTTGTGCATGTGGGATCTTAGCCATATAGAGAGGAAAGCTGTTTCTTCATTGTCACCTGGGTTTTGTTATCTGCTTTGATAAAGACAGAGTATTTATATTTAAACTGAATTTGCATCCCTCATTGTTTCTTAAGATGGCTTGAAAAGAGATTATTCCTTAATACAGTATTTTTTTTTTAAAGATTTTATTTATTTGACAGAGAGAAACACAGCGAGAGAGGGAACACAAGCAGAAGGAATGGTAGTGGGAGAAGCAGGCTTCCTGCAGAGCAGAGAGCCCGATGCGGGGCTCGATCCCAGGCCCCTGGGATCTGACCTGGGCCGAAGGCAGACGCTTAACGACTGAGCCACCCAGGTGCCCCACTTAATACAGTATTAAAAGACATAAAGAGTTACTGTGTTTGCAAGGCAAGCAATAATAATACAGGTAGACATTTCACATCTCAAGAATAAATCAAGATAAAACAACCAATCTGTGTGTCATGAAGTTTTGACCCTGGTCAGAGGATATGTATTTATTAAGATTTCTAAATTATTTTTAAGAGATGAATTCTGAGTCGGGGGAGAAAAATGAAGCTACAGGTTTAATGAAACAGTAAATTCCTTAAATGTATGCTGTCATCTTAAGAATGAGAAAGCGATAAAAACTGTGAGCTTGCACTGTAACAATTGGTGTCATCGTGTCACTATTTACTAACGCATGTGAACAAGTGGGATTCAGAAGAAACCATGAACAGTGCACAGACTTTGACCACAGTGTCAAAAATTAGAAGTTGTATGTAACTGCAAGCCTAATTATAAGTTCCTCTTTATTATTAATGTGCACATATAATTGGGGTTAAAATTCAGTGCTTGCTGCTTACTGATTTTTCCCCACATGGTCCTGTTTAAATTCCCAAGAAAACGTGCTGGTTCATGCTGAGCTTTGCAGGGAGCCACACTGTGTCCTTCTCCGGACTATGGATGAGCTATCTGGATGAGCTAAATTCTCCAGCTGGTTCTAAATACATGCACTTACTGGCAATTATCAAATATTTAAGTAATGAATGAGTCAAAAAACAGTATTTGGGATGCAGCAGGCACTGAGATTGATTTGCACAACTCACAAATATATTTCATAACTTCTCTCCGGAAACTGGAATATTGATGAGCTCTATACCAATTGTAAGCTAAGTTACAAATGGAAGTAATATGTTAATAATAAATATGCAAGTCTGAGCCTTACCTAATCCTCAAATGTCATACAAAAATTTTTGATTGAATGATTAAACTGATATTATAGGTAGGCCCTGACTTGCCTAACTCAATACTATGTTAGTAGAATAAAATGGTTATGTTTTAGGATAATTTTTGAAATAACCTGGCATTTGAATTTAACTTTAGAAGAAATTTGGCTACAATGTTATATAATTTTCTAAACTGTTTCTGATAAGCCTAGATGGCTAGGACTAATTTGGAGCAGCGGAAGAGAAGAGAAATAAGAAATATTGTAATGTGCTATTCTATCTTTTAGGGAATCAGTTGACTAGTGGGGACTAGAGTATATTCACTGTGCCCCTGTGCCTCATAGAATTCTTTGCGTAATCATCTGATCGGTCTGCATCTATTGTTGTTTTTGTGCTTTCTGAATCTATCTTTTCACTCATTCTCACAATCTACCTTACCTCTACCACCATTCCCTCAAAGATCCTGAGACTTTCAGATAGTTGTTTCGGAAAGCACACCCATACTTTCCTATTTCACTTCTAGCAGCAGCCATGTCTAAGCAATACATTTTAGAATCAGTTTCATTCTGCCTATAACACTGGGCTCCTGATGTGTGACCGTGAAGCTTTGACTGAAATTCCAACGCATCTGTGAACAATCTGTCAGGGAAACTGACTCCACCCTAATGTAGCAGGTGACAGAAAACAAGAAAAGCTTAAAAAGCTGAAGAGGGAGCGTCTCTGAACACACATACACACATACATTGTAAATACATTCTGTGAAACAAGTACCTAATAAGAAAGCAGTTACTAATTTGTAACAATAGTTGGGGATCTACTAAGAGGTTAGTGTAGTTGTCTTTACTAGAGGAAGTCGAAGCTGGTAAGAAATGACTTATTAACACACCAGCACCTCCATGACTGACCTTATAAATGTAGAAGGCTTTATATAAGTGAATGATATGTGCCCCATTTAACTCAGAGATTGAGGAGATATTTGAGGAATAGAATAATTTATCTATAATTTATCTAGTACAGATCTTTGAATCTAGGAAGAGTACCAGTTTTTCAATGCAGGAGGACAATGCCATTGTGAAAGCCCATTATATTCATATTTTTAAAACTCATTTTGGAAAATGCATTTTTCCTTAAAATAAATAAATAAATAAATTATTTATTTATTTATTCCATTCATTGCTTTATGAGAATAATTTGGTAACAGTAGCTTAAAATGAAGTTCTCTTAGGTTATGAATGTCTGGAAAATAGAGTATGCATATTTTAAAAACAATGCCTACAAAAGCATATCTATGAAGTGAAAAAAAAAGCACTGTTCAAAAGAATTTACAAATAATCATCAGTTAAAAATCTCCTTATCTAGAAGTTTCTTTTTTTTTTTTTTTAAGATTTTATTTAGTTATTTGACACAGATCACAAGTAGGCAGAGAGGTAGGCAGAGAGGCAGGCAGAGAGACGAGGGAAGCAGGCTCCCTGCTAAGCAGAGAGCCCGACTTGGGGCTCAATCTCAGGACCCTGAGATCATGACATGAGCCGAAGGCAGAGGCTTTAATCCACTGAGCCACCCAGGTGCCCCTATCTAGAAGTTTCTTAATTCAGAGGAATATTCTGAAGCTAATTGTAAAAATGTATTTTGTATTATTAAGGAGAAAAAAACCCAACTTTTAGTGTGGTAACTTATACACAGTAATTCACTATTTACTCAGTAAATAATTAATAAATTATTCAATTTTTCAACAAGTTAGCTAAACAAATACTTATTAACTACCTACTGCTTGGCCAGAGATGTGTTGGTTTTTACAAGTGAATATAAATGAATTACATGAAAATTTCTTTTCTTAGATAAATTTTAAATATGGGCTATCATGCACAGAAAAAATAAATTTTACATTAAAAAAGAAAATAATCATTGGAGTGAAGATTAAAGTGCTACATTAGACATTTACCGATATCAAAACATAGAGTATGTGAAGCAATGACTGTAAGTCATTACCAAATGGAAAGATCAACGTGAAACATAAATATCAACCTGAACATTTGTTTCTTAGAAAGGGTCATATCCTACTTTAACTTTGTCTCTGTTTCTAATATTGCAATTGTCATACTTCTGGCTTCTATAAATTACAAAACTAGAAATGTAATACCTTGGGACTCCTAACTGGAATATGAAAAGGTTACTAAATTTTTAAAAAGGATTTCTAGTCTATCAGGTTTTGACATCATTTCCTGGGAAAATTACAAACTTTAAAATATATAAACTGTTTACTCGTAGAGCTGAAGTGAGATTTTTTTCTCCTGTCATGGCCAACCTGATATTTAAAGTAGGAAAAAGCATTACGGTAATGCAACTGTAATGTATGCTTTAGAAATCAACTAATACAGAGCAGATGAAGGCTATATCTCCTTTTCTATTGTTACATGTATTAAGATCACTTTACTTTGTATTCAAACATGACTCTTAATGGTCTAGCAATGGGTTATGTTTGGATTCTCCAAACTAGCATCATTGGATTCAGCCACACAACTTTGAATCTTACCAACATTATTGCAAATAATATCTTTCTACCATGGAAGCTTTTATGTTACAAATGTTGATATAGAATGTGCATATTTTTGCATAATACAAATATGCAGTAGAAGAAAAGTACCTAGAAAAATAGATTAGCCACTTTATAATTTTAAATATGCTAAGCTTTGGTTTCCCAATTTTCTTTAATTACAATATTTAGTAAATAATGAGGTAAGGAAGAAAACATGCATTTGATTTTGGCTTCACTATTACCATCTAATGAAAGTGAAAGTATTCATTGACAGAAAATGAATAACCATTACTATTTACTCATTTCTTAAGAAACATTTACGAAGTGCCTTTACAACTAAATCAAGAGCTCATCTATGATTCCCTGGATGAGTATTCTTAGACAGATGGCATTGGCTACCATAGAAAAATTGACACCGCAATGTCAAGATTATTGTTCCAATGCATTTAGCGATCAGCTAACATCAATCTCTCCAATTCTTTATCCCTAATTATCATCCCCACAAACATCGGTTTTAGGTGAAAAGAAATCAGGAGAAAATATTATTAATGGCTCCACAAAACCCTACCATCCCTGCAGAAACTACAGCAGAGCGCGGGCATTCTGAGATTCCCAGTTACCACAATACTTTTAAAAGGTTGAAGCTGAGGGGTGCCTGGCTGGCTCAGTCAGTAGAGCATGTGACTCTTGATCTTGGGGTTGTGAGTTCAAGCCTTCCACTGGGGGTAGAGTTTATTAAAAAAAAAATCCTGCCAAATTATGAAAGGTTGAAGCTGGTAGAGAAAATGAATAGAGGAAGAAGATGGTGTAGCTTATAATGCTGCATATTAATTATACTTCAATTAAAAATAAAAATAAATCAAATGCATAAATATTGAATTAATAATGAAACTAAGGAATGGTGTAGATGAACTGGCAGTTTTTGCAATATAGCCTTAGGTAAAAGAATCAAGGTTAAGCATAAAACACAGAGATTAAAAAAAAAAATCCATGCTAGTAAGGGTAGTAGTTGGGGGAGGGTGCAGGAAGTGGATGGAACTGAGATTGTACTAGAAGAGACACTTGAGCAGAGTTGGACATTTTTATTTCAGGTCATGGTCTGTGGTCACCATAGGTGAAACTCATATATCTGACCATGAGTGAGGAAAAGGATGGCAGCACTCAATTGTTTGAAATCAAGAGTGATCACAGGCAGAATGGAAGGGCAAAGATGCCTTGTGTTTCTATCCTGACTATCTAAATTATATCTTATGGTCACACACAAAAAACGGTCCTGTATCTCCATTCTGTCTTGTTTCACAGTTAGAATCCATATGGTTGTGAACAAAAATTTCTAATAAGCTAAGCTCTCCTCAAGTTCAGGCGGGTAAGCACCTGATGTAGAAAATATGGCTCAGGCGCCTAGGTGGTTCAGTGAGTTAAAGCCTCTGCCTTCGGCTCAGGTCATGATCTCAGGGTCCTGGGATGGAGCCCCGCATCGGGCTCTCTGCTCAGCAGGAAGCCTGCTTCCCCCTCTCCCTCTGCCTGCCTCTCTGCCTACTTGTGATCTCTCTCTCTCTCTCTCTGACAAATAAAATCTTAAAAAAAAAAAATATGGCTCAAAAGGAAAGTGAGCATTTTTCTATGTCACAGGCTGACAGAATTAAAGATTTCTGAGTAAGCCAAAACATAAGATTGTTCAAAGGAAGGATGCTTATGGAAATAAAATCAACAGACATTGTTTGTGACAAAACATCAAGATTACTTCATAAGCTAGTTGTTTTCCACTTAGCAACTAAATCAACTGGCCAGTGAGTTTAGAGAGGTGATTTATTTGATTCATCTTTCCACTGAGAAACACCTACCACAATGATTAATATAAAGTAAGTATGAAATAATTATGTTTGTTGAAGAAGAATCAGTTCTTTGAACAAATCCATTGAGGATGGTTCTGAGCTTGTGAAAAGAGATCCCAAATATAAAGTATTTTTCAAACTTTTCTTGTGTCCTCGTTTTTAAATGGAAGTAATTTTTCATTTCCACCCCTTAAGAGCTTATCCCCTCAAAAGGAATGCCAAATGTAGATTGCTCCAGAGGATCACAATGTTAGATGCCATCTGTAGGTAATTTTCATTGACTCTGCTCACACTGGCCTGCCTATTGGCAGTGTGTATAGGTAGGTGTGCAAGGGAGAAGGACACAGAGATTATTTATGAGGAGGTTTTCTGAGTTTAAAAAGGCAATAACAGAATCTTGATTAAAACTGTATGTCTGAGATTGTACAATGACAACTGAATCTGGTTAGCAGAAGCAATTAGGCTTTCCCAGTGTCTGAAACAAAACAAAGAAATGAACAATCAAAAGTACAGAATTCGTTGCTGACATTGGAAATCAGATTTCATCTCCACGGTTGGCCAGAGCTTAGTCACCACTGTTAGCTTTAAAAGTGCATACACTCCCCTGCCCTTCTGTTTCTGTCATCCTCCTGGCCTCTAGACATTTCAGTTTGTAACTCTTGATATTAGTTTTGGGAAATATCCTAACAAATATTATTAAAGGGATGATTTATGTGCACTTAGAAATGAAATCAGTGATCACTATTAAGTGCAAGTCATGGCAGACTAAACTAATTTCATCCGATGATGGAGAAGCTAGTCTGAAGGATCAGACATAATCATTCAGCCAACAACATTTACTTATTTTATTCTATATTCCATCAGTATGTTTTGGTGGCATGCATAGATAATCACATTTTTAATAAGGAAATGTTCTCTTACTTTTAGCTCAAGAAATGGATTTGTGGAATTTTATTATATTTTTATTACATGTGTTATTGTTTTCTTTGTCAGTCATAAAAAAATTGGTTGCATTGCTCAGTATGAATGATACTCACTGTGACAAATAGCTTATTGAATGGCTTTTCTCCATTTTGTAAATTTTCAGAGATTGAATTTTTGCAGTTTCTCATCCTTTCCCATGTTACTTTGTGAAAGGAAGTGGATTTATCCAATCAATATTTATTTTTATATTCAGAGATACTGTGTATTTGTCCTAATAGCTGCATTTTCCTACCACTGATTTGCTATTAATGACATATTACCAAAGATATTAAACTAAGAGCTGAACATTAAGCATTTTTCCTTCATTAATGAACCTGATAAGTATAATGTAGTTGTATCAGTGCTTAGTCTAATTACATTCATAATGCATTCTTTTGTAAGTGAGGCTTATAACAATTTAAAGGCTCAGCTGTTATGGGCAACTTCTAGATCAAGTTTCTTACAAACACGACTTACTCATTTTCTTAAATGTCATACTTCAAGTGGCATCAATCAAATAATCATTAAACTGTGATGTTCTTGAGATTGTCCTAGAAGTTATCAAAGCATTGTTACTTCTTCATAAAGTCATAATTTTCCTGGTTCACAAAAAAGACATAAATTAGGAGAGATTTTTATATTGAATTTTAGCAGGTTTTTGTAGCAAATTGAATTCAAGGAAATGCAGAGATATTTTGTTGCTGTACCTTTATATTTCAATTCTTATTCTTATAGTAAGCATCTTATAGTAAGAATCCCAGATTTTCTTTTTTTTTTCTTTTTAAGATTTTATTTATTTGACAGAGAGAAACATAGCGAGAGAGGGAACACAAGCAGAGGGAATGGTAGCGGGAGAAGCAGGCTCCCCGCTGCGCAGAGAGCCCGAAGCGAGGCTCGATCCCAGGACCCTGGGATCATGACCTGAGCCGAAGGCAGACGCTTAACGACTGAGCCACCTGGGCGCCCCAGATTTTCTTATAGTAAGCATTCTTATAGTAAGCATCCCAGATTTTATAATTCACATTAAAATATATTTCCAATGGGGCGCTTGGGTGGCTAGTGGATTAAAGCCTCTGCCTTAGGCGCAGGTCATGATCTCAGGGTCCTGGGATGGAGCCCCATATCAGGCTCTCTGCTCAGCGGGGAGCCTGCTTCCCCCCCTCTCTCTGCCTGCCTCTCTGCCTACTTGTGATCTCTCTCTCTCTATCAAATAAATAAATAAAATCTTTAAATATATATATATGTATATACATATATATATATTTCCATTTTCTGGGGAAAAAAGGAAGACAGAAATATTATCTAATTGTTTTTAAGAGAGAGTGAGAAAACCATAAAGAGTACTTCAATGAGCTTAAAGAAACAGACCTCACTGGGTTTTCAAATTTGAAAATATGAAGTATGAAATACTTATGGATGTGGAGAAATAAGTGAGAAAGGAATTGAAGATGAATCCAAGAACTTGAACCTGTGCAATCAAGAATCTATACTATCGACATGATTGGATAGTATACTATCATACATGATGGATAACAAATGCAGGTAATAAAAAAAGGAGCTTTGTGTCCAGGATCCCAGTTACTGAGATATATGAGGTGAATTCACCTGCAGTCACAGGAACTCAGAGGGCCACAGATAGCTTGTAAGTTCCTGGAGGGCAGTGTTCATGCATGTACTAATCATCATTATTTACCTTGATCCTAGTATATCAGTGCACATTAAATATTTGTTCAATGAATGAAGAACACATACACATCATACTACATATATATCATACTGCGGTAGAATATAATAGATATATAATAGATCATAGAATATATATAGAATATACATATTATATATTCTTATATAATATATAATAGAATATAATAGATATATATAATATATATAATAGACAACATAGTAGAATATAGTAATAGTATAGTAATATAATTAATATATACTAATATATTAATTTAGTGTTAATATAGTATTATATTTTATATATAAATATATATTTATATAATTTTATGATTATAGTATATATAATTTAGTATTGATATAGTTATATATATAGTATATATATATCTATGGAATAGGCAAGTGGAGGGTAGTATCTTCACTAAAAATTCAGGAAATTCAGATTATTAATTAGTAGGAGATGATTCAAGAAAATTGTCCAAGGAGACTGGCTTGGTCTAAGATTGACAATGTCTAAAATAGTAGTCATTATCCACATGTGGCTATTGAGCCTTTGAAATCATACTAGTCAATTGAAATGTGCTGCTAGTAACTGTAAAACACACATGAAAATCTTAGACTTAGTAACAAAATGTACAATCTCTCATTTACAATGTTTGTATTGTTTATTGTATTAAATAAAACACACTTTTAAATTAGTCATCTATTTTTACTGTTATGATTTTGCTACTAGAAAATTTCAGATTTCAAATGTAGCTCCTGTTGGTGGCTGGCATTATATTTCTAATGGAAAGCACAGGCTAAGAAGAAACATATCTTGAAGCATCTCTTCTCTTCTGATATTAAAAATTTCCATAAATATGAGAGTAGTAACAAAGTGTTTTTAGACTAATAATTTATAATCCCTAGTGAGTGTATTTTTTCTGCAAAAATGTTTTACTTCTAATTTACAGATATAAAAAATCAAAATTCTTAGTGTTAACTTAGAGTTTTTATTTTAGGAAGATATTTCTGCTATGCATTGAAAATCTAAAGTACAGTGACAACAAAACATTTAAGATAGATTTTCATTAAAATGACTAAACTTAGAGTTCAAAGTAATCTTGAAATAATAATAATTTGGAGTTGTCTGGTCAGGAAAAAATATGTTTTAAGGAAAGTGACTTAATTTAAAGCAACCATTGCTAATTAAAATTAATTGAATATTGAAGACATTTAAGATTCTCTGACAGCTATCACCTTGGAGGATCCAATGAATGAATTCAAATTAAATCTCCCAGAACACCTGAGCACTTTCAAGTGCTAAAATAATAAACATAAAATATTATTTCATTACAATGAACATTAATATCTAAGCTAGGCTTATGTAATCTAATCACTATTCATAGCTTAATTTGCTATGACTCACAATTTTATTCTACCACGTTTACATTTCTTTATCCAAGTCACCAGCCAGCCCTGATTCTTAAGTTGTGTCCATTGCACCCTCCCCAGGAGTCTAACTGGATACATTGAAACAGCACACCTTTTTGTATCCTTTGCACTAGTTCCCCTACTGACTTTTTGCATATTCTTTGCATAGAACACTCTTCCTTCCCAGTGTCTTCTAGTTAAGTGTAACACATGTGTCAGGACTCAGCAAAGGTGTTCCTTAAACTCTTCTTTTGTCGGGTACTCTTTGAAATTTCCTTTATGTGACTTAATGTAATTGCAATGTTTTCTATTTCTGGGTGGTCTTTTATTAATGTTTGTCTTTTCCACTAGAATGGTCCTAAGTTTAGGGAAGAGGTCCAAATGATGGTCAGTGTTGTATCCATAGCATCTTGCACGTTGCCTGGCATCTAGCGAGACTCAACAAATATTTAGCAAAAGAGTAGAGTGTCTATATTTGTAAATTCTAAAACACAGTACCTGAATATCTTTTTAGTTTTTTTTTACCTAATGGTCATCTTTTGGTAATCAATCTTGTTTAGGCAATTAAAAGTTTGATTAATATACTTTCCTGGCCTGTGTAAATTTTTTTTCAAATATTATTTTATCTCTGCATGCAGGCCTGTTTATTTTGGAAGGTAATGAAAGTAATTATCTCCCTCTCATGGGTAACTACTATAAAAATAAATGAATAATTCTCCAAAAATATTATAGACATGCTAAGTACTACAGAAGCAACAAAGTAATCCAGATAGGCCTTTTTCTCAAGGAGCATATAGAAGTAGGGAGACAAAGACTTATACAAATTCTGGTTAGACAGTGATTGGTAGGGTGTCTGGGTGGCTCAGTGGGTTAAGCCTCTGCCTTCGGCTCAGGTCATGATCTTGGGGTCCTGGGATCGAGCCCCGCATCAAGCTTTCTGCTCAGCAGAGATCCTGCCTCCCCTCTATCTCTACTTAGCTCTCTGCCTACTTGTGATCTCTCTCTGTCAAATAAATAAAGTCTTAAAAAAAAGAGACAGTGATTGGTATAAGGGAGCTATAGAGTTTTTCAAATCTGTTTTTTTTTTTTTTTTTTTTGAGTTTTTCAAGTCTTGATGAAGGAGAGACTATCTCCAACTAAGATAACAATCAAGAAGGACTTCATGAAGAAAGAGGCATTGAATATAAGCTTTATTTTATTTAATTTTATTTTTAAAGATTTTTATTTAGTTGGTTATTTGATACATAGAGATTGAGCACAAGTAGGAGGAGCACCAGGCAGAGGGAGAGAGAAAGAAGCAGGCTCCCTGCTGAGCAAGGAGCCCGATGTGGGCTCAATCCAGGACCCTGGGATCACAACCTGAACTGACTGAGTCACCCAGGCACTCCTAAGTATAGGCTTTAAAGAATAAACAGGGTTGGGGCCTTCGGAAGTGTCTCAACAAGGAAATGCCATTTATCTGAAGGACAAAAAATGTAGGCAATGGCATGGAAGTTGGGCACTGAGGATCATATGTGGGTGGTGAAGAATTTACCATTTCTCTAAAGTAACAGGTAGATGAATGCAGTACAGTAAGATGGCCCAAATTTGGACTTAGAAGGCAAGTAGCCATGATTTTAATTCCTAGCTCCGCTGTCTACTGGCCACGGGGATTTGATGCAAACCAGATCTCCTCTCCGAGCCTCGGTCACTTGAACTGAAAAAAATGGGAGAAATGATAGAAGAACTTTGGGGTCAATTGGAGAAGTAATAAAATAATGTTTATTAAAAGTTTAAGATAGCAAATCCTAAAGAAGTTATTTAAAATAGGAGTTAGTTCTCAGAAGAACTTTGGGACAAAGTTACCTAAGATCTTAAGTATTTGTGGTTTTACTCTGTTGTCATCTGTTCTCTGTTGCCTCCGTGAGACATTTTAGCATACCAGTTAAGAGCACCGACCTTAAAACCAGGCTGTATGCCTGAAATATTGATTTGTTTGCTCGTAGGTAAATAATTTTAGGCAATTTACTTATACTTTCTGCGCCTCATTTCCTCATCTATAAAATGGGAATAATGATGATTATGAAGATCAAATAAGTTGATAAATAAAAAGACCATCGAACAGTACCTGGAAGCTTTCTGTGTGTACTTAGGAACTATTTTTATATGTTTTAGCTATTACTATTGGCTAGTCGTCAAAAGCATTCTAGAAAATTGTGTCTGAAGCAGAGATGTGTCCGAGAAGAAAACAATGCGCTAGTCCTATGTGAGGCAATTCGGGAAGAGAGAAACAGTTGAAACAACCCTCCTAATTGGAGGAAGTGAGGGCGTGAACAGGAATGGACAAAGGCAGAAATGAGAAGTGAGGGAAGACTTAACAGAAATAAATACACTCTACAGGGAAGAGCAATTGGAAACTTATGGGATAAGGGGAAAGGGGTCAGTGAGAGGAATGTCAATATAGAGACTTTCAGTCTGAGAATTGAGAGATGTTGCCTCAGACAGAAATAAGAAGTTAGAAAAATGAGCAGATCTGAGATGGATGTATTTTGGACACACCACGCTTGTGTTGCTTTTGTGACTTCTCACTGGAGATGTCTAGAAGGTGAAAATGAAGGACTCAAGTCCAGAGCATTGAAATATAGATTAATAGGTGATAGCTGAAGTTTGAGAATAACAAGGAAGAGAGGTTAGAGACATAACATAATAAGACTCAGGGAACTTCTACATAAAAAATGTATCTAGCACATTGGAGGGAAAGTGAACTTACAGGAGAAAAGTTTAAGAGGGAACCTAAAGCCACTGTTTTTTTATTTTTTCCAGCTTTATTGAAATATAATTGGTGCATAAAATTATGTATATTTAGTGTGCACAAATGTGGTAATTTGATACATTTGTACATTGTAAAGTGATTACTACAATCAAGGTAATTAACACATACATCACCTCACATAGTTATCATTTTATGTGTGTGTGCTGAGAACACTGTTGATTGACTTTCTTAGCAATTTGCAAGTATGTAAGGCAGTATTATTAACTATAGTTACCAAGCTATACATTAGCTCCCCAAAATGTATTCATGCTATAATTGAATGTCTTTACTTTTTGACTAAATCTCCCCATTTGCTTCACTCCCAACCCACTGGCAAACATAGTTCTACTGTCTGGTTCTATAAATTCAGATTTTTAAGATTTCACATGTGAGATGATACAGTATTTGTCTTTCTGTGTCTGGCTTATTTCACTTAGCATGATGTCCTCTGGTTTCATCCATGTTACAAATGACAGGATTTGGGTGCCTGGGTGGCTCAGTTGTTAAATGTCTGCCAGTGGCTCAGGTCATGATCCCGGGGTCCTGGGATCGAGCCCCACATCAGGCTCCCTGCTCAGCGAGAGCCCTGCTTCTCCCTCTCCTGCTTCCTCAGCTTGTGCTCTCTCTCTCTGTCAAATAAATAAAATCTTAAAACACACACACACACAAGTGGCAGGATTTCCTTCTTTAATTTTATAGCTGAATGATATTCTTGTGTGTGTGTGTGTGTGTGTGTGTGTGTGTGTGTTTGTGTCTCACATTTTCTTTATCCATTCACCTGAAGAAGAAGTACCAGCATAGGTCAAAACTTTAGCCTTTGACATATATGGGTGCAAAGGTAATTATAAGAATAATTACAAAGATAATTACAACTGCCTGGCTTTTGTTACCTGTCCTAGCGTCTTTTTTTTTTCTTTAAGATTTTATTTATTTATTTATTTGACAGAGAGATCACAAGTAGGCAGAGAGGCAGGCAGAGAGAGAGAGAAGGAAGCAGAAGAAACCAGGGAAATGCTTATATAAATGGTGATATATAAATGACAATGAAATATAAGGCTGATAGGACATATTTCATTAATAGTGTTCTCCCATTAAACAGGATTTAATATTCTATTAAGCTACCCGAAACTGGTCCTCATATAGGGCTAGGATGAATTCCTGAAGTGCGGACGAGATGATAACCTAGAGAGTGTTGGAGATACCCAAATTACTTGGCTGGATATTGAGGGAGGGATCAGAAAACCACCAGGAGGCTGTGTTAGGATGGATTTATTATGTGAGATCAAAGCACCTATCATTGACTCTTTGCCCAGAAGGGCCCAACTTTCCTTCATTAAGTCAATAAAGAATGAACTCATGAAAGGATACCAATATTACTGGAAATAATAGTCATGATTATTCTCTACTGGCCAGAGTTAACTTCAGAGATGCTGCTACAGATCTGTAACTTCCTAGTATTAGTGAGGTTTATAGTCCAGGATTTCAAAATAGCAGAACAGGTGACAGCACTCAACTATCAGGGGCAAGATGTATGTGGTTACTGTAATGGGCCGTAGGCTTGAGTGGCTGCTAGACTACCTTAACTTACAGGTATTCGTACAAAGGATAATGGATGCTGGTATTCCTAGGCATGGGATAGACAGACTGTCAATTAGGGTAGTGCTTGCTTTGTAGAAGTCAAAATCTAGATTTACTAAGTTGAAAGCTGATGTCAGTCTATTAATACAAAATTGGGGTCCTTTTCCTAATTTCCTGATCAAGGCTAGTTCTTACACAGAGCTCATCAATTGAAGGGGAATCTAGATCTCCTGAAGAAGAGACTCTGCCTTCCCACATTAGTGTCTACAAAATAATACTCACTCATTCTCAAAGGGGTCTGTGGTCATTTACGAAAGTCACTGTACACTGAAGAAAGGGGAATATCTAGTTTTCTAAG
>CM053605.1:77908523-77927833 GCA_028646535.1 Procyon lotor | reverse complement strand
TTGCATTCCCACCAACAGTGTAGGAGGATTCCCCTTTCTCTGCACCCTCACCAACACCTGTTGTTTCCTGACTGGTTAATGTTAGCCATTCAGACAGGTGTGAGGTGGTATTTCACTGTGGTTTTGATTTGTATTTCCCTGATGTCGAGTGATGTTGAGCACATTTTTATGTGTCTGTTGGCCATTCGGATATCTT
This sequence comes from Procyon lotor, assembly GCA_028646535.1. Classification (NCBI taxonomy): domain Eukaryota; kingdom Metazoa; phylum Chordata; class Mammalia; order Carnivora; family Procyonidae; genus Procyon; species Procyon lotor. Next base: position 77,927,637 of record CM053605.1, on the reverse strand, counting down.
CTTTGCAGAAATGTCTGTATCTTCTGCCTATTTCTTGATTGGATTATTTTTCTTTGGGTATTGAGTTTGATAAGGTCTTTAAAGATTTTGGGTACTAGCCCTTTATCTGATATGTCATTCACAAATATCTTCTCCCATTGTGTTGGTTGTCTTTTTGTCTGTTAGAAGAACAGACTTTTTGTTTGTTAGAAGAAACTGCCTCCCTAAATTTTAAAGAAAAAAAAACCATGTATGTATATATATATATACACAAAAATAATGGTAAACATGATGAAAGGATAGAATATGACTGTAAAGATGGAAATTAAAAATGATTCTATAAAAGGAATTGATAAGAAGTTGGTTGAAAAAAGAAAAAAAAGATAATGTGACCAGGCTGGAGACTAGAACAAAGCCATATGCTGGATTTAGGGTATATTTTGATCTCTTAGAAGAAACTGTATCCCAAAATTTTAAAGAAAGAAAAACTTATATGTATATAAAAAATAAGGTTAAATACAATGAAGGGCTAGAATAGACTATAACAATTGAAATTTAAAAAGATTTTTTAAAAGGTATTGATAAGATAAAATAGTTTAAAAAGGTTAAAATAAGAAAGAGGAAAAATACAAAAAATAGAATAATAAAAAATAAAATTCAAAAAATTTAACTTTGAAAGACTAAAGAAGTGGGGCACCTGGGTGGCTCAGTTGGTTAAGCAGCTGCCTTCAGCCCAGGTCATGATCCTGGAGTCCTGGGATCGAGTCCCACATCGGGCTCCCAGCTCCACGGGGAGTCTGCTTCTCTCTCTGACCTTCACTCCTCTCATCCTCTCACTTTCTCTCTCTCAAATAAATAAATAAAATCTTAAAAAAAAAAAAAAAAAAGAAAGACTAAAGAAGAGTGAGAGAAAAGCCATGAATTCTATGTGTTGCTTTCCCCTAACACTGGAGTTCCACAGTTCTCATTGATCAGTGAACTTGGTCTTGGCTGGATGTTCTTGCTGATCTTCTGGGGGAGGGGCCTGTTGCAGTGATTCTCAAATGTCTTTGCCCAAGGTGGAATTGCACCGCCCTTGCCAGGGGCCAGGCTAAGTAATCTGTTCGCTTTTGCTCTCGTGAGCTTTTGTTCCCTGAACGCTTTCCGTACAGCTTTGGAGGAGGAGAATGAAGATGGTGGCCTCCCAATCTCCGGCTGGTAGGAGTCAAGAGCTTGGGGCCCCACTTCTCAGTGCGCCCTCAGAGGAGAGCAATCAATCCCTCCTGTCTCCCTGGTCGGCAGCCGCACTCTGAACTCAGATGGCCTGTGACCAGGTGTTTCTATCTCTGGCGCACAGCCCTGTTTGGAGTCTCCAAACCCAGCAGATTCCTGCTGCACGCTCCTGTGCCTCTCCTCCCAGTGGAGGAAGGTGAGTTTCCCCAGATCTGCCACTTGTGGGGGTCCCTGCTCTTTTGAGGGCTAGGAATCATGGTTTATGGCGACCCCGAGCTGAGAGCCCCTCCTCGGCTCTGTCTCTGCAGTTGGCCTTCCCACTTGGATACCTGGGGTTCTGCCACACTCAGGCAACCCTGGTCTTTCTGTGACCCTGCAGGTCCTGGGGTCCTGAGACCACACTGTCCCAGCAAGGGCTCCACCCCCTGCTTAATCTCTGGAGCAACGTCCCTCAGTGGAGCAGACTTCTAAAAGTTCTGATTTTGTGCTCTGCTGCTCTACCACTTGCTGGGAGCTGGCCCCTCCCCCGCGGTCTTTCTTCCCATATGTCACTTCGGATTGACTTATCTGCATTCCTACCTCTCAGAAAATGGTTGCTTTTCTGTTCCTAGAATTGTTGCTATTCTTTTCTTCTATCTCCTCTTGAGTCTGTAGGTGTTCAGAATGGTTTGATAACTATCTAGCTGAATTTCTGGGACCAGATGAAATTTAGGTCTCCTACTGCTTTGCCATCTCACCACTCCTCTCCCCCAGACTCTCAAATGCATTGTGGAGATGGATACATTTAGTAGTTGGCAAAATACTTACTTGGATTTCTTGACCTGTGGAGTAACAACTGATATGTTAGAAAGAGCAAAGTGGAAAATTCTAAAAATTACCCACACTTCAAGTCGAGAGAGTAAATCAGAATCAATACTTCACTCCTGTGTAGAAATGTAGAGATTAGTGCTATCTTTAAATACTAAAGGATTCAGGCCGATGATTCCCATCTCCCATTTAACACATCTGTATATTTTTGGCAACGGTAGATGGATCTTGGTAAATATCAAATGACTACCATAAACTTAATCAGGTATTGTATTCAGTTCCAGATATGGTATCTTTAACCCAAGCATGAGAACTACTCCTTCACTGTTTCTCAATGCAAAGTCAACAAAAGGGATGTGTTGTGAGATAAAGATGAATCTTTTAGGAATAAGTTCATAGGCAGAGAGAAAGGCCATATCAGACAAGAATAAATGATTACAAAATAATGAGGAGGTGTAACTAATGTAACAATATTCTAAAATTAGAGTTGAGATATCAGTGTAAGTGATAGAATTGAAGCATAGTAGGAGTGTTCTTTCTCATACCTCTACAACAAAGGACAATTGTGGTAGAAATGTAGAAATGAAGAAAATAATTTCTATCTTCAAAGTGAAGTATGAATCTGTTTACACTTAGACAGTTATCCCATTAACATTTATCATCGGGCTTCATTTTTGTTTTCATATGTTACATGAAACAAAACATTTTGTTACATATGTAACACAACATATGTTGCATTTACAATTGCAACAAAAAAACCAAGATCAAATATTTTACTTATGTTACCTTCTCAACAATGTAGGCTCTTGAATCTACAACTCCTATTTTATATCATAATTTTTAATAGCAGTAGTTTAGCTATTTTGCCATTTTCTCCTGGTGTACTTGGCTGACCAGAGCAGAAAAAAAGAACCATCTCTCCTCTCTTATTTGTGATTTTATTTATTTGCGTCCTTCCTCTTTTCTTTTTGATAAGTCTGACAAGAGGTTTGTCAATTTTATTAATTTTTTTCAAAGAACCAGCTCCTGGTTTCATTGATCTGTTCTATTGGGTTTTTTGTTTGTTTCTGTATCATTTATTTTTGCTCTAATCTATATTATTTCCCTTCTTCTGCTGGATATAGGCTTCATTTGCAATTCCTTTTCTAGCTCCTTTAGGTATAATATTAGGTTGTGAATTTGAGACTTTTCTTGCTTCTTGAGGTAGGACTGCACTGCTATATATTTCCCTTTTATGGCCACTTTTGGCTTTATCTCAAAGGTTTTGGATCATTATGTTTTCATGTTCATTTGTTTCCATGTATTTTTTTTTTATTTCTTCTTTAATTTCCTGGTTGACCCATTCATTCTTCAGTAGGATTTTCTTTAACCTCCATGTACTTGTGATTTTACCATTTTTTTTTCTGGTGGTTTATTTCAAGTTTCATTGCATTGTGTTCTAAAAACACACATAGTATGATCTTCAATCTTTTTGTACTTGTTAAGGCCTGATTGTGACCCCCAAATGATCTATTCTGGAATGTCCCATGTGCACTTGAAAAGATTGTATATTCTCCAGCTTTAGGATGAAAGGTTCTGAATGTATCTGTTAAATCCATCTGGCCCAGTGTTATTCAAAGCCATTGTTTCCTTGTTGATTTTCTGCTTACATGATCTGTCCATTGCTGTAAATGGGATTTTAAAGTCTTCTATTATTATTGTATTATTATCAATGAGTTTCTTCATATTTGTTATTAATTGCCTTATATATTTGAGTGTTCCCAGGTTGAGGGCATAAGTATTTACAATTGTTAGATCTGTTTGTTGGATCAATCCCTTTATTGTGATATAGTGCCCTTTTTCATCTCTTGTTACTGTCTTTGGTTTAAAATCTAGTTTGCCTGATCAAGGTATTGCTACTCTGGCTTTCTTTTGATGTCCGCTTGCATAATAAATTATTCCCTATCCCCTCACTTTGAATTTGCGGATGTCCTTAGGTCTAAGATGAGTCTCTTAGTGGCACCTGGGTGGCTCAGTGGGTTAAAGCTTCTGCCTTTGGCTCAGGCCATGATCTCAAGGTCCTGGGATTGAGCCCCACATTGGGCTCTCTGCTCATTGGGGAGCCTGCTTCCCCCTTTCCCTCTACATGCCTCTCTGGCTACTTGTGATCTCTTTCTCTCTATCAAGTAAATAAAATCTTTAAAAAATAAAATAAAATGAAATGAGTCTCTTATAGGTGGCATATAGATAAGTTTTGGTTTTTTTATCTATTCTGAATGAGAGAGGAGAGATCATAACCAACATCACAGAAATATAAGAGAATATTATGAAAATATTATATGCCAACAAGTTGGGCAATTGGAAAGAAATGAATAAGTTTCTAGAAAAATATAAACTACCAAAATTGAAACAGAAAGAGAAAACTTGAACAGGCCAATAACCAGAAAATAAATTGAATCAGTAATCAAAAATTTCCCAACAAACAAAAGTCTAGGGCCAGATGGCTTCCCAGAGGGATTCTACCAAACATTTAAAGACAATTTGATACCTATTCTCAAACTGTTCAAAAAAGTAGAAAAGGAAGGAAAGCTTCCCAACTTATTCTAGGAGGCCAGCATTACCTTGATTCTAAAACCAAGACCCCACTAAGCAAGAGAATAACACAGAGTATCCCTGATGAACATAGATGCAGCAGTTCTCAACAAAATAGTAACAAATCGAATCCAACACTGCATTAAAGAATCATTCACCACTATCAAGTGGGATTTGCTCCTGGGTTGTAAGGGTGGTTCAATATTCACAAATCAATCAATGTGATACACTTCATTAATGAAAGAAAGGATAAAAACCATATGATCCTCTCAGTAGATGCAGAAAAAAGCATTTGACAAAATACAACATCCGTTCTTGATAAAAACCCTCCACAAAGTAAGGATAGAGGAAACATATCTCAAAATCATAAAGGCTATATATGAAAGACCTGCACTCAATATAATCCTCAATGGGGAACAGCAGAGAGCTTTTTCTCTATGGTAGTGCTAGAAGTCCTTCGTCAGAAATGAGACAACACAAAGAAATTAAAGACACCTAAATCATCAAGGAGAAAGACTTTTGCTCTTTGCAGATGATATGATACTCTGTAAAAAACCGGAAAGACTCCCCCCCCCCCCCAATTGCTAGAACTGATACACGAATTCAGTAAAATTCAGTAAAGTCTCAGGATACAAAATCAACATACAGAAATCTGTTGCATTTCTATACACCAATAATGAAGCAGCAGAAAGAAAAATCAGGGAATTGATCCCATTTACAACTGCAACAAAAAACCATTAAGATACCTAGGAATAAGCCTAATGAAGGTGGTAAAAGATCTATACTCTGAAAACTATAGAACACTTAAGAATGAAATTGAGGAAGACATAAAGAAATAGAAAAACATTCCATGTTCATGGATTGGAAAGACAAGCATTGTTAAAATGTCCATACTGCCCAGAGCAATCTACATATGTATTGCAATTCCTATCAAAATACCACCACCATTTTTCACAACTAGAACAATCTTAAAATTTCTATGGAACCACAAAAGACCCCAAATAGCCAAAGCAATCTTGAAGAAGAAAAACAAAGCTGGAGGCATCACAATTCCAAGCTTTAAGTGTATTACAATGCTGTAGTCATCAAGACACAAAAACAGATATAAAAACCAGTGGAACAAAATAAAAACCCAGAAATGAACCCGCAACTACATGGTCAACTAATCATCAACAAAACAGGAAAGAATATCCAATGGAAAACAATACAGTCTCTTCAAAAAATGGTATGGGAAAACTGGACAGCAACATGCAGAAGAATGAAACTGGATCACTATCTTATACTATGCACAAAAATAAATTTAAAATTAATGAAAGATCTTAATGTGAGATCGGAAACCATCAAAATCCTAGAGGAGAACACAGGAAGAAACTTCTTTGACCTCAGCCATAGCAACTTCTTACTATATATGTCACTACAGGCAAGGGAAACAAAGACAAAAATCAACTATGGGGACTTGATCAAGATTAAAATTTTGGGCACAGTGAAGGGAACAATCAACAAAACTAAAAAGCAGCCTATGGAATGAGAGGAGGTATTTGCGAGTGACATCTCTCTCTCTCTCTCTCTCTCTCTCTTTCTCTCTCTCTCTCACACACACACACACACACACACATACACACACACACACATACACACACACACACACACACCATGGAATATTACTCAGCCATCAAAAAGAATGAAATCTTGCCATTTGCAATGATATGGATGGATCTAGAGTGTATTATGCTAAGTCAGAGAAAGACAAATACCATATGATTTCACTCACATGTGGAATTTAAGAAACAAAACAGATGAACATAGGGGAAGAGGGAAAAATGAGAGGTAAACAAACCATAAGAGACTCTTAATTGTAGGGAACAAACTGGGGGTTGATGGAGGGGAGGTGGTCAGAGGATGGACTAAATGCATGATGGGTATTAAGGAGGGCACTTGTGCTATGTGCTGTGTGTTATATGTAAGTGATGAATCGCTAAATCCTACACCCCAAACTAATATTACGCTGTATGTTAACTAACTGGAATTTAAATAAAAACTTGGAAGAAAAAAAAGAAACAAAGAAAGAAAATGGTGATGTCTCAGAGTTTCAGATTGTCAAAATAATCCTAAGGAAGGAATAAATTTAAAATGTCACAGAACATTACTAAAATTATTAAGTGTACATGGAAAAATGGTCATGTAAAGACACAAGTAAGATAGAAATGGGAATGTAACATTCTAAGGGCATGAAGGTACTAAGGCAGAGGAGGACGTATTGAGGGACTTTAAAAAGGAGGTTCAGTATAAATGATAGATGTCTGGTCAATAATGGTCATTTCAAAATTGAGGATTTTGGAATTGATCATTCTAAGAGATGAGAAGATTCAAGGTATAAAGTAAAGACTGGGCAACTAACTTAAAGGCGAGACAAAGGATTGAGGAGTTGAGAAAATGAAGAAGCCACAAGACTGCAGTGATTGAAATTCTTCTAATGAAGGCGTGTGGCCATAACCAGCAAACAAATGTATTATTTTAGTATGAATGGAAGGAAGAAGCTCCAGGAAATGTGTAGAGCAGATTGTTCATAACTGATGGTTGATTCATGGAGAAAAGTTTGAAGAGAAAAAAGGGAGGCCTCCAAAAGACTTTGTATCCGTCTCCTCTAAACCCAACTCAAGCCTGTTTTATAAGCATATTAAGAAATAAAAATACATTAATTTGATACCACTTCTATGTTTCCGTTCAGCTTATTCAGTTGGTTGTTTTATTAACTGAGAAAGTAGCATCTCATTATTCATATGACTCAGGTTCTAATGTCAGCATTTTACATATATGCGATTTGAATTACCACCATCATCATTGTTATTGCTGTTATTATTATTCTAGTGCAAAATGTATTATAAAACAAAACATGAATCTGACTTTTGTGGAATCCCTAATACACTTATGCTGTACCCAAGAGTTTGGCAGAACCTAGTCTGAAAACCAATGTCATACTTTGCTCAGTCCAGTGTAAACACACTTTATAATTAAATACACTTCTTTTTTTTAATAAAAGAGGAAATTAAATCTCAGTTAAACAGCTTGCTGATAACAAACGCATCCTAAGAGTAGTGAAGTTGAAACTTAAATCTAAGGCTACAACATCAACCCTTTATAGTAGAGTTTACTTTAGGCTACTGGTTGAGTAGTATTTATTTAAACTTATTTGAGTGCTCTGAATAAGCCACAAAATCATTGATTTAGTCTCAACTTTTTTTTTTTTCTCCTTAAATAAAGAAGATGCCACCTGTTTCGTTCTCTCATCGTTTGTTCATCGTGTGCCCAGCCCACTCTTGTGTTGACATGAAGTTGTGTTGAATGTTTACTAATCGAACTCTTGTCAGGCGTGCCTTGGCTTAAAATTCCCTTCTACGAGAAAGTTCTCCCTCACAGGAGTGCTATGCTTGTTATTCTCCTTTTAGAGACACCTGCATTTCTTTCAAGATGGAATCTCTGTAAAGGGCTGCTTGGTTGAATTAAGGTGAAGGATGACAGGAGATGCTAGTGGGAAACAAACCTGCATGAGCTGCCTCATTGAGAGTCTGAGGAGGCGCAGACGCTGTAAGCTCGAACAGAGGTTCCCTGCTATAAAGAGAACATGAGAGATGCGAAGAAAACAGTTTCTGCCCACGTTACATTTTTGTGTCAATGTGCTAATTTATTAAGTTCTGGTGTTAAAATAACACTTGTTTCGGGGCACCTGGGTGGCTCAGTCAGTTAAGCGTCTGCCTTCGGCTCAGGTCATGATCCCAGAGTCCTGGGATCGAGCCCCGCATCGGGCTCCCTGCTCAGAGAGAAGCCTGCTTCTCCCGCTACCATTCCCTCTGCTTGTGTTCCCTCTCTCGCTGTGTTTCTCTCTGTCAAATAAATAAAATCTTAAAAAAAATAACACTTGTTTCCTGCTGCTGTATTTATCTGTATTTTGCATGTGCCTTTTCTGTCTGTCTCTCTCTCAGCACACACACATCTATGCAAGGATACACAGGGAGGAGGAGTGAGGCTAGAAACCGGGCAGACAAAAGCATCCCCGCAAGTTAAAAATGTAAGCAGTGAGCGATGGAAAGCCCTCCCTGTCTAACCTAAGATCATAACTGGGAAAGTAGAGGTGCGTGGTGACTTCCAGGAAAATCTCCACCCTGGAATCCTCGTAGCATGGACACATGTGTGTGGGCTTCACGGGGAAGGCAGAATCTGCCGGACTGAGAGTCCGCATGACCGCCTGACCCCAGGTGCTGGAGACCACAGTCACTGATTACAACTTGCTTTCTCAGGACAGGTGGCAGGTGGTAGGCTGGGTTTTCTACTTCCCTCCAGGGATCAGTGACCTTGGTGTGTGAAGTAAAGAGTAAAAGAGTTTTGTTTGTTTGTTTGTTTTTTTAATGTAGATGCATCCAGTTTGGGCCTTAGAGGAAAATGAAGGTGGCCCCTCTGGTGGAGTTATATAATAGAAGGGGAAAAAAAAAAAGACAAAAAAATGAAAACGAAAAAGCAAATAACAGAAGAAAAGCCTCCAGGGGGTGAGAGAAATGGATTTTGTGGAGTAAATTTTTCACAGGATTTCTCAACATCCAAGCACTTAATTAGAATTTTATTTAATCTCCTCAACAATGGGAAGGCATTGAAAGGCTTGTGCTTTAAAAAGATGAATGTGATTGCTGTGTCAGGGCATGAAGAAAAGAGCCACCAGAGGTGGAGGGAACATTAGGAGGTTTTTATAGTCTTCCAGAAGAGAGGTAATAAAGACCTGGACACTTAATACTGGATATATATGTTATGTAGTATTTTCTGTTAATTAAACTTCTTAGTGTAACAGTGCAGGAGAGAACTTGTTCTATATTTTATGGATTTCCAGGAGTGCTAGGAAAAGGGGAGAATACGCCACCAAGCAATAGTCCATTAAAAATTAATTTCTGCACAAATTCATTAAAGCTTGAAGGGAAGAGGTGGTTGGTTATATATGTACCTTACGTACCCACTTCCTAATAAATCCCTTTGGATATATGCGTCTAGGAGTCATATGTTAAAATGGGGTAGAATATAGGCAATATTTATATGGCAACAAGCATGGTCAGATGGTAAAAGAAAGGCATTTAGTGTTGAGAAATTTCGAACAGCTTTCCTCTGTAAATAAGCTACACTATAAAGCACACATATGAATTCTCCTAATGCAGTTGAGTATTAACTTCCCATGCATGAATGCACAGATTATTAAACAATTAAATTAAGTGTAATTCAGAGGCTGGGAAAGGGGGGACATCTGAAATTAATCTGTTAATTATTAGCTGCATCAGAAGGGTCTTTAGAACAAAATAAACAAAGTGGTAAATTAAATTCCACCTTGTTGGAAAGTTGAATGTGGCTGACTCAATTTGCAAGTAAAAGTATGGAAGATATAACTGACTAGTAAAAATCCCCCATTTTTCTTTAGCTTTTCCTGTCTACTTCATCAAGGAAGGGAAAAGAGGCATGAGGGAAAGGATCATAAAATAACTGTTTAGGGCTCGCTGTGAAAGTCATCATGGCAGCAACACTCTGAAAAACTAACAGAGTTTATAGTTTGAGCATGTGTTTGGAAAGGTGAATACATTTTTACACACGATATTCCTTTATTGCTGCCAGTTTAAATAGAATTCATTTCTAAGAGTACAAATATGGAATTTTCATGTAGAGACTGTCCCAGAACCTGCCCCAAGAGGTCCTGCACAAAGAGGACAAAAGCCACATCTATGGACCATACACCACGGGGCCAGCGGCATTTTTGCTTCTGCGGGGACCTGCCTGCTTCACAAGGAAATGAAGAATCAAGGGACCTCCTTGTTTCTAGGCTTCTATGCATGAAGTTTGGCTCTAGAGTTTTGTGCAGGTTTTTTGGTTCTATAAACTAGATCTCTGAAGGCGGATGCTGGACGGGACATGAGCAGTTGCATTCACTTGTTCCTGTAGCAGTTAAAGAATAATTTCTTTTAAAAACATTTCCTGGACTCTTCCTTTTGTAAAAGGAGCAATTTCCATAAAGGCTTGACATAACGGAGGCTTTGGTTTAACAGGCAGTTTTTAAAATCATACTTTTTATGTTGAAGGTAGTTTTTGCTCCAAGTTTTGTCTTTTCCCATATGAGATACAAATAATGGCAAGTTCTTTAAAGTTATGCGGTTCATAGTTCCATTTATAACTGAGTTTAAACAGATTTAAGAGTAGGTTAAATTCGTATGTATTATTTTTTTCAAATGTACCACGTGTCTATACTCAGTAAACCAAGTACGATAGTTTAATGAGCAAAAAAAAAATATTTTCCGTAAAATTTATGTATTGAATACAGTATATTTAAGATTAATTTTGGGGAGATTAAAGGGCAATAATACACATATATTTGAAACTCTGAAAACTGAAGCCATTGTGATAAATCACATTTTTCTGAAACAACTAAGATAAAGGAAATCTAAAGTACCAAATGATGTGCAAATTTCAGAATGGTGGATCTCAAATTCCAATACACAGCCTATGGAAGAGAGCGAGAGACAGGACATGAATATTCAGAGTTCAAGTGATTCAGCCTGTCCTTTCTCTGGTCACCAGGAGCAAGCATGAGAAGAAACATGAATCAATGTCCTTCCCCCGCTGGTCTGTGTTCCCTGATACCTCTCAGAGTGTGTATACACCTCCTTGTAGTAAGGGAGATTTTCATGCTTACAAATATCTCCCTATCCTTCATCCACCTTGGCTTTGAAACACAAGCCAACTAGATCCAATGCTCAGTGGAAAAACAGTGATCTATCTCACATCTGAGGGGAAAACAAATGCCAGTGTGGGATGTGTGTCATTGTGGAGTCGCACTTACTCCTCGGACACAGTGCTTCCTTAAGGGTTCTACGGTAGTCATAACAAAGTATCATGCATTTGGTGTCTTTAAACAATAGAAATGTGTTCTCTCACAGTCCGGAGGCTAGAAATCTGAAATCGTAGTGTTGGCAGGGCCATGCTCTTTCTACAGACTCTAGGAAGGACTCAGCTGCATGCTTTTCTCCCACCTTTTGGTATTACTGGCCATCTTGGACTATCTCTGGCTTTTAGATGCCTCACTCCAATCTCCAATCTCTACTTCAATGGTCATGGTGTTCTCTCTGTGTCTGTGTGTCTATCTGTGTCTTGTCTATTCTATTTTCGAAGACATGGTCATGTTGGTTTAGGGCCCTCATATTAACTTGATTGCCTCTGCAAAGACCCCATTTCCAAATAGTATCACATTCACAGGTACCAGAGTACTGGTACCTCAGGTACTTCAACACATTTTGGGAGGAGGGGTGATTTACAGTTCAATATATAACAGGGTCTTACAGTTAATTTTGACCATGAATTTTTTTTTCCTTCTGTACTGAATTGAAACCTGAATTCCCATTTAAGATGTAATTCTGTGGGACTTAAATGTAAATATATCAGAAATATTTCATAAAAAAGTGTTTTTTATTATGTTAAAAATCTTTTCCAATAAGAAATACTGATTATTGTGAGAATTGATCATATATTTTCCTAAATATCCAGCTGTAATCAGAATCCCAGAGAAGATACTAGGACAATACTTTAGTTTTCCTATGTCTTTTGTTTTTTTTTTCCTTTCCTGTTAATATTTGTTCTCCCTATGTTTGAGCTGACAGGAGAAGATACAAAGATTTAAGGCTACCTCAACCATAATTAAGTTTAATCAGAATATGTAATTATATAGAATGAAAAGTTAAGTCAAACTAGTGTCAATTATCTTCAAAATAGCTTTCCCGAATTTAACCAGTTCCCCCTTTGCTTTAGGCAGCTTTAAATTTAGTAAATCTTGAAAAGATAGGGTAGATCTCGCTGATTTACATGAAAATAAACCATAAGCAGATTCATTTATCTTTCTTTCTTTTTTTTTTTTTTAAAGATTTTATTTATTTATTTGAAATAGCGCACAAGTAGAGGGAGCTGCAGGCAGAGGGAGAAGCAGGCTCCCCACTGAGCAAGGAGCCTGATGCGGGATTCGATTTTAGGACCCCGAGACCATGACCTGAGCCGAAGGCAGACACTCAACCAACTAAGCCACCCAGGCATCCCAAGAAATATATATTTTAATGAGGTTTTATGGAGCAAACACCTTTACACCCAGCCCCGGAGTTGAAAATAGAACATTGTCAGTCATTCCAGAGGCCCTTCCTTGTGCTTGTCCCAAAGTAAATCCACCTCTGTTCTCTCACCAAAAAGTAACCATTTTCCTGACTTACAGCAATTGCTCTTTGGTATTTATTATCCAAATGTGCATTTCTAGACACAATTGTTCAGTCTTGTCAATTTAGATTTTTCATCCAGACGTTGCTGATTCCCTGATACTGTTTGCTATGTGTCCCAGTGCGCTGTGTAGCCTAAGATTTGGCAGCTGGATCAAGAGGTCTCTTGAGACTCAGATTTGATACCACTGGTGGTGTGTTTTTCATCAGGGGCACAAAATGTCTCTTTTTGTGTATTTAGAAGTTGTGATGGTTAATAATGTACTTATTCATTGGGAGTTGGAAACGGTGATATTCCAGTTCCAACATTTGTTTTTCATGTGTTAGTTGAACTAGTTTTATATAGAAATGTTTACCTTCAGGGCGCCTGGGTGGCTCAGCGGGTTAAAGCCTCTGCCTTCAGCTCAGATCATGGTGTCAGGGTCCTGGGATCGAGCCCTGCATTGGGCTCTCTGCTTGACAGGGAGCCTGCTTCCCCCTCTCTCTGCCTGCCTCTCTGCCTACTTGTGATCTCTCTCTCTCTCTGTCAAATAAAAAAAAAAAAAAAAAAAAAAAGAAATGTTTACCTTCATTTATAATTTTATAAACCTGGTAGCAAATTTCATATAGGAAAGGCAGGATAAATGCCTAATCCTTTAACTTAATTTATTAGTTTGCTATCAATTCTGAAGGGTACCAATTAGTTTTTCCATTTTTAATCATTGATTTAAACATATTTGATGGGTTTCAATGAATTGTACTTATCTCTTTTGAGACTCAAATTGTTCCTGTAAGAGCCTCTTTAACTTTATTCTCAAGTTCTTTTGACATGATATTAGTTATCTTTGACAGTTTCTCCTTTAGCAGTTATGAGAATTTTCAAGCTTATCTTGTACATTCCTTGCTTTGGGTATGGAATTGGCCCTTTGCTAAAGAAGAAAATAGTATTGTGACATATCTTAGAAAAACAAAATTTTAAGCCTACAAGATATCTGAACACTATGGATCCTTATTGATACTGCATTTGGTCATTGTTTGTACGCCTAAAGGTGGCTGCAGCTAGAAAATATATCCAAATTTATCCATGCATGTATACATGCATAATATGTGTACACATCTGTAAGTGCAGGTGTTAAACTAGTTCAAACTACTAATTCTACATCAGACTTAGAACCGTGAAGTGTTTTTGCTTAATCTCTTCTCTATTACTTCTTTTTTATTTTTTTTAAGATTTTATTTATTTGACAGAGAGAAACACAGCGAGAGAGGGAACACAAGCAGAGGGAATGGTAGCGGGAGAAGCAGGCTTCCTGCTGAGCAGGTTGCCTGATGCGGGGCTTGATCCCAGGACTCCAGGATCATGACCTGAGCCGAAGGCAGACGCTTAACGACTGAGCCACCCAGGTGCCCCTCTGTTATTTCTATACCACCTTTCTTACATGCTAAGAAAATTGCTTTTTAGGAACACAAGGAATGGCAGAATCATTCTTTGATTCTATTTCACACATTAGCCTTAAAATAACTTCTCTAATATCATCCCCATCAATATAACATTCTTAAGTACATATTCTCTATTCTTTCCTCACTTTTTCATTGTACTACGAGAGTCACGCTGTCTGAGCATACAGCCATGTTGTATTATAGCCTTTTCTTTTGACCCCTCATCAAAGTCTTGCCTCTACAAGTAACTATATCACCATCTATTCTCTTGCCATTTTGGTTGTATGGAATTTGATCTCTATAAGAATTCTCAGGAAAGACTCATGGAAACAATATTCTGTGAGTCATTGCATGTTGATACAAGTTCATGTTCATTATATTAAAAGTCCAGGTGTTGGTGAATATAAAATCAATGACTCATATATTTTTTGAGTGTCTTAGTTTTGCAACTCTTTTATCCTAACAAAGTATTGCAGTTGAATAGCCTAAAGATAATCTAGTTTTCTTCCCATTGTGAGTCATTCACTGTTTTTGCCAGAGAAAATAATTTTTTTCTCCTTTTAAAAAATTTCAAAATTTTAATAGAATATATCTCAGGTATATGATGTGATTTTCCAATATAGAGTTTCAATTTTTTTTTTAAATTTCAGAAATGCTTTAATAATTTTAGCTTTTGTTCTGTTTCTTTGCTTCAGTTTTCTTTAGAGACTCCTATTTTTATACGTTAGATTTTGCTGATTCTAAACGTTTGTCACTTTGTCAGATCTTTTATATCTGTTTTTTCATCTTTTTGATTAAAAAACCCTCTCTTTCTGTATTTGTCTTAAGGCATCACATTCTGTGTTTATTCTGTGTTCCCCCTAATTTGGTACTTAGATTAAAAATGTTTTTTCTTGGGGTGCCTGGGTGGCTCAGTGGGTTAAAGCCGCTGCCTTCGGCTCAGGTCATGATCTCAGGGTCCTGGGATCGAGCCCCACATTGGGCTGTCTGCTCAGTGGGGAGCCTGCTTCCCCTTTCTCTCTGCCGGCCTCTCTGACTACTTGTGATCTCTCTCTCTCTCTGTCAAATAAATAAATAAAATCTTTAAAAAAAAAATGTTTTTTCTTTACATTTAAATCACACTTCTGGATTTTTCTAGTTTTGACTTATATTGTTCTTTAATATATTGTATCATTTTGTTAATTTTTATAGTATTTATTGATTTATATTTTTAGCTCTCTAAACACATGTTATAAAGGTTTTAGTTTTGTTCTGTTCCTTGGATATGTCTTTCTGGTATGGTATATGCTATTATGGTCTGTAAGAATTTTATTCTGCTCCTTGTTCCCTTTTTGCTATAACAATGCTGTTTGGATTTGATTTTGATACTATTCTGTTGCTCATTTTTCCTTGAATTCAGTTTTCCCCAAACTTTAGAGGAAAAGTTGATTCGGGGTAGCTTTGATCACTTCACAGAGCTCTTTCTCTGCTGTTTTGTGTGGTGTTCAAAATTACAATGCCTTGCTTTCTCAGACTCCTAGTTCTCTTGTCTGCCCTTCTCTCTGTGCAGCCACTATTATCTGCACATTTGTTCCTTCTCTCACTGTCTCGTCTCACATTTGTTCTTCTCTCGCATTTGTTCTTTTCTCACTCCTCCTCTATTTTGATCTCACACAGCCAGTTTCTCCTTAGTGTAGATTCTTGCTCTGGAAGAGAGCTTTGGCTGGTCAGTTTCAACCAGTCATAGAGTCTAGACTTCTCACTGTCTTTAAGGCTATAGGACTTACTGGGTGGAGAACTGGGTAAAACTTCTCCTAGGTTCAACTATCATTTTTGTGTTGGCTCATTATGATTCCCTAAACCTACCTGTTGGTGATTTAGGGCTCTTTTACTCTCAGGTGCATCACTTGCCCTCTTGCTTCTCCTGGTCTCTCCCTCACAAATACCACTGCCATGTGGGTCTTGTGGCTGTTGCTGGGTTCATCTCACCTGCTTGATTATTATGGTCGTAAAAATGTTTTTTGTGGTTGTTACTCTCTATAGATTTCATTCATTCATTCATTTACTATGAATTGTTCTGTATGCTTTATGTGGGGATTGGGAGTGAGTCATAAATACACTACTGCTGTTGTCATTTCCTCCCCTTCCTCCTCCTCCTCTTTTTTTTCTAAACTCCAAAGATGTCACGTAGATATAGCCTCAGTTAATTGGTCTGTTTGGTCATTATTAGTCATATCTATTTCCTGTAGCTTGTCAATGGACGTAAAGATTTGTCTTTCTTTTCAGATGATTGTGGAAATATGGCATCATAGTTTGAAACACAAGAGAAAGAAAAGCCTTTGATTTGCAATATACAAGAAAATCTTAGGACCAATTTAGATCTTAGCCTAAGTGCTAATTTTATCTAAGCTACCTTACTTTTGCACCTACTTGGGGGTACACATACTCTGTGAAGTATCTAAGTGGAGACTGTTCTAAATTGCTGGTTAATTTTAGTTGGCAGTGAGCTCAGTTCTTTCAGCACACTTAGCATCAATACTGTGGTCTGCTATACTTTGGTTCATTGTGCACATAAACTGCATCTCAAACTTCCAATAAGGATCACTGCAATAATTTCTATTACTATACTATAGTAGAGTATACAAACTACACACACAATAATAATTAATCAAGTAAGTAGTTTTAGTTTTAAGAAGATTTCCTGCACTATGAAATGTACCAGGTCTGAGATGGCTCACCAATTCTCTTACCCAACTTTGTGTCCAGAGTTTGGTGGAACTGATGAGGCCAGTCTTCTGAATGCCATGAAGCAAAGTTTTAGAGTCATACCAGACCATTTGGCCTTTTTCCTAAAGCAACTGAGATTATATTTGAGGTTTTGGAATGCTGTTGCTCTCTATAGTTTCATGGGATCCTTTGCCTGGGGGATATGTTTTGGTCCCATTTTGTATATAGTCTACCATATCATCATCCTTGAAGTACACATTAGTCAAATGGAACTAATATTTTTCCTATAGTTTATTTCTTTATTGGGGCTGAATTTGTGCTTTAATCTTTTGATCTGCATGTCTTCATTAAGCAAATTACGATAGTTAATTTTATATGCTGACTTGGCTAGGTAATAGTACACAGATATTTGGTCAAACATTATTTTAGGTGTTTCTATGAATATTTTTTTTTTGGATGAGATATACATTTTTTCAAAGATTTATTTATTTATTTGGGAGAGAGAGAGAACACACATGTGAGTGGAGGGAGGGACAGAGGGAGAGGGAGAGAATCTCAAGCAGACTCCCTACCGAGCATACGGCCTCATGGGGGGCTCGATCTTACGACCCTGAGATCATGACCTAAGCCAAAATCGAGAGTTGGAAGTCTGAATGACTAAGCCATCATATGCCCTGGGATGTACATTTAAATCAGTAGGTTTTGAGTAGTAAAGATTGTGCTCCATCATATGGTGGGCCTCATCCAATTAGTTGAAGACCCTAAGAAAAATTCTGACCTCCCGTAAAAGAGGAAATTCTGCTAGAAGACTGTCTTTGGACTTGAGTTACAACTATTCTCTGTATTTCCAGCCTCTACTTTCAGGTTTTGGAATTGCCAGCCTTTACAATTCTGAGCCAATTCCTTAAAATGAATCCCTCTCTAGTTTCTCTCCGCTCTACACACACACTCTCTCTCTCTCTTTCTCTCTCTCTTGGTTAGAATCCCAATACCCAAATTATCTATAAATGGTCAAAAATATTGCAGAATTCTTGCACTGATATGTGCAATTCTTTTTCTATTATTCTTAACTGTATATGATGCCTTATTCACTCTTCTAAATGACTTTGCAGATAAGCATAAAGTTATTGTGTGGTAGGAATCTATATCCAGATAAGGCCAAATTAGGACAATTCTGTTCTAAGCCTTAAGCAAACCAATTCTAGTGATGCCTGGGTAACTCAGTTGGTTAAGTGTCTGCGTAGGTAAGCTAATTAGTCAAGAATAGAATATTTCAGGATTTTGACTATTTTCTCCTAGAAGGCAAAGTGACAGTGATAAGTTTGGGTAAATTCTTTGTGCAGTCCACATGGTTCTTAATTGTTAGTAATGATAAAAATGAAACTATCTGTTGAGAGATATTCCCTGAGCTGTTCTACCTAAGTTATTTAATTTAATTGTTAAAAGAATTGTTCTGAAGGAAGTATTGTTGCCAGCATTTTATAAATAAAGCAACCGAGTTTCAAAGAAGTTACATAATCTGCCCAAGGTTATGTGTGATTACATTTGAAAAATCATCTTGACATTTCTCAAACCTCCATCATTAATTTCAACTTCTGTCTATCTTTATTCTTTTTTTTTTTTTTTTTTTAATCTTTATTCTTTTTTAAGGCAAGGGCAAGTACTGGGACAGATCTTTTAAAAAACTCAAATTTCTAATCATTCTGCCCTGTCTCCCCTTGGTCTACTGAGCTTGATTTTTGGTATATATTTCTCCAAACACTTATGTGCATTGTAATGGTTCCTGACACTGGGCCTGATTAAGCAACTTGCCCAAGATTGCACAAGGATTAATGGTAGAGCCATAAATTAAAATTTTCCGTGGCTCTGTTCCCTTACTTTTTTGAGCTGTGTTGCCTTCCCAAGGACATATTAAGTATAATGATACATGTTTTGAAATAAAAACAACTCCTAAGTTTCCAGTCTTGCTAGTCTAGATAAGAAATGCACAGGCATCACAGGCAGAGAAAAGTTGTTAGGGTAATATTTTCATGATTATATTCATCTCAAGAAATTATGTCCATTCTCACATGCTCATTCTCCAAACAAACAGAAAATGGTAGTGTTAAAGAGTGAAGAGAGGTGGGTCCAGGGGGCAAGATGGC
>CM053605.1:77894818-77908023 GCA_028646535.1 Procyon lotor | reverse complement strand
GGGTGGCTGGGTTGTGGACAATGGGGAGGGTATGTGCTATTAAGTGCTGTGAAATGTATAAGCCCGAAGATTCACAGACATGTACCCTGGGGCAAATAATACATTATATGTTAATAAAAATTAATTAAAAAAAAAAAAAGAGTGAAGAGAGGTGTATTATTGTACTCTAGTTCTATATTGCCTAGGGACTGTCACTCATTACTTTAAAAGTTCATTTGAGTATTTGTTGAATAGAAATTGTGGCTAAAAGAAAAAAAAATCCCTCAGGCACAATTAAGCAAGGGATATTTTTACATACACAGAAAGAAAAGATTGAATTAAACTATCACACTTAAAGGCACTTTTCTAGGACATTTCCTTTTACAGGATCTATTTGGGAAAATGTATGCAAATTTACATGGATTTGGTGAACAGTAAAAGAATATTGTAAAACATCATTAATTATAAATTCTGGAGAAGAGAGAAAATGGACGTTGAATGAACTGAGTCCATTTGTTCCATTATGTACATTTATCTGCATGTATGTGGAATTTACAGAATTATAACTCCATTTATTGGACACTTGCTATATGTTACACAAGGTCAAAGGACTTACACTTGCTATCTCATTTAACCTTCATGTTAAATCTACAAAATCATTACCGGTATCCCCCATTTAATGTGTTAGAAAAGTAAGACTCAGAGGATCTTGCAAAATGATGCATAAAGTAGCAAATCAGGCACCCTAAACAATTCTGACTTAATTTCTATCCTTTTCAAGTGCTATCCTTCTCTGTGCTCATCCCTTCCAGATATCCCTAGATGTGTGTGTATGTGTATGCGTATACATATAATTTTCATATAGCCAAGCTACTTGTATTTTTCTGTTTGATATAATAGAAATACCTGTTTTTCGTATTTTGGATAAAATGTTTTTGGTTCTCATTTGCTCACTCAGTCAATATTTGCCTATAAGAAACACATTTAGTGTCTTATAGATCCCTTCCATTTTAAAACTATCAGGATTTTAAAGAGAGAGGTATGATAAATTTTATTAAATCCTGTTGTGGCATATCTATTGAGATAAAAGTGTTTTTCTTTACTCTTAAACTTCTGTGCAGCAAATAAAATCAAAGGACTTCATAGAGTTGAGCCTTAGCTGGTTATGGCATTTTATTCTTTAATATTAATTTATTCTTTGATTTAATATCTATAATGTCAGATTTTGTTTGCAGATATTTTGCTTATGAGTTTTTATATTTGTGCAGCTGTCACAAAGAGGAGAGTGATTGACAGAAGAATGCAAATGTAGGTGAAAGATGTGAGAGAGTAAGCACATGAAGAAGGCTCATGAGATTTAAGACTTAGTCATCCTTGCCCTTTAGATAGACCCGATGTCTTTGATCAAATCTTGTGAACATGACTTGCCACCTCACTGAGTGCTAATCTGCTAGAGAATCACACCTTCTTGGAGGAATGTGTGTGTTTGTGTGTGTGTGTGTGTGTGTGTGTGTGTAGTGGTAGTTATATATATCCCTGTGGCACATTCCCAAATGTGATCATTCTGTTGATAGTCTGGGAAGTCAAATACAAAATATTTGTCAACTGAATTAGGAAATATTCATTCTTTTTCACCCCTTTGAAGCTATGATTAGTCAATTCTGACATATTAGTTCACAAATACTGGTGGGGTTGAATCAGGAATCAGGAGTCAATGCCACAGGTTCCCTTGGTTGGACAGAACAGTCTTGAAGACTACCAATCTCATAGCATTTGTGTTCAATAGTTTATTAATTTTGGTGTGCAATTGTGGGTTTTTAAAATCAATTATATTCTTTCTTCATGGATGGAGTTATTATAGCTGTTTCAAATATAAAGACTAGCAGAGAGTAGTATAATGAACACCTATTGTAAAAACAAATTGTTACTGAGTAATTTGAAACTTCTTTTGTATTCTGTTTCCTTTCTCCCTTTTTTAGAGGTAAGTATCAAGTTCAACGTGATTGTATCCTTTCCATTTGAGTTCCTATATTACAGTAATAATATTTTATGATATGGGTTTGCAATTCTCCACTAATGACAGGATGTTATTTGTATCACTTTTAAATTTGATTATCTTACTTTATATGATATTTAAAAAGTCATACCTGTTGATATATGCAGTTATTGTATAAATTGTACAGAATACACCCTTTTATACATTTCACTACCAATAGACATTTGGTTGCTTTTATTTTTATATTTTTACAGCAAATGTTACAAAGACATACTTATATATGGTTTCCTTTCTCTTATGTGAGAGTTTCGAAACCCAAAATAGAATTATTGGTGGAAGAGTTAGCTCTTATTCAGGTTTACTATATCTTGCCAAATTGTTGTCCATTAATGAAAGTTATCTCACTGTGTGTCAGCTGGTGTTGGGAGTCCTGCTTTATACCAAGTGAAAAATAGCAGATTGAGCAATCAGAAGTAGCCTCAGGGGACTGGGAAAATGGTTTGAGGGTAATAAACAGGTAGGCAAATGTCACTGAAGAAAAATCTTTTTAATTTTGCAACTCTGCAAGAGAAGACACACTGGCCATGATGACTATGACAAAATGGAACAGTGCACTTTCCCTCATTTTGATGGGCACTTCTACAACAACCTCAGTCATGCAGAAGCTTCAATTCAAAATTTTACGATAATTTCAAGAACAAAAGAATAAATTAGAACATGCCTCATTGGAAAGTGTTCCATGCAATTATTGTAAATTATTTTTCGACTGACCCCCTCTCACTTCACCCAGAGCTTCAGCTCCCAGAACAGATCCATCGAAAGAGAGCCAGCAGGCTCACTGGCCCAGGCCAAATCTCTGTCCAAAGGTCCTGGTAGGATGGGCAAAACATCTCTATCGGAAGAACTCCAGAACTGGGTATCCAACCACCCATCTGGACAGTGTGCCTTCGAGAATACAAATAGGATTCTAATATATTCCAATAAAAAGAATAATAGTAATAATAGAAAATGTTGGCATTCAGCTGACATTCAGATTTAAGCAAATTAATTTAAGACATTTACTATTTATCACAGCATTTACTGGAATGTGTGCTTTTATGTAAAAATTGATTGTGTGTGTGTGTGTGTGTAGCTGGAAAGCCTTGAAACATGAAGAAAGAATATAGTTAACATATAGGCAGTTTATTAATCAGTGGGATTTGAGGAAAGAAATTAATATTTACAGAGATCAAAACATCACACATATGAAAACTATGGGCTTACTCAGTTTCTCTTCAGCCATTTTATTTATTCTGTGGAGCTAGGAATATGCTTTTTGCTTTTGACTTAGCATCCAAACATTAAATAAACATTTACTGACCAATTTTTCTATGCTGTTTGTTTCACTGGGTTTTTGGGAAATTTTATCAATAGCTACAACCAACTGACCACTTATTCAGTATCAAGATATTTTCTTTCTTTTTTTTTATTCAAGATATTTTCATACATTTTTTTCAATAATCCTAAAATGACACTGGAATGTAGGAATTATTAATCTTTTTCAAAAGCAGGTGAGAAAGTTGAAAAACTTGTTCAAAGCAATACCACAATAAGCAGCAGATCTGTTATTCAAAGTTGAGACGATTCTTATTCCAAAGTTTATATCTATGAATAATGAATGACAAATGCAAATGAATGCAAATGATAATAAAGTAGGTATAAGCAAATAGTTAAGGGCCCTCCAAGGCTCCCTGTGAAATCTAGAGAAGGCTTGACAGAAAAGGCACTTCAAACAGTGACCTCAAGGATGAGTTGTGGTCATCATGATGACAAGGAAGGCAAGAGATCTCTAGGCAGAATGAAAAACATAAGCAAATGGATAGAGCAACTTAAAAAAAAAAAAAGCATGATTTATTTGATGCAATGACAGCACAACAATTTAGTATTAAATAGACATAGCACTTGAAAGAAACAGGCAAGCTGGAATGGACTGGAAGGGAACCAGAGTATGCGGTATCTTGGATGCCATGTTCAAGATCTTAGTAGGGAGCAGATGGACACTTACATGATATACGTGAGAATATATTAATGCAGGGGCTCTCTACAGAGGCATGAGCAGGAACCAACAAGATATGATGAAGCATTCCTCAGCCAGCAACATTGGTGAGCTGTTGTCACTCATAGACCGGAAAAGAAAAGGGGAGAAAGTGATTACAATACCACAGAGAGTAATTGCAGTACTAACAGAGGACTCCTTTTTGGTAAACAAATACAACCAATTCACCACTTGAAAAGATTAATACCCTAAACTCATTTTTTTTCACCCGCGATATCCTGCCATTTTCTCTCATGGCCAAACCCAACCAGAAGCCAGATGACAAGGTAGCCAACAGATGATGCAAGTATAGATCAGGCCTCCAGGGCACACAGATCAGGGAGTGGAAGGGAGGAGAGGAGATCTAGATGAAAATAAGGACTGTGCAGTAGAGGGATAAGAAGTTTTACTGTATAGATGTTGAGGAACCACTGCAGAATTTAGGTGGGAGAGTTAGAGGATCAGATGGGAAGAAAGGGAAGGTGGGTCTGGCAACAGAAAAGAATAAATGTAGAAAATCAGTGTAGTAGAGAAAGAATGGCATTAAGTGGGATTGCAAGGATCCCATTAAGAAATTGTGAAGGTCTGCACAGAGCAATGACTGTGGACTAGGTGAGGAAAGACCCCGCATTAGAGACATGATAGCAATTTACAGCACAGCTAAAGCCCTGTCTGGAATGTCTGCAAGAAGAACTATCATCAGTTTCCTGGATCGTATATTAGCTTACATGTCTAATATGAAGAATAATTGCTTTAGCTTCACTAAGACTTTGTGCCTTGCATAGACCGGATACTTGCTCTAAAATTGAAATAGTCTTGTTTACTCCTGGCCAGTAATGATTTTTAATCAAGACAGAAGGTACCCTCTCCAACTAAATAGTTGATTTGGTAATTGAACTGTGAAAAGATTACAAGTTCATTTAATTGCTAGCATTTTCCCTAAGGGTAAGGAATATTAAGAATATTAACTATCATTGTACTTTTAGCTAGCTTGCTAGCTAGACGTATAGATAAAGATTATAGGTAAAGATTATGTGCCAAAGTAATATTTATGAACCTATGGCCCTTATATAGCTGAAAAATCTAGTCTTCTAAAAACTCATAGATCAAATGTCTCCAAATGTAGCAATTCATAAATTAATCTAAAAAACCCAAATCATGGTTGAAAAAAATGAAAAAAAATCCAAATCATGGTTAATTTTGTTTGTTTGTTTAAGTTCGTAGGACCACAAAGCCTGATTTGTGAATTGTTTGAGAGTGATGAGTTGATCTTGGCTGAGATTACTTTCATTTCCTGTGGATTTAGCATATAAACAATGAAAGGCATGCATGAAATCTCAGACACATGGTACAGAGAGGAGCAAAATATGCCAAGTGCCTCCTTTGTCCCTTATTGTCCCAAAGCGAGGAGCCTCAGAAGCCCATTTAGATAGAGAAAACTGTCTGGTCTAAAAATATGGGTTCACCATTCTAAATACTCTATACCAGCTCCTTAAAGTGGGGAGGGACATTTCAGGACTCAAGGACTATCTAACTTTATCTAACTTATATAAGATAAAAATCGTGCTTAATCACAGTTGCACATTTCTACATTTTGAATCCTAACTCTGCCACTCACTAACTACATAACTTTGGGTAAGTTAAACAGACTCGCTCTGCTTCATTTGCCTAGTTTATAAAATAAGATAATAAAATTATCTCCTCTATAGATTTACTGGGAAGATTAAATGAGTTAATTCCTGAGAAACACTAGCTGGGCACCTGGCATGCTATACGCATATAAAGATATTAACTCTAGATTTATTTCTTGTTGTACCACTAAGCCCACTAGTGATTTCAGGGGAGCAGGCTTTTTAAGAAACTAGTTAAGAAAGGGGTTCACGGTGCCTGGAGCATGTCGATACTGTATCTATTCTCTGTCTTTCATTCTGTCTGTCTGTCTAACCATCTATTATTTATCGTCTATCTATTTCATAAGAAATTACTAGAAATAGGAAAAAATAAAATCGAGGACAAACAAAAATGAACAAGAAAAAAGTCTCAGGGAAGAGAAACAGCAGATTAGCCCAAAGGGAGCTGAAGAGGAGAATCTGATGTAGCAGAGGCAGACACGAAAGCAGAGGTGTCCATGATGCAAGAGAGGAAGCCTTGGTTCCCACTGAATGTTGATGCCACACTCTTGCTATATCACAGCATATTACAGTAATTGTTTTCTATTGATTCTAGTAAAATTTATGGGGAATTTACTATTTCTAAGGCCCTCGAGAATTTATAGACATAAGGGATTTCTGCCATTAAGAAGCCACGTCAGGGAAGAAGCATTTATATCCATGTGTTCTTTCCACAAGAATGGGAAAGCGAATGTCTTACTTTGTAAACTGCTTTGTTAATTATAAAAAATGATCGTAAAGTGATGGGGGCTTGTAAATATAGCTATTTATTCTCCGTAAGCCCGTTTCTTCTTTAAGACTAAGTTTATTGTCTCAGGTAAGTGCCACAGTGCATCCAGGGATGCTCAGGATAAACCCTCGGTCCTCAGTGTGGTGGACTCAGGGCTAATGGCCACTGGCCACGGGCACTGTCCTCTGTCTGTTGTGGCGTGGCACACGCATATCGCATTCTGTGCACACCAAGAGTGAGATGTTGGGAAACAAGTCTTTATTGAGGGTATTGATGGATGCACTGATAGATTTGCTTTCATTACCACAGCTGAAGGTATTTATTCATTGATAAGAATATGATCCTGAATGGTTATTGTTTATAAGGATACATTCATATTTGGATGCTTTTCAAAGTAAGGTCTTGCTGGGTAGTATTATTAGTAATGTGTGCCTAATAAATAGCACACAGTACACATTAAATCAATTCTGGGACTAATTTTGCTTGCCATCAGAGTAAGGCCATTGGGGCATGATTACAATTGCTGGAGACAGCATATGGCTTTTCTCCCATCTTAGAGGGAGAAGATCATACAAAGTTCACCAAAGAGTCATTAATTCCTCTTCTTCAGGGCTGTCAGCTCAGCAGTACCTTTTCATAATTGATAATTTCCAACAGGTTACTTGGCAGGATCCCTATTTCTAGCATTTGTGGTAGGAAAAGTGGAGGATTTCCCATCTATGGTTAAGTGTTATTTAACTCCTGGATGACTTCCTATAGTCTTTGCTTATCCATGGCAAACTGTATTAGACTTTCTAAAGCTTTTGTTTTGATATTTAGAAATTCACATTATGGACAATTTTGAAATAGGTAGAAATCTGCAAATGAAAGTCCTAAAAAGTTCAAATTTACTAATGAGAGCTTAATTTACCAATGAATTTACTGAGAGATACATATGAATGCAAAACTAGCCAGACTCCCTTATAAATAGAGAATATTATAAAAGGAATACCAAAAAATGCAAGATGAGGAAGGGTTGTGAGGAGTGATTAAAAAAAAATAGTTCAAGGCTTCCTTGATGTCCCAGTTTTAGAGAGGTAAAATTTTTAGACATGAGCACTTTTGGTTTATATTTTCAACTCTGCCAGGGAGGTTGCAACTTCCCGGGGGAGAAAGAGCTTATTTTACATTTTTCCACCTTAATATATATTATCTTTCCTTTTTTCCACCATGTTACAGTGATTTCAATCCCTTTTAAGTTAACTCATCAGCCAACAGGAACATACTCTTTAGGGTTCTGACTGACCTTAACTTAGGGGAACTGAATACGGCAATAGAGAGAATAGATTCAAAGGTATCTTACAATCAGAGTAGCTGTACAAACTTGTATTTCAGTTTCTAATCATTCTACAGAAGACTGTCTTGTAGAAAGACTTTAGAGATGTTATTAAAATATTCAAAGAGAGTCTTTAGTGACTGCGAGCAGCATATTTCAGGATTCTATTTTAAACTCAGAATTCTTGAGAGGAAAATATGAATTATGTATTATTATTTGACATGGCAGCGGTCACCTTTTTATCTCTCATGAGAGCCTTTTTATTTTCCTGTATTTTTAAGATGATGGAAGGGGAATATGCATACTGTAGAGCAAGGCAGGTGTCCTTCCTTGTGCTCTGGGTGGGAATATTAGATAGTCTTTAATGTGAGCATGAGGTCTTCTTGGACAGCTGTAGCTTTTTGGGGTCCTTGTTGCACAGTGGGCATCAGAATGTCACAAAGAAGGGTAGAGGTTGTCATTTCTGTAAAAGGACAAGTACTACTCAAGGCAAACAACGACTTTGTTCCATTTCCATCATGTACAAAGTCCTATTTGACCTTAACAAAGTAGAAGTGAGCACTGGGGAAGGAAATTAGACTCAAAGATACTTTATTATCAGAGCTGTTTTTCAGGATTGTTATTCCAGTTCATAATCATTTTACAGAATGTCATCATCTTGAAAGACTCTAGAGATGCTATTAAAATATTCCAAGAAAGATTTTAGTGACTATGCATGGCGTATTTCAAGATACTATCCACTGTATAATGATATAGAGGATATCTAGTAAATGTCTTAAAATAGGCATTTTTTCCCATTGGAAATCTAATGAATAATTTTCATTATAATTTAAAGAGAAATTAGAAAAGGGAAATAATTTAAAGCCTGCTTAATTCACCCTCATTTCTGATAATAAGCCCTTCTCTACTGGGCCCAGCCTCTGCCCTTCCTTTTTAAAAGGATATATAGCACATATTCCTTCTTATTGGATAGCATAATTGGAGTTGTTAAGTTATGAGAAAAAAAATAAGGTCAAGATTCTTACAGATCATTTACTTAGATTACTTAGTATTACTTAGTAATACTTACATTTACTTACATTACTTACATTTACTTAGAT
The DNA here is from genome assembly GCA_028646535.1 of Procyon lotor. Classification (NCBI taxonomy): domain Eukaryota; kingdom Metazoa; phylum Chordata; class Mammalia; order Carnivora; family Procyonidae; genus Procyon; species Procyon lotor. Next base: position 77,899,159 of record CM053605.1, on the reverse strand, counting down.
TACTTAGATTACTTACTAAGATTACTTAGAGTTGAAGGGGCCTTAAAAAACATGAAGGCACCCTGCCAAGACAGTTTTGATCTGGTGTCGGACTTTTCTCCCTCATATTATGTGAGTATACCTCAAGAGTACAAAAACAAAACAACAAATGCAGTTCCATAGAAAAATGACTTCTGGGTACAGGCAAGGACAGAATGCCCTATGGCACTCTATCAGAACTCTGGGAAATGACTGATATGTTCCAAAGTCCTTTGCTTCAATCTGAACACAAGGATTGCTCATGAACACTAGGAAAAAAAAAAAATAGCAGGAAGGTTCTCCTAAAAAGCTAGAGAAGCCCTTGAAGAAATGACAGCCTTGAAGCTCAGATGCTCTGATCCAGCCTTGGAGTTAAGGATGTTTTCAGACTATTATCTTTACTATAAATCCACATAGTTGCAGCGAAGCCCAAGTTTGTCTAAGATATGATATTTCCAAAGAGTATTCCAAGCGAACAAGAAGGCATCATGAATATATGGGCACTGAGTGGAGATCTTCAGCCTTGTGGAATTAGTGAATCATTGGACCCAGGCCAGGATAGTTGGAAAAGAATTAGAAGACTTTTCATATGCATAGTGTATTCCACAGAAGAGAAATCTAAGAAAGATTCTGCTACAACATGTTTCTCAAATCTGAATCAAGCCTGTTTAGGGTAAGCAATGCATAAGGTGAAATATGTTTCCCTTGGCAATATAAAAATTTGGAAAGACTTGAGTTCACATGTTGATTCTAGTACTTTGTAAGTGAGAACACCTCAAACATGTTAATTAACCACTCCTACTGTGAAATCCTTCATCTGTGAAATAAGATTAGTTAAAATTATTTCTCTGCTTGACACCAAGATTTCTCCTGAAGAATGAATGTCTTTATTTAGCAACAGACTCTAATTGGGGTAGAGATAGTGAACCTTTAAGTACATGAGTTTGTAAGAGACAAGGAAAGTGCCAGTCCATACACTCTGTTAAGCTGGCAAAAATTGCCAGGGAAGTTTATTTGTACAGCAAAGAAGTATAATGTTTTATTTTAAATCATCTGCTATATAGTCTTGCAATGAAGTACTTGTCCCCATTACGCCTTAAATCTCTTCTGTGTGAAAATCTATAAAAAACTCATCATCTCCTATGAATGGCAGTCTGAGGGGGAGGAGGTCATGGAATCAAGTGAAAACTGGATTTTAAGGGGAACTCAAGGCTGCAAGAAATAGAAATTATTACAGAAGGCACTAGACCTTCCATGTGACTAGGTTGGGGTTTGAAGTGATTATAGAAGATCTTAAAGGACAAGATAACTGTGCTGATATCTTCATAAAGTAGCTGATATGGTTGTGAGAATGCAAAATTAGATTAAATTAGATAATGTAAGCATGTTATTTCACCAACTCAGTCACCCACACTTTTCTTGTAAATCTATTGCTCCTTCACTTTTTTTTTACTTCCCCTGGATGTCTATGCCCTCATGTTTAACATGGCCACACAAGACTTCACTCTATGATCCTACCTGGATCTGAACTTACTGATAATATTCTGTTTTGCAATTCTCTGAGCATTTAAAATGGGGAAAATAATGTGTTTTTCAGAAAGATGTGAAGATTCACTAAAATAACATATACGAAAGGGACAGTTTATAGAATTCACAGTGCTATAAAAACAGGCTCTACAGTTAAACAGCAACTCACAACTGCTCTAATAAGAAAAGAATAAAATAGAAGAGACTGTAGAGGCTCTTCTCCAAACACTTCCTGCTCTGGTCAAGAGCTGGAAGCAACCTTAGTGATTCCCCCACTTCTTGATGGGACCCTCAGTTTAACTGTGTATAAGAACCCAGAACTCAGTCCTCTCAGTTGCCAGGGGTCTTTTTGGGGGTCTCCATGCAGAATTTCCTAGTGACCACAGATGCATTAGTATGATAATAGATTTAGAAAGTCCTGGCCTTTCCACCCCTTTGTAGCAAGCATCTTTTAAACCTGACTTTTGACTGATATGGATGCCAGGCATTTAGAATGAGTTCTTGGGTTGGCCAATCTATTTTCATTTGGTTGTCATGGTTGGACTTGAACTATTTCGGGATTTACCGAAAGTGAATAATAGCTAGATTCTTCTCATTTCTTTACATGAGGATTTGACAGCATTGATTTAGGAAGGGTTGAGGTTGGGGAAGGAGTGAGGCCTGCCTTTCTCCAGATTTTTCCCTGCCATCACATTTAACTCAATTCCTCCTAATTCTGGTCAATGGCAACAACACGTAGCTCTGATATCCTTTTATATACATGTTGACAGCTCTGATGTTTCCACTCTGTCTTCTTATAGCCTCCAAGCAGAGCACACACATTTCTCTTAACCTTCCTGCATAGATTCTATTTTGTAAATTCTCTACCATCTTGTGACTTCCTTCAAAGCCTTCCATCTGTTTTCCTTTGAAGAAAACCCATATAGAAAATCAAAAGGGACAGCAGAAATAAACATGCAAATATACTTTATTTTGCTTTTTCTATCTACTTCATTTTCTTTGTTTGTTCATTAGCAGGATGAGTTTACAAAAAATGGCAATAGGCCTTTAGTGAGTATTTGGCTCTGGTCCACATAACACCATGACTAAGCCAAGTGCTTCTTTCTGAAAACATTACAAGTTAGATTTGGTGCTGAAGTGAAATCAATGTCTGAGTACAAAAGACAAAAAAATAAAAATAAAAATAAAATTCACTTTTAATTCCACTGGTAAAGAGTTTATTAGATTGGATATTCTATCTAATTTGGATGATTAGACATGAACAGGAATGTGATCAACATTTTGTCAAGACTTTCTCTCAGAAGAATAAAAGATAACCCTAAACAATGCTTTGCCAAGGTATCACTGGAAGGCTGAATAAATTTTGAAGCCACTCAATTTTTTACCTCATATAAAATCTTGCCTGCAGTCCTGCTTTGAGATTGAACTATGCACAATGGAGAGATTTTGTTAATAAAACACACACACACACACACACACACACACACACACGCACGTCTGCATACATATATATATATATCCATTTTCATGTGGTTGGTTTCTGAGGTTGAGGTGTTGGTTGTTTCCGCCATCTCTCTTCCCCTCCTTTTTTTAAAAATTAGGGATACTAGTTACATCTTCTGTGTCCAGATATTATGTTGGTGCAATTTGTCCAATGTCAGCTTTACTAACAAAAGCAGGGTAAAATAGAAAGCAATGCGCTTTTCACAAAGCCAATATTTTTAATGTTTTAATGTTTAAAGTTGGTATTTCTACTGTTCATGTTCTTCACCAGAAATTTTAGAAGCTCTTAGAATAGGAACTTTTTTTTATCATTTCTTTTTCCCAAGACTGCATACATGTGGCAAATGGCAAGCAAAATCCTTGATTTTGATTATAATTATAATTGCTAAAGTCCTGTCAAGGATGGGTTCATGTAAAATAACTTCTAATTTAGTTTGAATCAGTATGATGTATAAGCACCTTACTTATTAGTTAATAACTTATTGATTTAGAAGAAAATTAAAAATCAATTTGAAAATTGATTTATTGAAAAAGAAATCTTCTGGGCAGTATAGACATTTTAACAATGTTTATTCTTCTGATCCATGAGCATGGAATGCTTTTCCACCTTTTTGTGTCTTCTTCAATTTCTTTCATGAGCATTCTGTAGTTCCTCAAGTACAGATCCTTTACCTCTTTGGTTAGGTTTATTCCCAGGTATCTTATGGTTCTTGGTGCTACAGTAAATGGGATCATTTCTCTAATTTCCCTTTCCATCTTTTCATTGTTAGTGTACAGGAAAGCAATGGATTTCTGTGCATTGATTTTGTATCCTGACACATTACTGAATTGCTCTATGAGTTCTAGTAGTTTGGGAGTGGAGTCTTTTGGGTTTTCCATATAAAGTATCATGTCATCTGCGAAGAGAGAGAGTTTGACTTCTTCACTGCCACTTCGAATACCTTTTATTTCTTTTTGTTGTCTGATTGCTGTCCGAACTGCTAAGGAAATGTTGAAAAAGAAAAACAAAGCTAGGGGCATCACATGCCACATTTCAAGCTTTACTACAAAGTGATGATCACCAAGACAGCATGGTACTGGCACAAAAACAGACACATAGACCAGTGGAACAGAATAGAGAGCCCAGATATGGACCCGCAACTCTATGGTCAAATAATCTTTGACAAAACAGGAGAAAATATCCAGTGGAAAAAAGACAGTCTCTTCAATAAATGGTGCTGGGAAAATTGGACACCTATATGTAGAAGAATGAAACTTGACCATTCTCTTACACCATACATGAGGATAAACTAA
>CM053605.1:77871039-77894718 GCA_028646535.1 Procyon lotor | reverse complement strand
TGGAATATTATGCCTCCATTAGAAAGGACGAATATCCAACTTTTGTGTCAACAAGGACAGAACTGGAAGAGATGCAGAGTGAAATAATTCAAGCGGAGAGAGTCTCACTTACATGTAGAGCATAAGGAAAAACATGGAGGGCATTGTGGGAAGGAAGGGAAGGGTGAATGGAGGGAAATCAGAGGGGGCAATGAACCATGAGAGACTGGACTCTTAGCAACAAACTGAGGGTTTTGGAGAGGAGGGGGCAGGGGGTTGGGCGAGCCTGGTGGTGGGTATTGAGGAGGGCATGTATTTCATGGAGCACTGGGTGTGGTGCATGAACAATTAATCTTGTAACACTGAAAAAATAAAATAAACATATTTGGGGAAAAAAAAAAAAGAAAAAGAACTCCTTCCCCTGTGTCATCCCTCCTCGATTATGCAGAGAAGTAAAAACTTACTAATACACATGGTGTGCCATGTAGCTACATATAAATCTAGAGGGTCCCTCCTCCCTCAAATTTGTTACCAATCAAGCTTTTAAATAATCTTTGTTAAAGTGATGTTTAATTTTATGTGTCAACTTGACTAGGCCATGTGGTGCCCAGATATTTGGTTAAACATTATTTCTGGTTTGTCTGTGAGAGTGTTTCTGGATGAAGTTAGCATTCATCAGTCAATGAGTAAAGCAGAATGTACTCTCTAATGTGGATGGGCTTCATTCAATCCACTGAAGGCCTGAATAGACTAAAAAGACTGAATAAGGAAGAATTATTTTTTTCTGCCTATCCTTGTGCTAGGATTTTGGTCTTCTGCCTTTAGACTTAGACTGAAACTTACACCATCAAATAACCTGGTTCTCAGGTCAGACTCACTTTGTAACTATATCATTACATCTGCTGGGTCTGGGCTTTTTAGTTTCTGTAAATGCATGAGCTAATTCCTAATAATAAATTTATATATATATATATATATATATATATATATATATATATGCTATTACATATTATATTATGCCATTTACATTTATCATATATGTGTGCGTATATATATACACATATACACACATACACACACACACACATATATACACGAAAGTTAAATGTATTAAGGTTCTTCAGAAACAGAACCAATACTATTTACATTATTATATTGTATTGTATTGTATTATATTGTATTGTATTATATTATATTATATTATTATATTACATTATATTACATTATATTACATTATATTACATTATATTATATTATATTATATTATATTATATTATATTATATTATATTATCTAGAGAACCCCATGTTGGGGAATATCATCAAAGAGACATGACTGCTGATTGGCCCTGTGGGTTGGACCTGGGCACTCAGAGGCTCTTCATTTCCTCCACTATTTTGGGAATGTGGGTTCTGCTTGCCTTTTCCATTGTCAGGATCTTCTCCAAGGACATGGCCTGGAAATAGTTATATGGTGTTGAGAACACTCACACAGTATACATGAGTAAACCCAGTTAAGGCCTCTTTACACGTTTTCAAGATTTGGTAGGTGGGTGCAGGGACCCACTTGTCTTGCTGCTGCTCATGATTAGCCTCATACGTAAGTTCCATCTGCTTATTACAACTGCCACCAGCAACCTGGAGTGGCTTGCCTCTTCCTTCAGTCTTTCTCTGCTCTCTGAATACGGGGACAGTTACAGATGAAACCCAGAAAACCCCCTAGAGGGTTACAAACCAATTCCCTGACTAATACATTTAACTTATTTAAAATGTTATGCAATAACAAAAATATGAAAGAAAAAAACAAACTTGTGGTATTTTTCAATGTAAGGTATCATTTTTCTCACCTTTATATTTCCAAATTCTGAGTATATAAAATGAGTCTAGACTATATTGCAGTAGTGTAAATGTAACCTTTTGTATGATCTCTCCACAGAATTTTTTGGATACCAGTGCCTGAAATTCCATGGATACAAAGGAATGATCTACTTCTTTATCAGAGATGAAGTTTGAAAGGTAAGTACTTTGAAAGAGGATGTATATTGACTTCAGTTTATGTGAAAGTGAATGGGTGATATTAGTGTTTGTTTCCCAAAGAAGGGATGGTTTGGAGAAGGAGAAATAGCTGAAGGGGGTCACAGAAGGAGAAAGAGGTGATTGCATGCCCTAGGGTCTCTTTCTGCCAATGTCACATTTGTATAGAGGCCACTGTAATAAAGACCACTCTCCCAAAACTGACTGGGCACATCTCTACTCTGCTCAGACCCTTAGGAATAAATCTGGGGATAAGAAGTTGCCTGCCTTTAAGATTTAATCTATTCTCTATTTTACAGCACTGTGTGAAAATATAAACTACTAAGCAGATGCCAGCTTGCCATCTAGGGCAGCCTGACCCACTATATAAATTTTAGGGAGAGTGAGGAGAGAAAGGATTCTTTTTCTATTTGGGCTTATTGCAAGCATAAGTACTAGAATATTCTTCCAATAACAGGTAGAGTCATGTCTCGATTGTTTACTCGTCAAGATCAACTTGACTGCTTTCTGAAGATCACTGTGACACAGTAAATGTTAGAAAAGATCAGGCAAATTTTCAAAATGAAATGGATTAAAGCCTGAGCTTTTGTCAGTCACTGAAAAGGAAAAATAAAATCCATGTATCTATTTTTAATTTGTATAAAATGCCAACTTCAATTTCATGCCAAATTGAGTGTCATTACAGGATTAAATAGTTTGGCTACTAATTTTTGACATCGTAGACATAATATTTTAAAATTTAACTTTTTGGCTGTCTCCAAACATTAGGTTATCTCATGTTGAGTTTGAACTTAACACACTGTCTTGTCTTTCTATTATCTAATCATTTCTAAAATTATCCAGAGTGAAGAGAATAACTTACTTTTTTAGTCATCTGTCTTCTAGCTCGCATTAATAGGAAAAGTATTAATGTTTCAATTTTCTAGTTTAAGTTTTTAGTGAAGTCTTCAAATTATCCCCCAAATTGGAACTTCTTGTGTTTTTTTTTTCCATAACCTTTCACCTCATAGTTGCTTTATTTACATATCTGCTTATAATTACTTAAACATGTGTTCTACTTATTGTGTTAGGAGCTACAGAGGCAAGGGTGAACATACATTCAACCCTCAGTGGTCTTACAGTCTTTGGATAGGAGACATTTAAGAGGATCACAAAGCCATCCTACTACTCTAACTGCTGCAAAAAAAACCATGCCTGGTTCTTGCTAGAAGAAAGTATAGAAATTCAGAGCGGGAGGCATGAAATCCAGCCTTCAGGTCTGAACAAATATGTTAAGGTAAAATGATATGAGTGAAGTCTACATCATAAAGTATGACTAGGAATAATAGCCACAGATTGGTTGCAAGGATATTGCAATGGCACTATTGACCAGCAATAGCATGGTTCATACCATAGTGATATGTAAGCTAGGGAAATTAAATTAAATTCAGATGGTTTAGGTAATATATTCACTAAATGTCAATTAATTTGTTCAAGGGGAACATATTCTTAATTAGCTTGTATAATCACAGATAATTTAAATTCAGGCTCTGGGTTTCCTAGCATTTATTAGGAAAAAGTATGTTATGTTATTCACAGAAATTTTCATAATAAAGTGGGGGATATAATATAAATACTCACTCAGAAGTGTAATAATACCTTATCATCAGAAGTAAGCTCAAAACACTGTAAATCTACTGTGTTTTCCTAATCTACTGGGCTCTTTGAGGTAGGAAGTCTGAATGACCAGCAGATACATTCTGATTCTTCTTTCCACTTACGTTGAAATATTTTCATTAAATATATTTTTTATCTCAAGCAGTTAAAACTCTAGGTAAAAAAGTTCATCTGTAGGGGAATGAGGTTGAATCTGTTTTTAAAATATCACCATATTGGTCAAACAAAGTTATATTAATTATAAAAAATTTAAGTAATGTACCAACATACAAAGAAAATGTTAGCAAAATAAGTCACCTAATAAACATTATTTCACATACATGTGAATATATGTCTAGATGAGGAGAGCACATAAGAGTAAGAATGAGAATAAGGGAATCTCAGGACATACTCTTAATTCCAAATCATATTGTCTTAATTAAAATGTATTAATTAAAAAATTTCCCAAAGTCACTAAGAGAAAAAAGCAAATTTAAGTAACTCTAGAAACATTACTGAACTTTTAATAATTAACCTTTCATCCTAGGAAAAAACAACCCAGATGTACTTCAGCAGGTGAAGGGTTAAACAAATGTAGCTCATCCTTCCCCTGGAATGCCCAACACTGAAAATTATGAACTTCTGACACAGAGAACAATCTGGAGATTCTTCCAGATTGTTCTCTGAGAAAAAAATAATCAAAAGATCACATGCTGTGTGATTGCGTTTATATAATATTTTTGAAATGACAAAGTTATAGAAATGTTGAACTGATGAGTGGTTGCTAGGGGTTAAGTAAGCGGTGGAGTGGGAAGGACATGGATATGGCTCTAAAAGGGCTACACTTAATGCGGGGGTGAAAACACACTGTATCTCAGCTTTATCAATGCCATTAGCTTGCTTGTGATATCATGCTATAGTCTACCAAGATGTTACCTTTGGGGAAACTGGCTGAGAGAACACCAGATCTGCCTGTATTATTTCTTATGACTGCAATCTGTAATTCTTTCAAAATTAGAAGCTTGATTTAAAAACTGAAAGCAGAGTTGATGAGAAAAAGAGGGTTGAGACACAGCACTGAAGAACTCAGTACTCCTAAAAAGATAGGAACCTAATTAAAATATTAACTGTTTTACACATGTTAAGTGGTTAAAAAAATGCATAAAAAGTACAATAAATACGACGTTTTATCTTGAAAAAAAAAAACACCCCTCAAAGCCTAAAGAATTTTGTGCCTAATCAACTACTGGGAAAGGCTTTAGTATGTGGGCTCCTATGGTTTTTATGTTTTCAAAAATATCACAAAGTTCTGATGAGCTTTTATGAGAAGAAAAATAAAAATCAGGTTTTCTTTGGAGAGCCTTAGCAACTATGATTATTTTTTTGATAGGTTATAGGAGTAATGAACAGCATAATGGGAAGCCTCTAGGAAGAAATTTCAGAACTTAGATAATCTTGTCATTTATTCAAGGGACTTGGTCAGTCATAACGTAAAGAAAAATAACTATCTTTTTTAGTACTAGGCTGTCATGTGTTAAGAATGAAGATAATTTGAGGAGAAAAAATATTTTTTTCTTCTACAAACTAACTCTGTAAAGGCATGGAAAAAATAAGGAAATGAAAATATCTTAGCTTCATTTTAAGCTGATCTTTGTAAAATGGAATTCTTCCAAAGTAAGCATTTATAGTACCATTTTGAGCGAAGTGTAATATTGAAATCTGTATTAATGTGCATTAATTTAATCCATGTGTGCCTATGTTTGGTAACCAACTAGAGAATTAATATCTATCCATTCCATCGTGATAAAGACTCAAATTCTTCACAACATTGTAAACCCTTCTTAACTAAATCGTGGTTATGAGAATAAATTCACATCTTGAAGGGCTTAAACCCAAGAGAATAAAGAACTTAATAATGAAAGTTAATGGGTTACAATCCATTTAAACTGTATATTCAGAAAGACTATGTTTCATTGGGGAGCTTTTGCCAGCTTAATAAATGAGAATCTTCTGTCCTGCATGTAAGAAATAAGCCTGGTTAACCACACAAGCAAGGTCAGCTCACTGATCAAAACACTACCAGAGAAGACAGAAGGTGTTTGAAGGGCACTTTATCTCCCAACCTGGACCATGACCTTGACACAGGGACATTTTTTCCCTTATTATAAAATAGCCATTTACTGTGATTTTGTTTTTGAATGAATCATTTGAGGAAAGAAGTAACTTTCCACACTGTAAGATAAAAAAAAATATCTATAAGGGTAAAACTTCAGGTTATTCCCTCATCTATTTCTTGTTTGTGAGGCTCAAAGACAGAAACCACCTTAATGAAGGAATCAAAATGTTTCATGAAACAGAGGAGATGGTGTTCTGCTATGAGAGTCAGTCAGGCTGGTTTTTGGAGTTAAGCCATATAAACCCCCAAGAGATCTTCTTTGTTCCATAGGCAGATCCGTTACCATATTGCTCTGAATATTTATTAACTAACCTGAACTAACTGACCTGCCACTCTGAAACAGGTGCCCAGCTCTGCCCCTGGTGTACGTCTAAAGATGCACATGGGAGAGAATTAGAAATTAATATCATGAATTAGAAATATATAAACTGGGCAAGTGGACAAGGTTTTGCTCAAGGGATGGAACTGGAGGGAGAGAACATGACTCCCTGAAAGAAAATAGCCACGAGTAAAGTAGAAGTCTGGGAGATGGGGCCAAACTGCACATCAGGCCCTACAAGCAGAGAGAGCATTGGGGCATGGTAAGGTGTGAGACTGTGTCTGGCCATCTGGACACTTCGGACACACACACACACACACACACACACACACACACACACACTCTCTACCCTTTCCCAGTCTTCTTCCTAAGTATGTGTATTTGAGAAAGACAGAGCTGTGATATACAGGAAAGAACTGTGTCATTATGACTCAGTTTTAGAAAAAAAAATGGTTATAAATAGAAAAAACTGGTTGTAAAAGTGAAGGAGGAGAAAAACCAGCAATTAGAAAACCTGCCATGGCAGAAATAGTGGTGATAGCAAAGAGGATAGAAAAGACCTCTGATGGTATGTGTAGGTGGTACAAATCACAAAATTCAAGGACATTCAGAAGTATAACCTTATCTTTCTATTGCTAATTTAATGTTTTTAAGTATTCTCATTCCGGTGGAACAGAAGAAATTGAATAAAAATTTGTCAGAGACCTTCTCAATCCAAAAATCAGTACCCAAGTTGCAGAAACCCTATAGAGGGCCAAAGGGTAGGAGGATCCTCTTGTCATTTCTTCACTCAGGTGAGATGTCCATCACTTATCTGGTCATTGACCAACAGACCATGTAGGTAAATGCCATGTCATTCCTTATTGTTCTAGACCCATGTCTTTTGTTCTAAGTGACACTTTTGTGACATACAGGGCATCATGGGAATTATCTTGCCTTGCTCTGCTTCCCTAGACGGGCAGACATTTCAATGACACTGTCTCAGCCTCACTAGTTTAAATCTACGTCTTGGACAGGAAGTGGATCCTGAAATGCTCCTAGAAGACTTCCTCATTCCCATGTTTCTTTCAAGATTTCCCAGTGCAGGTCCCTTCTCTGCAGGACTCACTAAGATCTTAAAGTACCTCATTTTTCTTGTTCCTCTCCCCCTTCTCCTCCAACATGGGGTTGGCTTTTCTACATGGACCACTTTGGCAAATAGAAATTGGTTGAAATGGGTCTTTTGAGGACATTATAGTACTAGAGATAATAAAAGCCTAGCAAAATAATAGATTTGCTAATTTATAATTCTAACAATTTATAATTTATAATTTCCTAATAGTTAGCCAATTTATAAGCCTCGTGTCTTCTCAGTTTATATTAAGGATCAAGGCTTGTGGAGACAAAAATCTCAGAATATAATTCCTTTTCCCCTGCCTTCTAATCTGTCAAGTCCTCTCCCTGAGGGCAAAGAGTCTAGAGAGGTCTAAATACTTTAATTTGGGGGAAAATGGGTGAGTAGAGAAGCAAAAGAAAAAGTTATAGAAGAAAGAGATAGATGATAGATACAGATAGATGATAGATAGATAGATAGATAGATAGATAGATAGATAGATAGATAGATAGATAGATAATTACTCTGCCATGTAAGTGAAACCTCCAGCTGATCCTGTTGATGGACACTCAGAAAAGTGAATTATGAAATACTGTGAATGTTGTACTGGTATACTGCTGGATTAAAGCTAGGATGCAGAGATTACATTCCTTTTTACCCATTATTTAGGATCTTGCGGTGATAGTCTTGGCAGCCTTCTAACTCAGTAAATGCTAATTTTTGAGAATTTTTTGTAGTAGCAACACTGAAATGTTATTTAGCACTGGACCAAGTTGTCAGGAATCCTAAAATGTGAGAGACACATGACTTAATTACATGATTTAATAACGATATTAAATAAAGTTAGTCCATACATGACAAAGGACTATGGAATATGAAACAAATGTGTACCAAAGGCATATCGAGATTTCATTCATGTATAATCTTCCTTTTTAGATAATCTTTCAAACAAAACATAAGACGACCAACCTTAAAGATTGTTATTAACTGAAATTAAAAGTAAATAGCTATATATTATCTCAATAAGTGTTTTTACTTTAGATTAATAAAAACTTGTGCATGTGACCTCTCTCAAAGCTAGATAATTAATTGTGTTTGGGTGCGAGTAGGTGGGTTTTACTCGTTTACTAATTTGTTTAGGTGTATCAGGTAATGTTAGAAAAATACTTCATTCCTTATTTGAAAAGCAGAGTGTCCCACTGCATCCATCTAAGTGGAAGCAAAATTGGTAGGAAACCTCATAGTTATGATAGTATCAGTTATTATGTGTGGAGTCTTATTTGTTTCATAACTCATTTAATCTTTGTGGCAGCCCTGTAAGGGTGCACTCTTATTATCTTCATTCACAGGGAAGGAAACTGAGACACTGAGAGCTTGTGTAGCTTGGCCACGTAAGTGGGCGAGTCAGAATTTACAACCAGGCAGCCTGGCAATAGAGTGCATGAGCTTACCTTCCTTGCTCTACATCCCAGAAGGTTCAGTTCCTTAGACCTCATAAAACAAGAGGTAATTAGCCTGAGCATGGAGGCAGCAAGGTTTCAAAATGGAGTTTCAATGTAAGGACAATCAAAGACAAATGCTGTTATTTTAGTCCAAATTATTAGAGATTTTTAATAAGTTCATGTATGTTTATTTGTGCTGATAAAAATGCTAATTTGTTCAATTGGTTAAAGGATTCACATGTGAGGATATAGTATTTATGTATATATAGTTAGCTTTACCTTTCTCTTAAGGTCCTGTCTAAAGGCTTTTTCCTTCTTAGTGATGAGCCATGGTCAATCTGTACTTAAATACCTGAGACCATACAGAAATATATGTGCAAGGAGAGTCTTTAGGGAAAAACAAAGTATAAGTTTAAGTTACTTTCCTAAAGAAATCCACAGATTAGATCATCTCACATCACACAAATTTTTCAGAAAATATGGTATATACAATGGATATTACTCAGCCATCAGAAAGGATGAATACCCACAATTTGCATCTACATGGATGGAACTGGAAGGGATTATTCTAGGTGAAATAAGTCAATCAGAGAAAGACAATTATATGGTTTCACTCATTTGTGGTATATAAGGAATAGTATGGAGGACCACAGGGAAAGGGAGGGAAAACTGAAGGGAGTGAAATCAGACGGGGAGAAGAATCATGAGAGTCCATGGACTCTGGGAAACAAACTAAGGGTTTCAGAGGGGAGGGGGTAAGGAGATGGGTTGACCCAGTGATGGTTATTAGGGAGGGTACGTGTTGCAATGAGCAGTGGGTGTTACATGCAAATAATGAATCATGGAACACTACATCAAACACTAATGATGTAATGTCTGGTGACTAACATAATATGATAATGATGATGCTGATGATAATAATAATAATAATAATAATGTGGTGTAGGGTAGAAAGAAAAATTTGAAGTCAGGCAGATCAGAATGTGTACTTGCTTGTGCTGTGACCTTGGGAAAGTTAACTGACTTCTCTGATTCTTAGTTTCATAACTGTAAAGTGTAACTAAAACTGCCTATGCAGGTTGCTGTACAGATTAAGTGACATAACATGTAAATCCACCTTGAACCATGGTGGTAGCTGCTTGATAGCCACAAATATCCCTGCTTGAGCAAGATCATTATAATGGTAACTAGAAAAATTGAATATTTCACTGACCCTCAGAAGTCAGCCAATTATATATCTATTGACCGTGAAAAGTTCTGTCTAGACTCTCCTTCACGAGTTGCAGAATAGGATGCTCTCTGCAGCCAAACTGCCTGAGTTTGAATCCTGCATCTGTCACATACCAGGGGGTTGCTTACTAGGCAGTTGCTTCATGCTCTTAGGTCTTAGCTTACTCATCTGTACAATGTACACAATAGTACTCTCCTCATTGGTTGTTATGAAGATGAAGTAAGTTATTATTTATAAATATCTTAGAGCAGTGACTTACACATAATTAGCACTATAAAAGTGTTTGTTCAATAACGATCAATAAAATGTACATCTGACTGAAGCTCTAATAATGGATTAAACTGGATGATTTTTTTAGTCACATACATTTCTGATACTCTTTGATTTGTGATTCAAATAGACAGTTGTTGCACATCTTATAGAGGCCATCAGAGGTATAAGCTTTTGGATATTTAGTAAATACTATTTTAAAAGCCTGATTAATTCAGCTTCACAATGTTGGTCTGAAGCTATCTTTTTTATGGGCCCACAATATCAGTATTTTTTTTAATTGAAATCATGGTGTCTTTTGTGTATTTAAAGTGAAATAAGGCAAGTGAAATTTGAATTCGTTATATATTCCCCAAGATGTTTGATTTCATATATCCCCTTTGTAAGAATTTGAGTTCATGCAGGAAGAAAGGAAGAAGCCTGAGCAAAAGGACAGTCACCTTGATGCAGGATTGTGATTATTAACTGCAAAATAACAGATTATCCTTATAGAACCAGGTGATCAGGTCTCTGAGTCAGCAATTTCCTCCAGTCCTCAAGAGTTCTGTCTTATTAATCTGCCATCTGTTGCCAACCACTCAAATTGCTCCCCAAATATGAACTCCATTCTCCATACCGGATTCAAAGTGTTCCAGACTTATTTCTGATCCCAGTGTATGATTAGATGCTGACTGAGTGTCTCAGACAAGTGATGAGACACCTTGTCAAGGTTATAGTCAGTAACTCAGACACTCCATCGCAGACAATTTAGAGTTGGAAGGTGGTGGCTTGCATTTATTTCTGTTAAGTGGGCTTTGGAGATAAATGGCAGGCTTCATTTTCCAGCCTAACACTTTTGTGCGAGTGAATAATGGATAGCTAAAAGCAACGACGATATCTTAAGAAAAAAAGAATAGGAACTGGGATTTAGTTTCCTCCATCTGTCTTAAATAATATCCCCTATCTCTGAGGTATTATTGTCATCTCAATGGTACCCCCATTCATTAAACTTATTTTTGGCGAAACCTAAACATATGAGAATCAACTGAGGGATTATTAAATATGATTTCTGTGGAGTGCAGACCATGCCATATAAACTCATATGTTTCGTCGGAAGGTTACATCAAGCCCAAAAGTAAAATTTAAAACTGAATTTTAAAGAGTATAGTTATGAATGAAAGCTTAAAAGGAATGTTTTCCAAATGAAACTAGAAGTTGAAGTACAAAAAATATAATGCGATGGAAATACAGTTCAGCTTCAGAAAACAGACCGTGCCTGGTTTCTGTGTAGGAAGCCAGAAGCAAGCATCACAAAAAGCACTTCAGATACATCCGCCATAAAGAAAGGGGAAGGCTCTTTCTAGTTTCCTACAAATGTCAGATAATGACTTTCAAAACTGTGATGGAGAGAATTATAAAATCTTTAATCCCTGCCTGCTCTTCAGTGGTGATTCTGTTGATTTGTGCTGAAGGGAAGGACATAGGGGGTTAAATGTGACTCACCCACAGACTTAGAGCTCAACAAAATATGAGCTTTTAAACTACTTGTGCCCCTTGGCCATTCCTGCTTCCTGGTTTAGCTATTAATCTAATTACCCCAGTCAGGCTAGATTCCCTAGCTGCTAAAGTTTGTTAGAAGCCACAGCAAGGGAAAGGTTAGTGGTACCCATCCCTTGATTGCTGAATGCCTGGGGTCCTTCTCCATGGCAGGATGATGCATTGTTCCTGTGCCTGCATTGCCATAATCCCACTGTTCTACAAGCCAGTATATAATTTTACAATCCTTCTCATTATTAGCACATTTCAATAAAGTTCAAATTTGTATAGCCTCAAAACCATTAACATTTTGTAGCACATTCTGGGTGGCACATTGCTCATTCAGAAAAATGTCTGTAGAGGAGCACTCTTCTGATATATTACACTCCTTGGTTCATCATTTAAAACTTGAGACATCCACCAGCATATACATCTTATTTAAAGTGTCAAAAGAGGGCAAAAAAATCGCACTGACTTAAAAAGCCTTGTAACTTAAACTTCAGGGATCACTGCATCCATTTTCTCTCTTCAGCGTTAACCAGTTTTTCCCTATTTTTCTCTCTATTCATTCACTTTTAAATGAGAGTCACAGGAGGGAGAGAATGGGTAAGCACCTTTTAAAGAACAGTATTTAAACCAAAATTTTTAGGAAAAAAATAAAATTATTATTTGTCCAGGTTTAAATGAGGCACCATAGAAATATCTATATTCTTAGGAGCATTTTCTTTGTGGTTAATATTTTTGCAAAATATTGTTATTCAGGTAGGTGAGGTGAAAAAAGAATTGAAATTTCTCACTTTTGTAGAGAGACTCAATAAAGCTATTAAAGTCGGTAGGGAGGTTCTTGGAGTTTAAAAATTACAGCATTGATCTTTTTTGGTTACTCTTTAGGAAATTGTTATAGGATAAATCACTGAAGAACATGACCATCATTTGGCTGAGTAGAGACTCAGTATCATTGTTTATAATTTTTATGCCCCTATGGGTGGTTGGGATAGGATGGACGATCATTTCCTAATTGTGATGGAGCGAGCTTTCTGAATGACTCTCCTTTTACTCATTTTGATAGTGTAATTGTCACCACCTGAGATTTAGGCTTTCAGTGGTTCTCAAACTCTGCTGGACTCTGATTTCCCAGAGAAGCTTTTTAAAAATAAAGTTTCCCAGAGCCCACACGTAGAAGAGTCTCTTTGCAAGTGGTTGGGATAGAGCATTGATTTCTGCAGCTTTATCCACTCCTTACGTGACTCTGAGACACTTAGTTTGGGAAACAGTGAATTCAAGTGATTCTTCAGTGGATTCATGTAAAATACTGATGCCCCTAGGAGATAAGATATCATCATACATTTAGGTCGTAGATTTAAGTTTTGTTTTGTTTTTCTAATTTGTTTCTGCCTCATAGGATGGCCCTCCTTAAAAAAGACCAGTGGTATGTTGACCAAGTGGCTGAAGGAGGGGTGGGTGGTGGATTAGGGGACTGGATAGAAAAAACCTTGATATAGCATTTGCTAATGTCTGTGGTGTAAATTCTTTTTCGTGGCCCATTTCAAGCTACTAATGGATTAATAACCATCTCATAAAGTTTCTGAATGTTTACCAGTTACCTCTTGTGAGTCGATGACATGAGGCTCCTGTTAACCACTGAGACTGTAACTATTTTTGAGAAAGAAGGAAGGTGGTCTCTGAATATGTATATGGCCCCAGGCCAGTAAGGTATGGCTGGGTGTGATGCTCTGGTAAGGACATCTGGGGAAAGGTTATGGTCAAAAGCCAACAAACAAAAGATATAAGAAAGGAGATTCTTTTTAAAAGTTCAACAATATTTTATTTGGGATGCAGTTTTTTGGACCTGGTATAAAAGCTGTATGGATGAGAAAAATCCAGGAAGGTAGCTGAGGTCAGGTCTCAGGTTAATGACAACACGCAGGCAACCCAAATAAGAGGCATCTCAGGAAAGAGGAGATGAGCCACTAATCAGAAACCTAATAGGTCCACACAAAATCAAGCAGTAGATTAGTCAAGATGTCAACGCCAGATGAAGTAGATAACATGTTTTAGACAAAGAGTAGCAAGTGGAGAGAAGACAATTTGTGGGTAAGGTTGAAGATGAGTCAGGACAAATACCAGGAGTGCTGGTACTGAATGCCTTGCTACATTTACACAGCACTGGGAGCAAAGGAGACCCTTAATAGAGTAAGGCTGTATGCTACTTTACACCACTGAAATACAGAGATTTAAAATGGAACCTCAAATTATTCTAATTAGAGTGAAGACTTGCTAAACTATCTATGTGATGTCAAACTGTACCATGTATATTAACTTCCTGACAGACACTACGGGAAACTTATCGCTGCTAGTGTCCTTACTTAGAAGCCACATTCCAATTTAAGGTTTTCTTTTTCAAATACAACAATATCAAAAATGGCTACCAGCTTTCTGAAATGTTAGTAGCTTATGATTTCTCTGGCAATAGGCAGTGATCTTCAAATCATATATTTGCCTTATGCTCACAGTAGCAGATCCTTAGAGTACTCATGAGCTTCTGTTCTATCATCTAAAAATCACTTGTAGAACAGGAAGAATTATTACTTTAACTACTTCCCAACCCACTCAAGATGGAAGAGTGATCTCTATTATCCTAAGTAAAAAAATAGAATGATCAATGGTTCAGTGGCATCTTAAGAGTAGTATGGGGGTCCATGAAGATATTGGAAGGACAACCAATTTGCTTTCTCTAAAATAATTGTTTAGTGACTATACACAAAAACTAATATAATATGTTAAGATAAAGATAGTATTTCAAAAAATAATTTGTCTCTCTGTTATAATGACAAGCACCTTAGATAATGACTTATAAGGAAAAGGAAATAGAGTTGATTTATACCCACAGAAACAGATATTGAATGAGTAACCTTATTATAAATGTATATTCATTTTTCTTATTTGATTTTGTTCACATTATTTATCACTCTGACACTCTTTATGCAAAACAATCAAGCATAAAGATTTAGAGAAAGATACTACTGTTTCTTATTGGTTTTGCATGTAAGCTTCATCCCCAAACCAAACTGACTCATGAAACATTATAAAAAGAACTGATACCACAGAATGAAGAGAAATATGCTATTTACAAGTGCCAACCTTGAGGATCCCAGATCAAAAGCCAGTTAAACAAACAAACAAAAAACACCCAAAACTACCTGGAGATATTAAGGCAGATTATTTTACTTCATATATTTTAAGAACATAATTTCTTTTCCATGGCACTCCTCTATCCTTTAATTTGGGCCCTACATAAGTTAAATTGTATAGTTTAATGCATGGCTATTAAATTGTATAATTTAATTTATAATTAAGTATAAATTTAACAAATTTATATGTAGTAAAGGGGTGGAGTATAATGCAATCATCAATGCATAATTTAAGAATAATCAGAAACAGCATAGTTCAAAAGTGCTTTTGTTTGTCTGAGCATTTATAATTAATAATAAAACAATAATATGAAAGGTAAAAACTGTGATCTAAGGAAAAAAGAATACAATTCTACCTATCATGAAGATCAAGGTAGTTTGACTCTATGCTTTTTGGTAACCAGAGAAAACAGAAAATGTTATTGATTTTATGATTATCTCATATTTATAATGAAATGTGGAAGCAAACCAAATAGTTTTATGATTATTTCTCATTTCTAATGAAATGAGAAAGCAAACCACATTTCCAGAAAATAAAATAAAATAAAATATGTTCTCTACATTAATTTATATAGAAATACTAAAATACTAAGGAATATCACATTTTGCAAGGTCCTCAATAATTTATGGCAAATGTAGTATACACTTATCATGATAATTTCACCTGAGATGTGAAATTCATAAAAGTGGCTTTGGATTTGTTCAATAGATCTTTGAATCTGCAGAAGTCAAATTTCCTTGTAAGCATCAGAATTATGTTAGAAAATAATCTCCTAATTTCTTCATCCTTAATAAATTATCCAATTATGAAAAAAAACTATTCGTAGGTGATCTTAGTATATGAGAACCCATGTGTGTAAGAATAGCATCTTTTGATAATGTTGTATGGTTGGAATGATAAGAGAGCTTTACCTTATCTCCAGGTTGTCCTATGAAAAATCTACCTATAGTTCCAGAAAAGTTATGAAAAAAAATTCCAAAACCATTAGAAATGATGTTTAAACATACCAGGGAATTTGTATGCAATTTAAACGAAATAATGCCTCGATCGAGTTAATTTACAATGAAAGCCTTAGATTAAATGTAGGTAGGAGACCTGTATCTCATTGCAAATGTTATTTGTTTTTTCCCAGAAATATATTTAAGAGGTAATTTTTATATCTAGAATGGCATAATTGTCACTTAAATTAAATTAAGAACAGAATAAAAAAGTAAAAAGAATGAGATAAATTCAGTTGTTTTATGAATAGCATTTTGCAGTTGTTTAAGATACAGGATTTCTCTGAAAAATTACATCAAGAAAAAATAACTCTAGATAATGACTCTACTGTTTCTATAGTTTCTAAATACTACCTTTTAAAATTATTGTTCAATGTAGATATTTAAATATTTGATAGATAATGACTGAATTCCCAACTGTAAAACAGGAAAAAAAATGATAATTTTTAGGAAATTTGAAACTTTGTTAGACACAAATTTCTGAATCTCTGAGAGATAAAAGATGAGTTTCCATCAGTTTGGAAGCCATTTTATAAAAATCTCTTTGGGTCTGTGCTGAATAGAAGAAACAATAAGTATAGCTCAACCTTAGAGTGATAAATTACAGTTGAATTTTTTACAGGATTGAACAGTTTAAATTCCAGTCATTAATAAGTGAAGGCCACTGCTAAGTAATAATAATAAATGTGAATACAATAGCAAAAGCACAAATAAATGAGTTCTTGGAAGAAATAATTCTGTGAGCAGACACTAAATCAGCAGTGATTACTGTCTTACAAGAGTGTATCAATACCTCTTTTCATGTTACTCTAATATCCTGAGTAATGGCATTATTTATTGAAAAGTAAAAGAGTAAGGCTAAAAATATATTTTAAAAAAACAACAAAAAGTCCCAAACTCTGAATTCTAACTCTCTTAATGAAAAATAAATTCAACTGAGTAAAACTGATCCAAACTTTACTACTATCCTACTAGTGTATGTGGGAGATCAAAAGTGCATAGTCCCGGGGCGCCTGGGTTGGCTCAGTCAGTTGGGCCTCTGCCTTCAGCTCAGGTCATGATCTCAGGGTCCTGGGATCAAGCCCCGCATGGGACTCTCTGCTCAGCAGGGAGCCTGCTTCCCCCTCTCTCTCTGCCTGCCTCTCTGCCTACTTGTGATCCCTTTCTCTCTGTCAAATAAATAAATAAAATCTTAAAAAAAAAAGTGCATTGTCCTGTAAGAGTGGAAATTTGACCCACTGACTGCCAGTCAGCAGCACTGAATTTTGCCTTCAAAATGGCCAATTAAAAAAAAATGGCCAATAAAATTGTTATGGACTGGGACGCCTGGGTGTCTTAATCAGTTAGGAGGCTGCTTTTGACTCAGGTCATGATCCCAGGTCCTGGGATCGAGCCCTGTGTCAGAATCACTGCTCAGTGGGGAGTCTGCTTATACCTCTCTCTCTGCCCTTTCCCCATCCTTGCTCATGCTTGTGTTCTCTCTCTCTCTCTATTAAATAAATAAAATCTTTAGAAAAAATTGTTATGTACTTACATTTGCAAATATTACGATTGAACTTCTTGTGATGAACAATGGTCTTGTTTTTTTTGAAGGACCCAGTTTGGGTCCTTTGGGGTTTCTGAAAAGGGCTCTGAAGCCTCCGAGGGAGGGGGATGAAGGAAAAGTGAAGAGTGAGGAGATGTGCACTTCTCCTTTTGGAGATGCTATTGGCAGTCTGTCTTAGCTGCTGAAAAATTATTTCTGGCAAAGAGACAATAGGCTTCTAGTGTTCTTGCTTGATTTTGCCCCAACCGACTCGAAACTCTTGGGCTGAGTTCATTGAAAATTAAAACAATAATAACAATAAAGCATTTGACATTAAACAGTTGTTTTGTTTGAGTATGAGAATTTGACTTCCAAAACTATATCAAACATTTCATCTGTTAACCAGTTTTGAGAGAAGCATCATTTAAAACATTGTGCTTTGCTGAAGAGTGGGCACAGTAAAGTGCTTGCAAAGTTTAAGATCGTAGATCTTATAATTTGGATTAAACACTAGATAGAAATAGATCTTTATCCTCAAAACTAATGTTATGTATTTAAAATCGGAGGCGTGACTTTCCTCAGGTCTTGCCTTTTCAGTTAAACCTATTATAGAATATTCCATCAGTACAATTATGCATTGTCAACTTTGGTTGAATGAGAAGTAAGAAATATGGAAAAGAAGATTTTAAAATTAACAATGTATCTCAATACCTTTTCCTGATATTATACTTTTACTGTTTAAATGCCACTGGATCAGGGCACCTGGGTGGCTTAGTGGGTTAAAGCCTCTGCCTTCAGCTCAGGTCATGATCTCAGGGTCCTGGGATCCACCCCCGCATCAGGGTCTCTGCTCAGTGGGGAGCCTGCTTCCCTCTTTCTCTCTGCCTGCCTCTCTGCCTACTTGTGATCTCTCTCTCCATGTCAAATAAATAAATAAAATCTTTTTTAAAAAATGCCACTGGATCTCCTTGCAATTTTTTTGTTTGTTTGCCCCACAGTTTCTAGTACTTCTTTGGGCCTCCCACTAATGAAGCTAATTTCCTGTGTTCAAATACATACAAACACATGCATTAGACAATATAGAAATTAGGAAGAATGAGAGTTATGGAGAGTGCTTGTGCATTGTTCCAGTTATCTATTCTATAAAAAGCTATTGCAAAACTTAGTTGCCTAAAATAGTCATTTGTTTTACTACAAGTCTTCAGTTTGGACAAGTCTCTGTGGAGATGTTCATCTCAGCTCCGTGAGGCTTCAGCTGGGATTTCTTAACCATGGCTTGAGGTTAAGATGGCTCTTCCATCTTCCAAAATGGCTCCATCACAAGGCTGGCTAGTTGTCAGTTGGGATGGAAGATGGTCAATTGGGAGGTCTATCGGGGCTATTGGCTGGAAGCTATTTCTTATCCACCTGAGTTTCTCATAGGGCTGCATTTACTTTTTCAATATAGAGCTTCAAAAAGTGAATGTTCCAATAGACGGGAGGTGGAAGCTGCCGTCTCTCAAAGATCTGGAAATTGGCACAGGCCAACTTTTACCATAGTGTTACTGTTGAACAGTCAGAACCCAAGGAAAAGGAACATTGATTCTACCTCTCTTTGGGAAAGGTGTGAAAAAAAAAACTGTGGCCTCCTTAAATCACCACAGATGTGTTGTGCCAAATTTGGAATCTCAAAATATAAATATGCTTCTGCCTACATGCAAAGCTATAGTAGGTGTCCATCAACACAGTGTGATTTTTCTTATATTCAAATTAATTTTCACAATAGCTTCCCAGAGTACCTAAAGTTTAGTTACCGAATTTTAGAGGTTAAGCTTATCTTTGCCTGATCCCCTCATCTTAACAATGAGAAGGAAGGAGGGAAAAAAAAGGAAACTTGTGTGTTAAATGCACAGTCAATAGCAAATTTAGGTTGGAACTCTGACATCTAAAAGGGTTCCTTCTCCCATCTTTGGATTGTGCATTGTCTTCAGAAAGTTCCCATCACCACATACACAGGAAACCTAGGAAATCTTAATATCACATCATAAAGTCAATTTACTAGATTAACTAACTGTTCCCAATAAGTGAAGGACCCTGCAGGAATGAAGTACGCACATTTGGAAGGTGGAAGAAATCTTACAAAGACTGAAGACACATGTAAATACTTTGTGGCTAGGAAGTAGGCATAGATGGAAAATAGAATTAATGAGGTAGAAATAGAAGGAAACATACGGACACTGGGTGATTTAAATGTACAAAAGAGAGAAGTAGAAAATGAATTTTGTGGAAAATTCTTAGGTTTCACCCTGAGGACAAAAAGAAAGGATTTAACAGGTTTTAGTTTAATTCAAGCACTAACTAGAATAAAGTATAATTACGATATTTTGATCTGTAAATATATAAAAATGACAGTTCTTTTGCATATGAAAGCATAAAAGTGATCTGCATTATGCTTTGTTGAAGAATAATGAGGGATGTCTTAAATATCACATGAGCCCATCTAAATGGCTTTTACACAGCATCTTCCTTTATTCAATTCTGGGAGATTTTTTAAAACTGCTTGAAATTGATTAGGCCATCTTTGGTTCCCTAACATAATAAAGCTTAGAAAATAGCTTTCACTGAGCTGCAGTATATTGTAATTTAAATTGAGTGATTTTCTAGCAGAGTCAGGTAAACGATGAGCCAAACTACCGTATGGCCTTAGGTGAACCTATTCTAGGAACAAGCAACTTCTGTTTTAACTTGTTTTAGCAGATAAAACACAGGGGATACCTTTTATTAACCTTGTTCTCTGCAGGTAGAGGCTTTGTATGTTGTGGTGTATCTGTGTGGTTGGATTGAATTGACCTATTTAACTGACCAGTCATCTCAGAACTAGGGATGTACAAGCAGACTTAATTATAATTTAGATGTAGATATCAAGATTTCTCTCTTTCTTCGCTTCCCTTCCCTTTCCTTGCTCCCTTCCTTCCTTCAGAAAAGTAGAGGTGATTTGCCACTATGTATCACAAGAGCAGGGAGTGAGTCAATTAATATATTCCGCCATTTTTCTCTGGCCAAAATAAAAATAACCTACATTATACATATTATCTATAATAGTTACATAATCCTGATAACTACATTTAAAAATAGCTACTGAAATGTGTCAGGACAGTTAGCTGAAAATAATAGATACTGGCTTTTGCCCATTTAAGCAAAATTTGGGTTTATTCAAAGGAAGTTCCGAAAAATGCCAGAAATTCACATTCAGAGCATTTATTGCCAGTGATCAAAACCTCAGAATCCTGCTGTATCGTACAGCAGGTCCTGCGCTATCACTGGGCTCATCTTCCACAGCTTGCACCATCGACCTACTAGAATGGAACTAGAAAGGCTGCAACAGCTTGCCACAGAACAACCAAATTCTTGTGGTTTCTAGCTATCGTTTGACCAGGCACAACTCGTGGGTAGAGCCAAAATGTCTTAGCTCAGGCTGCCATAATAAAATGTCATAGACGGG
Source organism: Procyon lotor (assembly GCA_028646535.1). NCBI lineage: Eukaryota > Metazoa > Chordata > Mammalia > Carnivora > Procyonidae > Procyon > Procyon lotor. Next base: position 77,873,830 of record CM053605.1, on the reverse strand, counting down.
GTGGCTTAGTGAGTGGACATTTAATTTCTTACAATTTGGGAGGCTGGAAAGTTCAATATTAATGTTCAGCAATGTTTAGTTTCTAGTAAGGGGTCTCTTCTTGTCTTACAGATGGCTGCCTACTTAATGTCTTTACGTGGAACCAAGAGGGAGGGCTCTGTTCTCTTCTTATCAGGTCACTAATCCCTTCATGGAAGCTTCAAGCTTTTGACCTCATCTAAATGTAATTAGTTTCCCAAAGGCCCCACCTTCAAATATCACATTGGGGTTTAGGGGTTTAACATATGGATTTTGGTGAGGTGCCAACCTTTAGTAGCACAAAGTTCCCTGATGTCAAATTGTTAACATTTGTGCTTTAGAGGATGTACTGAGCCCTTGGCAACTCTGAAAGGAGGTAGATAAGAAATATTTTTACTTCACTCTTCATGTTTCTTCCTCTTTGATCTAATGTTGACACTTTTCATCGGCCCTAAGCCCCTGAGAGCAGGAGAGTCCTCTTTTATCAGAGTCCCTATTAGCTAAGTGTTTCTATATATTTGTGATTTTTATATAATCAACTTATTTGTGTCATATTTATATTTATTTATATTTCTGTATCTGTATTTATGTATTTGTATGTATACTGAATAAATGATTCCTCGTATTCACTGAATTCTGAACTCCTGTTGTCACAAAATGTGCAATGTTTTTTTGAGTAGACATAGACAGTATCAGAGTCAGACTTTCAATCACATTGGCTCTGACATTTTACAAGTCCCCAAGCCTTAGAGTCTTGACTATGAATGAGGGCGTCTATTTAATATCCTCCCCAGTTTGATCATATCTTTGTCCAAGTACCTTCTCCACTGTGGTTGTATCTAGACCTCAGCCAATCCAATTCTGTTCCTGCCTTAAGCTCACTCTTAATACAGATTGTATCTAGGGATTTCATAGAGATGGACATGATCCTTCATGTCAAAAGGGCCTTAGATGTCTTTTCTGGCCTGAAAGCAAAATGGTTATGGCCTAAAATCATCACATCCTTTGAAGGAATTTCTTCACCATCATATAATAAGATATTATGGGATTTTCCCAGATATGGGAATTTGACTTATTTTTAGGGGGATGGTAGCAATATTGTGCAAACAGAAATGATAATAAGAATTTAACAAATTTTATAATGTTTTAAAATCATATATAGAATTTTGATTCCCAAACTATAAGTTTTATATTCTAATTGGAAGTTCGTGATATATATGTTGAAAATGTCTTAAATGGATAATGAAGCAGAACAACCTTATTTCAACTCATTTAATATCCATTAAGACATCACAAAGTATTTATTGATTTGCTAAAAGAAAAATGAGAGAAAACAAGAATTGATTGGCTATTTACCCAAAACTTTATTAAACAGAGATGTAATTTAAATAGATTTTGAAAAAACTCTTAATTAGACTTAATTGACTAGTAAGACAACATCTATGGAAACCTCAGTATATCAATATTTGAGATAAAAAATAATACTCTATTAACTCTCCATAATCAAAACAAACGTGAGATGCTCAATTAACATTGGTTTCTTGCAAAGCATATCCTGACTGGTAATTTTTCTCCAGTTTTAGAATACCATTTATTTTCTTAAGACCAACATTTCTTTGTTGTCCAGGACCTCCGAGTCTGAGGGCTGTATGTAGGCCTGTGGAATAAGTGGGGATTGTATATGAGCACATTGAGAAAGGGTATTTGGGATTAAGTAAGTTGCGTTCAGGTCCCAGATCTGCCACTAACCGCTGTTTGATCTTGGCCCAGAGCTTTAACTTTTCTATTCCTTGATTTCCTCAAATGAAAAGTAATGACATAGGTAATTCGTTAGGAATAATAGGACTAGCATGCTGTGCCCACTATGAAACAGTGACAAACCTAACATTTATATAAATGTTTTCTTTAGTTTCCATCCATTGATTCAATAATTTTATATTCCCTTCTACAGAATCTTTTCTCATTCTGAAAATGTATTATGCACTGGGGATGTAAAATCGTATAATAAAAAGAAAGGCAGGTATGCTAGATAAAAATTGCACATTAAAATCGTGGTTCAAATATTAAATGAACTAAAATGTGCCATGATTTTAACAATTGATAGAATATCAGAAAAGAGAATCTATATGCCATTAATTCTAGGATTCTCAACAAGGGACTTTGGAAGTACAACATAGGACATATTGCAAAGGGTATGTAATTCTGTAACATAAAGTGTCTTGAAGTCATAATTATAAAAGTAGGATAACATAAACATCTTTTTTTGTCTCACCTCATTGTCAGTCTATGGGTAAACAACAAAGGAAGACCAAAATTTAGCCCTTAAAATTTTTAATTGTTTCAAAGGGGGAAATACAGAGTAGGAGATAAAAAAAAATATTGGAACAAATGGAGTGACTCATTTTATACAGAGCAGAACAGAAATTCTTACTAGACTCAAAGGAATAAGTAACATAATATTAAGTTACAAAGGAAACAAGAGCATAACTAAACATGCTACTTTAGCAAACATCAGGAAAAAGAAAGAGAAGGGATACATAGATGATGTTCAATAAGATTATTGCTTATTTTAAAATATGGGGGAAATGCTCAGAAGCACTGAAAATATAAATAGCCTGAAGAAAGACTAATTCTCAGGAATAGAAGGAAGAATGGAAAAGAGTCAGATTGGAGACTGTTGTTTTTCATCTTATTTTTCAGACGTACTAGAATAATGATTTTTAAAAACCTCTGAATAAGGGTGCCCGGGTGGCTCAGTGGGTTAAAGCCTCTG
>CM053605.1:77839370-77870939 GCA_028646535.1 Procyon lotor | reverse complement strand
GAGCCCCGCATCGGGCTCTCTGCTCAGCAGGAAGCCTGCTTCCCCCTTCTCTCTGCCTGCCTCTCTGCCTACTTGTGATCTCTCTCTCTGTCAAATACATAAATAAAATCTTTAAAAAAAAGAAAATAAAAAATAAAACCTCTGAATAGAGTATCTTGTGTATATATGTATGTTTGAATTTTCTATACAGACTCCTTTTTTTTTTTTTAAGATTTTATTTATTTATTTGAGAGACAGAGACAGAGGGAGCACAAACAGGGGAAGCAGCAGGCGGAGGCAGAGGAGAAGCAGGCTCCCCACTGAGCAAGGATCCTGATGTGGGACTCAATCCCAGGACCCTGGGATCATGACCTGAGCCGAAGGCAGCTGCTTAACCAACTGAGCCACCCAGGCGTCCCCAGACTCTTTTTTTAAAAGATTTATTTACTTATTTTAGAGAGAGAGAGGGAAGGAAGGTGAGGAGAGAAGGAGAGAGAGAGTCTTAAGCAGATTACATGTTAGGTCCTGAGTCCCATGCAGGGCCCATTCTCATGACCCTGAGATCACTACCCAAACTGAAACAAAGAGTCCGACATTTAACCAACTGTGCCCCCTTGACACTTCTTTATATAGACTCTTTATCCATATATCTACCTACCTACCTATATCTACCTACCTATCTACCTGTCTCTGGGTGACAGGTAGACATTCTCAGAGGTACTTAAGCTGAATTTTCAAAGAGAAAAAGAAGTATCTTAGACAAACCAGGAAGGACCAGAGTCATCCTAATCTAACTATAGGACTTTAATGGATCATGGATATTTTTTGGTCCAAATATAAATTTCATTAATAGTTGATTTAAAGAGACGCATAAGGAATAGCATGGAGGACATTAGAAGAAGGAAGGGAAAAATGAAGGTGGGACATCAGAGGAGGAGATGAACCATGAAAGACTACGGACTTTGGGAAACAAACTGAGGGTTTCAGAGGGGAGGAGGGTGAGGGGATGGGTTATTTTGGTGATGGGCATTAATGAGGGCATGTATTGCAATGAGCACTGGGTATTATACGTCAACAACAAATCATGGAACACTACATCAAACACTAATGAAGTACTGTATGGTGACTAAAATAACATCATAAAAAATAAAATAGAGAGAAGCTGCCACAAGTCATTCTTTCTTTAAAAAGACTGCATTTTCCTTATATATAAAAAGGAGCATAACATTTAAATCAGTATTCTGCTATGGAGAAGACAGAAAGCAAGCCAGAGTCTGGCACCGTTGGTGAGGGAGTACTTCAGCAGTGTGGGCATTTTCTCAGAGGTACAGAGCAGTGTGGGCATCTTCAGAAGGTGAAGAAACCTTCAAAATCCTTGACAATCTAAGTTTGGAAGTGTTAAGGCTGTAGTTTGGAGAGTTTTCAATGGAGACAGTCAGTTCTTTTTTTTTTTTTTTTTAAGATTTTATTTATTTATTTATTTGACAGAGAGAGAGAGAGAGATCACAAGTAGGCAGAGAGGCAGGCAGAGAGAGGGGGGAAGCAGGCTCCCCGCTGAGCAGAAAGCCCGACGCAGGGCTTGATCCCAGGACCCTGAGATCATGACCTGAGCCGAAGGCAGAGACTTTAACCCACTGAGCCACCCAGGCGCCGGAGACAGGCAGTTCTTGACACCAGATGAAACTGGAGTTCTTTCCATGAATAGTTTTACTCGTAGTCCAGCTTACAGATAAATAGGCTGAGAGGAACCAACATTACTTTTTAGGTGTCCTATACCATTGGCTTGGAATGAGGCTGTCATTCCAGTGGGGAAACAATGGCAGAAGATCCAGTGCTTGCTTGTGCACAGTGAAACTGATCCTTGGATCATTCATCAGGGTGTCCTACAGTTAGTGATCATTTGACATCAGAGCAAATTTGTGAGAGCAAATGATTTGAATCTAGAATTCAATTTTGGTCATTCTAGCATTCTGATACGAAGGATAGTTGAGATATTTCCAAAAAGTTGTATACCACAGAAAGATAAAAAATAAATCCATAAAAAAAGCATGAGCTACAAAAACAACATGTGAGCAAATAATTTAGTAAGTCTTAAATTTAATTCTAAATAATTATTTTGGTTTATGTTGAAAAATAATGATAGCAATTTTGTACCAAAATCTAACGTATACTCAAAATAAACAACAACCATGGAAGTATGTTTGCATTCTAGTTCTCTTATTAAGAAAAGAGAAAATATAGACACGTAGTAGGTCTTGTTTAATAAATATGCTGGATATATTAAAGTAGTCATCACATTGCAATTCTATACGTACATTTTAAGCCATAAAAGGAAAAATGTTGGAATTAAGAAAACACAGCCAAAATATTCTTCATTATACTAACGTTTAAATGCGATATTAACGGGTGATAAATGTGGCATTTAATAATAACACATGTTATCCAGTAGGAACACATTAGTCACAAATACCGAAGTACCTAAAGAAAATAGTATAAGATAATTAATAGTTTTAAATTTAATTTAAAACACATAGTAAGCCATGAAAATGTTTGACAAATCACAATCATTGAGGAAGACTTCAGTTCAATCCTCTCAGCAGTTTTAAGATTAAGAAACTATGCTAAATGGTTAACAGAAGGATGGAAAGTCTGATACAACATATAGTTTCCTTCAGAGAGGGAGAATTTCTAAAAGACAATCCAATATAGGAAGGATGGACACAGATATACCACTAAAGATGGTTCATACAGATGAAATACCCAGTAAACATTTTAATAGATGTACAGAAGACTCTGTCATCATGGAATTGTCTTTTTAAAAAGCTTTAAACTCATCATCAAATGTTTAACAACGTGATAATGCCCAATGTTGCTGAGGATACAGAAGGAGAATAACATTGTATAGAGTGGGACCATTATTACTAAAGTCTTTGAGAAGTAATTTGCCAGTACCTACCAAAATTAAAAACATTCAATTTTTGAACAGGAGTTTCAACTGCATGATTGTATCCCAGTGGAACATTTGTATGTTTGTTTGAACATGCTACTGTAACATTGTTTGTAAGGGTGAAAACTTAGAAATACTATAAACATCCATCAATAGGAAAATATTTGAATACTTTAAACAATTATGGTACCTTCATAATTAGTTAGACCTACCTTTACTGACATGAATGGATTGCTAAGATATATGGCTAAGTAAAAGAAAATAAAGTTCTAGGAAAATGCGTATAGCATTTACAGGAAAAATAATATTTTCATGTAAATAGCCAGAAAAAAGACTGAATGTCTAGACATTGAATTCTTAACTTTAGAAATTTCTGAAGGGAAAAAAAAAAGAAATTTCTGAAGGGATAGAAAGGCAATAAGGAGGAAGCTAATGAGCAACGTTCATGTTTTTCTGTGCATATTTTTCAGAAAGGATATATTAGTGCTCTGTTTGTAAAATCAAAATTATCAAGAGCAGGCTGGAAAAGTGTTTACTTCATTTAAAATTCACATAATTGAATTATTACGGTGAGTAGATATCAAACTAGTGAGTGGAATGGCCATGATATAAATTCAGGAAGGTTCATTTTAAGACCTATCTTTTTTGCTGTTTTTTGTTTTTAATCTTTGAAAGTCTTAAAGATATAAGCACTTATTAGTTTATATTTTTTCTCACACTTTCTTTTTCATTAACTAGACACCTGTGCTTCATCAGATTCCAAAGGTATCAATTTACCAAACTGAAGTGTGACCAAATGGTACATGTCAGCACTTTTGCAGAGTTGTCTCTATGTTCAATTTAATATGATAGCAAGTTGTCATTCTGCCTTATGGCCCACATCATTTGCATATGAGGGAAATATAATTATGCCTGGTGAGCATCCATTGAAAAGAAAACATTAAATTGTTTTCAACTCAATTCTTTTAAGATGTTACATGTCACAAAGATATCAATCATATGCATTCCGTTTTTTTTTTAACAAACGTCACACAGTCTGAACTGTTTATTCTGCCAATAATTTGAGGTAATGAGGATTTTATTGTATATTAGTTGAAATAAATCAGGTTTACAAGGCACTTGATAAAAATGTGAACATCATAAAGGAAAATAATCCAGTCATGTAACTGTAAAATCTAAAGGCTGTTCTGTCTGCAAGATTATTTGGCAGTAGATTTACTATTACCTTATAAAAGTCTGAAGGTATTCATGATTGACGGAGAAAAAAACACTATCTCTGTTAGGGACATATACATAGACTTGATGTTCTGATTGAATTGAAATATTATTTTTGGCATATAGCCTCGTCTATTCCCTGATGGTTTTATAGCTTGGGCTCCATTGGTCTTCTGTTGTTGAACCACATCATTTGCTAAATATATCATTAGAATTTGGAGTAGTTGGCAACTTAGCAAATTCTAGACTAATTACTTAGATCTGATCTGAGATCAGATCATCATAAATAGGAATTATTCATCTCTTTAATCATCTAAACAAATTCTTCCCCTCTAGGCAACTTTAGGAGTCATGTCAAGATCCCAAAGCTCATTCCAATGTTTATGTTTGAGATTTTATTTCTGGAAAGGTGATACTGGTGTGTGTGCGCGCGCGCGTGTGTGTGTGTGTTTGTGCACGTGTGTGTGTATGTGTGTGCACAAGCACACTCACAGACTCATATGTCCATGTGCTTAAATGTGACAAATATGAAAAGAGAAAAGGTGATCATAAAAAGAAGACTCGTTTCAGAATTGCTTCTTGTCTTCAAGATGAAGGATCTCTGGGAAGACAGAATTAGAGTGGGGAGTCAGTCTTACTCTCTGTACTTTTCTCTTGAATTACTTTGATGAGTGCAATACTTTGCCTTGAATTATTGAATACTTAACTCAGGAAGCATGGAGTAAGTTAGGATCCTTCCTCTTGGACTTTTTGTCAGGCTGAGAAGTAATGTCTGGGAAATTTATTTGCTCCTTCCCGCAAGCCATCTAATGACTGAAATCTGGTAATTTTCAGAGATAAACCACCAGGAAATTTCAAGAGATGATGACAATAGAATGGCAGTAACTACCATTCTTGGGGGACCTCCAAAACAAGTTTGTCTATTATTTCTGTTGGCTTTTTTAAGACTTAGGCCTGATAATCTCTGCCTAGGGCGGTGGTAGTGTTATCAGTGATAGTGTCACCCAGTATCCTCCCACCTCCAGCCAGAAACAGTGCTCCATGCACTGAAATTGTGGGGATACACTTATTTGTATCAAAAGCCAGACAAAAACCCAGGAACTTATCTAAATACATAGTGATAATTATTTTAAATGGCTAATTAGAAATCTGTATGAGGCATAGAGTGACATCACTGAAAACATTGAAGTGAATTTATTGATATTCACGCTGTGTGGTGGAAGGAAAAGCATTTGCTACAGAGCAATCTGTGAAACTAATTACGGTCTAGTTTTTCTAAAAGTAAGATATTTGTGAGTGACTTCTGTACTGTAAAAAAAAGTGAGGCTGAAAGTATTTATGTTTACTGGGAGATTGGAAGCTCTGCACATGCCAGGGCAACTTTCTGATGGCCTTTGCTTCCCAAACATATACCCCCATATCTGGCACATAAAGTATGTTCAGTACATATTTGAATAATTAATTCAATAATCAAATAATTGTAAAGCAAATAATTCAATGCCTACCAAGTAATACTTGGTTAATAAATGGGAGACATTATTACTCTTACTGTATATCAAGAAGCAGAACTAGAATAACAACTCGTAATTATTAGAATCATGCTACCCAGCTCTGTGGCTTGCACATAGGGTGCCTTATGGCAATTACATGAGGTCAAATAATTGAAAGGACCCATGAGACTCCATATGACGCTTTAATAAAAATGAAGAATACAATACAATAGGAGAAAAAAAAAAAGCACAGACAAATATCAGAAATGTCCAGGACTTCCAGGCACAGCTTCCGGAACCTTTCTTAGTAACACAGGAAATACCCTATTTTCAGATCATGAACCTGAAAGAAACATGCAAGTTACTTTCATCTCAGGGGAGCCAAAGCACTGGTAAACATAGCTCAATCCAAGCTGTGCAACCATATAAATCAGATGCAAATGATTTATTTGCATCTACACATTTTCAATAAACAATATAAATGGAGCTGATACAGGCCCCGCCCAAGGGGGTTTGGTCTTTATAAATTACATTCTACATTCATCACTAGCTAATAACTTTCATCTCCATCTTGGCCAATGGTCCCAGATACCGGTGGAGATATGCACAGAGCCCAAACTGCCTGCACATTAGCTTATTCTTATTCAGCACTTTCAGAGGAATTTGAAAAAGGCACCCCAATGCTGTCATTTGCAGAAGAGAAAGCTTCCGCATCAGGAAACACAGCTCCAGGAACACATAGTTTGAGAAATGAATGTGAAAAAAAATATATAGATATATATAGAGAGAAATGAATGTGAGCTGCCCCCTTATCCGTGCTTGTCCCTAATGGTAGTTGTTTGTGTGTAGGACACAAACTGTACACTAGTATATGGTGATCTAGTTTATTAGTGATCTCCATTCCTGAGTATTCTGAATAGTTGATACCAAAGGGGTTTAAACTATCCTAGTAACAATGTCAAGCCTAATAAGGGAGAATGTGGGAATATTAGTGGGTGGAGAACTAGGCAAGCAGGCAATGTCTCAATGGTAAACAATTACAAAATATTTAGTGCGTAAACAAATGATTATTGCAAGTTCCCCGGTGCTCTGTATTCAGAGGCAGGACATGTGATTCTGGAAGGCTTGTAAGAATGAGACAAGGTCTTGAATTTGTGACAACTTGATGCCAAGGAGGTTTGAGGCCGTGGTTCAAATGCAGAAGAGGCAAAGCTGTAGGGAGCAGAACTGTAGTTAAAAGTGAGCATTTAGTTCTAGCCACGAGGCACATATCAACCTGGATGCAACAGAATGTAAGCGGAGGGGTAGTAACCATAAACCTTCTGATTCTTGCTTTGTCATCCTGTAGAACTTGTTTTTTAAAATCCAGCCTAATTGGGGTGCCTGGCTGGCTCAGTCGGTTAAGCAGTTAAGTGTCTGCCTTCAGCTCAGGTCTTGATCCCAGGGTCCTGGAATGGAGCCCCGCATAGTCGGGCTGTCTGCTCAGGGCTGTCTGCTCTGCGGGAGCCTGCTTCTCCCTCTCCTGCCACTCCCCCTGCTTGTGCTCTTTCTCTGTCAAATAAGTAAAATCTTTAAAAAACAAAACAGAACAAAAACAACAAAAAGCCCTTAAAATCCAGCCTAATTAAAATGACACTGAGACACAAAATAGCACAGCAATTGAGAGCCAAATTCTAGTACCAGAGAGTCTGATTCAAATCCTGACTCTGTGACTTATCATCTGCGTGACCTTGGACATGTTATTAGTTTTAAACCTACTCTTTGTTTTTGTTTCCTCATCTGTAAACTGGGAATAATATTGGCACCTACTTCAAAAGAGTGCTTCTCAAATCAAATGACATAATAATACATGTACGATTCTCAGCACAACATTGGGCACAATACAGAATAGCACTGAGTGCTGGCCACCACTCTCATTCGCAGAAGCTGGAATAGAATTAGGCTGCAGCAGGGGTGCAGAGCCTGGCCGGGTGCTTTTGACCAGGCCAGCTGCCTCTGCTCTACTGTAGCAGGTGATGGGTCAGAATAAACCTTTTCCTTTCCAAGGGGCGCCTGGGTGGCTCAGTGGGTTAAAGCCTCTGCCTTCAGCTCAGGTCATGATCTCAGGGTCCTGGGACCGAGCCCCACATTGGGCTCTCTGCTCAGCAGGGAGCCTGCTTCCTCCTCTCTCTCTGCCTGCCTCTCTGCCTACCTGTGATCTCTCTGTCAAATAAGTAAATAAAATCTTTAAAAAAAAAAAAGAAAGAAATGCATTAAAAAAAACAACAACAACAACCTTTTCCTTTCCTTAAGTCCCATGCGCTGCTGATACAATTTGTATCAGTAACTCTCATTTAATGTTACACTTTCTGATCTCCTGCTGGCCTCTCTGGCCCCTAAGCCACAAAAGATTTTCCTTTTTAGGGATTCTGTGCAGTAGATTGATTTTTTGGGGACTGATGTTTCGTTTACTCCCTTGACCATATCTACTAGACTTCAGCTTCATACAGGCAGGAATCACATTTATTTTACTTGCCAGTGGGTACTTACTATCTAACTGAGCACCTGGAACATGGTAGAACCACAGCCAGTGGTTTATTCAAAGAAGGAAGGAGTCGCCATCACCACACAGATATGGCATATGATTTTCCTTTGGTAATAACATCGGGTTCCCTTCTCTGACACTAGCCATGATTCAATCCCTTTGTTAACTGTCTTCACGTCCTTAAGTTAATATCTTACTCACTTCAATTCAGTCCCCAAAATTCAACCTAGCAGAGGTTTCCAATATAGGACCTGTGAGTGGGACCCAGACATGAGGAATATTGAGTTGTCAGCATGAGAATCGAAGAAAGTTATTACGCCAAATACCTTCAGAATACACCGTGTACTCGATAATAAAATAAAATTTATTACCTCATCTCTCTCAGTACTCTGGTTTTATACCCTGAGCTTATGTCAACATGCATACATAATAAATTTAAGAATAAAATAGACAGTTATTGTGGAGAACAGTCACGTCACACAGTAATGTGATGTGTTATAGATGATACCCTCAAACAATATCTAAATGACTTGAAGACTTATTTTGTCTTCTTTCATTCCTACTAAGTATATCTAACCACCCAAAACCCATCTCAGTACTAGCCGCAAATTTCAGGATATGCTACCATTGTTTCATAATAACATGAAGCTTAGAGTGTGCTCACAGATTATTTGGTAGATGTGGAAATTGCTTCTAGGAAGATGATCACTTGCCCTAAGTCATATTAGAAGACAGATGAAGAGTATGCTCTCTTCATTATCTTAGAATGCTTCCCCGGAGACTAGCTATAATGAAGGGAAATGCTTAGTCATTCCCCTTTGGGATATAGAGTGTATATCTCCCTCCAGGTTCATTATAATTTATGTAGTAATAGTTGGCCACACACCTTGGCAATGATGTTCTGTCCTTTCCCGCGGGGTGTATCTTTATGCTTGGTGCCTCGGCCACTCCTGACTTATGTTTGACCCGCTTCCTTTTTTCTTCAAAGTAAAGACACACCATTATTGGTCCTGACATTGTATATGTTAAATTAGTTGTGATTTTGATTAAGAAAAAATTGCTTTCCAAGCAGGATGGATCGTTTACTTATTTCATCAGGCACTTGTAGCAGTGAAGATTGAGAAGGCTTTAATGCCTTGGAATTTTCTTTTTATTATGCTATTGAACAAATTACAGAGCTAATGAGATTTACACTAAATGGGAAATCTCTGCATCACCTGCTGTTTTATGGGTCTTAGGGAAAAATTGTTGATAATTTTTCTCTTTCTGCAATTAGACAAAGTTTTGCTTTTAAACAATATTTTCTCTGAATGTAAAATATAGGCTCATATTATTTCTTCATTGGAAATAAATGTGATATGGTAATTGAAACACATAGTTCAAATCAAGGGTCTCCTTACATGCAGTGAAATATTTAATCAAAATAACGTGGTAGGAACTAAATTTGGTTTCAGGCGACACAAGTTCAAATCCTGGTTCTGCTCGTTTTAGTTTTTAAATTGGGCAACTTGCTTAATATCTTATTTTCTTAAGGTGAAAAATGTCAGTATTTCTGTGAATTATACGTCAGAGTAAACATGTAAAAACAGCTAGACCAATGCTTAAAACTTTGTAAAAACTCCATAAATTATGGTGGTGTTGAAGTTGTCAATGAAGTTAAAAACCATCTCCTTAACTAGACAGTCTTTTTTTTTTTTTTCCTTAACTAGACAGTCTTTTATAATAAGTTTTAAAACTTGGTTTGGGTGAAAAAACAAACAAACAAACTTGGTTTGGGTGGAGATGAACAATCCTGTAGTATCGTAAAAAAAAGTACACTGGGGCACCTGGGTGGCTCAGTGGGTTAAGCCTCTGCCTTCAGCTCAGGTCATGATCTCAGAGTCCTGGGATTGAGTCCCACATTGGGCTCTCTGCTTCCCCCTCTCTCTCTGCCTGCCTCTCTGCCTACTTGTGATCTCGCTCTCTCTGTCAAATAAATAAATAAAATATTTTTTAAAAAAAAGTACACTAAACTACCTTGTATCCTTCGCTAGAGACTATTACAAACCATGAAGGTTTAAGAGGAAAAGACAATTAAGATAAGAAAGAAAGTAGATTTGATGAAAATAGCAAGTCAGAAACCATGATAATAGCAGGTCGATACTTTCATATGGAGTTAAGAAATAGGAAGAGGAGCTTTCTAAAGTTGATAGTGCGATTGGTTGTGGCAAAGGTAAGACAAGATCAAATTAGGAGATGCATATTGCTCATAATTCACATGGAGAAAATATGAATTTATATTTTATTTGGAAATGCATACATTTCTTTTTCTGCTCTCTCAGACTTATCCAAACCTTTTTGTTCCCATGTTGCTAAAGTACCACTGTTGCTCTGAAAGAAACCTATGCCAGACAAACAGGAGCACAAATATATATCAGATCTCAAAAGAGATGGTTCTCCCGCTACCTGGGCACAGTGATTTTTTTTTTTTTTTTGAGTTTCTAAACAATAAAGGAAACTACTTTCTTATTACCTTGAAATATATTTTTGTGGAGCTATATGAGGGCAGCCGGGTTGCCACTGAAATCGATATAAATGATTCAATAAAGATACACAAGAATATAATAGAAGTTCATGTGGTCTGGGAAAGATAAGATACACTACATTAACCTTCTCCATGAGAAATAAGGCAAACATGCACATCTATCTAAATACCTCCGGAATTGGGAGCTCAATGCATTTATATCACTGGCTGAAAAATATGTTGCTGTTGGAATATCCCACTTGCTGAGACTTTTCTATCCATAGCAAACTGCCATTTTTAAGCAGTCCTTGGTCATGCAGCCATAAAGCAGCAGAGGAAAATAAGTCTGTGAGTTTAAAACCTGCTGTTCGGTACAAGAAATAAAATATGGCATATTCTACACTTGATCTTAGCCAAAAGGCCGAGAAGCGATAAAATATGGCATATTCTAAAGTAGTTGTGGTTTTATCCTGTGAAGCACCTCTCAGCTCCAGAGACTTGGGGTAGTGAGTAATCAAAATGAGAATCAGTGGAACATCGGCATGCCTGAGAATTTTCCTTAGGACGGGACCCGTTGAATCCATCCCTCACTGTACACTTTCTTCTCCTGCTTTTTAATTTTTTAAATACCCTCACAGAAGTGAAATCTTTTGATTTTAAGACTTAAATATGCCTTACCTGCAAATAACCCTAGAAAAGATGTAAGAAATCTTTGAAGCATTCATTCAACAACTGCCTATTAAGCCACTTCAATATGTTCTATCAGCCGGGTACCTTACCAAGTCCTGATGATAAAGAGAAAAACAGGAGCTCAAAAGTACCTGACGACTGCAGTAGTTATAAAAAAAAAAAAAAAAAATGAGCAGACACAGAAAGATAGGGTTAGTTTTCCAATGGAGGTAAGAAAAAGGGTGTCATAGCAGTGTAAGGGAAGGGATCATATCCAATTTGGGGGTATCGAGAAAAGCTCCTTGAAAAAAGTGTCATCTAATGTGAGAGCAGAAAGAAGAGAACTAGTTGCAATAAGGGGGAATGAATGGGCAGGGTAGCTCATACAGGGCAGAGCCACTGGAAGATGTAGGATCAGTCTTTCATATGAAGAAATTGAGTCCTGTGCGTGAACTTCAAATATGTCAATGTGACTGGGGCTTGGTGGCACACCTGGGAAAGGAGCCAGGTGGCACGGATGACATGCAGAAGGGAGCAAGGCTTGTCACAGAGAGTTCGCTAAACCAGAACTTCTCCAAGTATAATCAGCTGCCTGGCACTCTCGGCATAACTTGAGGGCTGGGTAGAAATCAAAAATCTGACTCGGGGGGTCTGGGGTAGAGCTTGAAATTCTACAATTGTAACAAACTCCTATATACCCCCTTTTGGTAGCAAAATATAAACTATATTAAGTTTGTTCTTCATCTGTAGACAACGCATGAATGGGTATGATTTGGACTTCAGAAAGAGTACCCAGGTTGCTTTAAAGTGGTTGTTTTTCTGGGCACAATACCTTTATTCGTGATGGCTGAATAAATGAATGAATGAATGAATCAATCAATGTTTTTTTTTCTTGTATCCCTGGTGTTCAAATTCTAAATCTTTTTTTTTTTTTTTTAACTGTAGTAACTTCCAGTTATACTCTTTCTATGAAGATAAGGGTGTTGAAAAGTGCAGATTGTAGAAAATGTATGGCGTTGGATTTATATTATGAAACATTTTCTGTCCTGATACCTCAATGCAGTATATATCAAGGATTGCTTTTTGTTGAGTACCATTCCTAGTTGCTGTGTATTTTTCCTATGCTTCTGATGAAAGGAGATTGGAGTCTGGGCTGTGGTTGGACAGTCCTGGGGGCCATTGAATAATTGCCAACCGACTGCTGGGAAAACCTGCTCATTAGAGGGAGAAGAGGGTATCAGTGCTCACCCATATCTGGGAGTTTCACTTGGGGAATTGGCCCTGCTTGTTTTATTTGCTCTGAGCTAGTGTTGTCATGAAAAGTAGAAAGTGGGTATTTTAAATTATTTTTTATGGAGAGGAAGAGAAAATGAGAATGAGGGCACACAGCTGCTTATTTCTCAAGAATATTGCTCAGCTCAGAGCATCTGAGTCAAAGAATTCCTCCCAGGCTGTTGTTGATTATGACTTATGAAAGGGCACCTGTCCGACCTGACAAGTGTACACAGTGCTCTAGGCTTCAACTTTCCATTAGTAACAAGAGCCCCAAAAGGTTAATTTGTTTTGGCACTTCCTGATTACTTTCTGTGTTCATCTCATTCTGAGACTTCACATTCACCACCTGATTTAGGGTATCTACTTAGCAACAAATTGTCATTTTCCCCGACTTATTGCTGGCTCTGGTCCTGTGATCTCTAAATGCAGTTAAATAGCTAAAATCAATTTTCTGTTTAGAGGGGTTGATGGCACCAAGAGGAATTTGCAGAATTCTCTTCTTGGAAGTGTTTGGGAGTCAAACCGAAGTGTCATCCCAAATGGATGGAATTTGGAGGTCTTATCACGTCCATGACCTGGATGCGAGTCCCCTTAGGTCAGGAGCGTTTCCATTTCCTCATTTTGGGAGGCTTTGTGTTCTAAAGCATCCCATCAGCTGCAAACTTTTTGAGGAGCACTAATATTTTAGTCTATTTCTTTTAAACAATTGTTTTTAATATACGTGGATAAAAAAAAAATCCCACTCTGGGAACTCACATGTAGGATCTCAAAAATAACAGAAACCTCTGTGAAAAGTCCTCAGGAGCACACCACACCCATGGTCTCTCACGTAGCTTTTGAGCTTTTCATTCACTCCCTACTCTGATTTGCCCACACTATGTATAGATTTTTATCGTATTTCCTTTTTTTCCACTCACTCCTTTCGTCTTCTTACCAGGAGGTGATTAGTTTAGGTAGGATTTTGAAACACACACTTAGAATCTAAGAACTATCTTCTTGAAAATTTTTTCCATCAAACCACTATTCCACGTGTTTATCCACCTTCATCAACCTCTGGCAATTCCATAGGAGACATGCTTATGAACACGCACATTCTAAACACTAAGCCACGTGTTTATCCACCTTCATCAACCTCTGGCAATTCCATAGGAGACATGCTTATGAACACGCACATTCATCCACATCCCTATAGCTTTCATGATGCTACTGACTATTTCACTGCATTATGAATGTATTCCTTTTTTTTTCTTAAACATTTTATTTATTTGACAGAGACAAACATAGCGAGAGAGTACAGCGAGAGAGGGAACACAAGCAGAGGGAATGGTAGTGGGAGAAGCAGGCTTCCCGCAGAGCAGGGAGCCTGATGCGGGGCTCGATCCCAGGACTCTGGGATCATGACCTGAGCTGAAGGCAGGCGCTTAACGACTGTGCCACCCAGGTGCCCCTGAATGTATTCCTTTTTATATCCTTTCCTGCTCCAAAAAGGACTGAAATGCATATTGTGAGTACCTTGTTATTGTAAATAACAGCAGTATGTAGTAACTTTTCCTTGTGCAGCCTCAATTTTGTCATCTGTAAATTTAAATACTAGGACAATTTGTAAATCTGAGTTTCCCCAGAAGAAAGGATCTTTTTGTGTGTGTGTCCTTACATACTAATGAAAGTGCTGACATTCTATGTTCTCTTCACACTATTAGTGTCAAGGACTATATTATTATTATCTAGAGTCTTTGTTTCAGAGTGGACTATTAACTCTATTGTTATCCATAGTGATGATCAAGGATGTGTTGGTGGCAACTTCAGTAGTACTTGGGTCACCTTTTTGGTTATTTAGTTTAATTTAAGGACTATGAATGGCTGGCTAAGTGGTATCTAAAACAGTTCACCATATTTCAAGATGCATCCAGTCTAGCAGGATACTGGGGACTTTTTGAATCGAAGATCATTCTGGTACAAGATCAGAATTCATGTACTTGGTTCATGATTTGCCTAACTCCATCCCACCCTCATGTGGCTCCTTTAGGTTCGCTAAAGCCCAGGACCTTGATATTTACCCTGGTTGTATTTCTTCAATTCCACATAGGCTTTACCTTTCCTTCCTATTGAACTTGGCCTTTGTCCTTGCTAATATCTTTGTTCCTTTTTCCTCTGAGAGCATTTATTAATAACTCTTAGAGAAATGCCCTTCCAAACATGACCTGACTTCCCAAAGTTTCCTTTTCGTATATTCTCCTGAAGATTAGTGCTTGATTTCCCCTATATGAAACCAATAACTATTTAGAAAACAAAATGAAGATATTTTCCATGTACATTAGAAACCAAGCATTAACTCCTTAGGAATAAATACTAAAAGAAATGTGGATGATCTATTTATTTCCAAACTTATCAATTTCTATAAATTAAATATGTATAGCATTTTATGTCAACCATACCTCAATAAAGTGGTTCAAAAAGGACATATTTCTCATTGAAATGGACATTATTAAACAAACAAAAAAATAAACTTGAAAGGAATACATACAGAAAGATCAAATATATTTAAAGAATCTTCCTACATTGATCTATGAATCCAATGTAATTCAAATAAAAATCTGATTAGAATATTTCTGTTTATATGTAGCTTGACTAAATTGAGAAACATTCAAAGGATGGGGCTTCAAGTAATTCTTTGTGATCTTGTAAGATTTCTAGCAAAAAATGTAACAATATCTATCATCAATTATAAGATAATTTGCCATTTTTAGTTCTCTGATTTAGCAAATTTCTGCTATTGCCTAGAAGAAAAGAATGTTTCTTGTTTAAAGTTTTTAAAAAGTGTCATGGTAGGAATTAGCCCTATTTACACGTAAGATTGATATTCACTAAACATGGAGAAAACACAGGTTTTTAAATAGATGATATTGAGATATTTGACTAGCTTTTCATGTCGTAACTTAAACTTAAAAATGAAATTATGAATGGAATAAAACTGGTTGAATATTCTAAAACTCTCATCATATATTATCTTTATAAATGTAAAATCATAAAAGAAACAACTGATAAACATGTTGGAAAACATCCATACAGCCCCCACCCATACACAGCACTTACCACAATTGAGGGAAAAAAAAAAAGAAACAAATGTGGGCTTTTTCAAAACCGGTGACATAAAATTTAACCCTTAATCTACAAAGTTACAGGGATTTATTGTGATCCATAAGGGCAAGATGAAAAATATGAAACAAAATTTGACAGAGTACAAATAGTCAAAGCACTAGTTTGGCAGAGTCCAAAGGTGGAAAAACAAATAACCACAGATATGAGAAGATGCTCATCCTCACTGATATCTAATGAAATAAAATTGATACAAAGGAGTCTTTTTGACAGTCATATTGGTAAATATTAAAATGATAATTTTTCATGTAGGTATATATGTATGCATAGCAAATCATTTCAAAACATGGCAGCTTAAGACAATTACTTATTTTTTCTCGTGTTTCTGTACTTCGGGAATTTGAGCAGGGATCAGTTAATTTGCTCCAGGTGGCATTGGCCAGACTGGAAAGTCTAAGAAGGCTTCCCTCAGACATCTGTTTCATCATGCTCCTTCATATGGCATTTCTCTTTCTCCTCACAGTATCTGAACATTTATTTAAGAGTCTGGAGCTTATTTGCAGCATCATAGTTGGCTTTTCTGAGCAAAGTAGAAGCTGCTGGACCTCTTACAGTCTTAGCCCGGAACCAGCATAGTGCCACACCTGCTGTGTTTTACTGGTCAAAGCAAGTCAGAATCAGTGGAAATGCAAAGAGAGGGAATTAGTCTCCCTTCCTGACAGGAGGGAAGACATATGTGGACAGGGATGAGAGGAATTATCAGAGGACCTTTTTGAAGATTGTCAAGTAATACACAGAGCTGTGGCAAACTCACAAGCTCTCGGCAGAAATAGCAAGAGAATAAAATATTAAAAAGGCATTTGAAATTATGTTCAGATATTTTTAGATAATAATATCCACACTATTTGACCTAAAAATGTATCTTATAGGAATCTATCCTACAGAAAATCTCTGAGATTTATAAAAACAAGGGAAAATTAGTTTATTAAAACATTTTTTTGGTAAAAATTAGAGGAATAAATCCAAATGCTTATCTTTGGAAGATAAATTAAATAAAATATGTGATCTACATAATTAAATACTGCAAGACTTTTTATGTCTGGAACTACCCTAAAATGGAAAGGTGTCCAAATTGAAATTCTGTACCAATCAATTCTTATTTATTCATTGGCTTATTCAAAAAACAGTTAGTAACTATCTACTATGCTAAAAAAAAAAACAAAACACTAGAAGAAAGTTTAATCTATAAGAATTGACCTGTGGCTTGAATTTTCAGGATCTAGAATTATAACTATAACATTGTGAGTTTTAGCTCTGAATCCAGAAGATTTTTAATTTAGGATTGTTTTCAAATAATACTTTTAAAATTTGTATCTCTTGTCCACAGCCTGAAGCTAATTTCTTTTGAAACAAAATTAATAGGAAAATGATGTCCATATCACCTAGTTAAGAAACTCATATCCAAAGTACAATTATTTTGTATACTTTGTATATTTCTATATTATATTTGTATTTCCCTCCTGGTTGATGTGTATTTACCATGTGCAACTTTTAACAAAGAAAAAGAACTGAAAAAATTGTTTCTTGATTTGTGAAACATAATTGTGCAACCTTTCTAATGCAAATTTCAAAATCAGCATTTAATTAACATATGGTAAATTATCCTGTAATCAGTACTGCTTAAGGACTGCCATAGAGTCCTGGCTATGGTTTCTAAAGAATAAATGCATCCATTAATGGTAAGCTGAGTTCTCTGTTTTGCTCTCATCCTTAGCCAGTCTAATCCTCTTAGCTTTTTGGTCCTACTTTGCTTCAAATGTAGGTTCTTCTCCTTGTATATTGGCCATCCTCAATTGTGCATAAAATTTCAGACCTTGTACAAATATTCATCTAGCACTTGATTCCTTGCATTCTTGTCTTCCTGTGTATTATTATAATTTGCATAATTTATCTAAAGCATATTATTTACATATATATCCTTATTCATTTCTAACTAATCCTATTGAGTGGGTACTTGTCTTAGGTTGGAAGTTTTAGCAGCATAGCCTGAAACACAGGTTCCTGGAATAGTGACTTAATTGAGGGAATGTTCTTCAAGAAGGTAAGTGACAGAAACAGGATAGCACAGGAAAAAAAAAACTAAGCAAAATATTGTCTCTGCTGGTGACTAGTATCAACCTAATTCCACAGGAAACTCTGAAGCACAGAAAATACCACAGAGTTTTTCCTACCTTAAGGTAAGGTAGTTGGTGTTTTGTATCCCTTGCTGATTAGTCACTAGCTGCCCTGGGCAGGGAGAAGGGTAGTGAACTGTTAATACCTCCCCTCATGGTTGGAGTTGGGTGTGTGGTCCAACGAAGTATGGCACCAAAGCACCCTTTACAGTCCTATCATCTGCCTAGAATGACATATTTAATAAGTAATGAAGAACCACACTATGTTAGCCTTAATCCTACATTTTACTCCACTGTTTTCTAGACCTGGCATCTACTCTGATCACCGATAACTTGGCAACCTTCAAAACATCCTGGTTCCCTCAATGTTAGTATTCAAGTGGAAAGTCTGCTTTGTGGAAACCAACTATAGGCAGAGGCCGAGATGAGCGGGATCTTCTATTCCTCCATTTATATCTCTTTCACTGAAGAGTGACTATGGACAAGCAGAATGATTCTTGGTATCAGAGAGTGACATTGGCCAATGGCCATTTTGGTCCATTTCTTCCTTGTCCTGGTGGCGTGTATTAGGACTGGGATGGCCAAAAGTTTGGAGAGTCTCTGGGATGGTGAGATGTAGGAGGAAATTTCCAAAGATCTCAAGAAAGATCTGAACCACCCCGTTATTTTTCTTAGGAAACGTAGGGCAGATAGTCCTCACTCACCCCAAGGAACTGAAAACACAAAGAAGGTCTGAAACACCCTATCTCCCCTCTGCAACTAGATTACGAGTGAGACCTTCAAGATCGCAGCCGAAGCTCTGAGGGACTCTAGGGATACCTAAATATTGAGGTGTGGGTTGTGACTAGACAGGGAGGCATAGAATGTGGCAGGTAGTGTCCATATCGCTAGAGATAGTGCATTGTCACTGACACCACACAATAAATGTTTGGAAATGCTAAGCTTTTGCTCTTTTGACATCACCATCTGAGTCTGCTGTGGTGTAGCATGCTGCATACCAGTGACCAGGTAACAACATCAATCTATTTTAGCTCATTTCATTTGACACATCACTGAATAATAATGAAAGCTAATTTTAACCAGTCTAGCAATCTGCCTTTGCATGAAATGTGTCCATGCCAAGAATATTTTCACTGTTCATTGAAAAATTTTACTATTCCCAAGCCTGCAACTCACTTTGATAAAAAGTGACTATGATTTAATTTGGCCTGTCTATGTGACTAGAAGGATCCCAACATTTCTTATGGAAATACTGTGACTTTCTTCTGGGAAGGGGCATGCCTTACACTAACTTGAGAAATATTGGGGCAACCATCAGACCTCTATTTTGTCTTGAGGCAATTGAGAGTGACCATTTAACTTGGCAGGAATCCATCTAAGATGAGTGACTCAGGTGAAGGAGCTGTAATTTATTTTTTAACCTCAATCACTCAGTGTCATTTTGGCACTACTCTGTTGGTAAATATCTCTCTTAAGCTCTGAGTCATTTTGCAACTGTGATTCTGAGCGAATCTGTTGGAACTGAGTTGTCAGGGTTAATTACCATGGCTAGATTTGGTAATACCCCCATCTGTGGTAGCTGCAATGTAAGAGCTCAGTTGACTCACAAACTCATCAGCCTAATGCATCCTGCAGTTAGGATGCTGTGACAAGACAGACTGACTTAAGGGCCACTCTTCCCTTCTCTGTTTTGTGTGCACACACTCCCACACATACCCATTTGTCTATATGATATTTAGAAGAAATCTATTTCCCTAGTCACTATCTCACTAGAGATGTTTAGAGGGGGAAAGGGACAGAAAAGGAGCATCCTTTGCCTCTGAATCTGGGATTTGTGGCCAGACCTCTTGCTTCTTATAGACAACACCTTCTCTCAACCACATTTCTCACTGGGTACTTCTTTAGCTTAATTTCTTTTTCTTTCTTTTTTTTTTTTTTAAAGATTTTATTTATTTGACAGAGAGAAACACAGCAAGAGAGGGAACACAAGCAGAGGGAATGGTAGCGGGAGAAGCAGGCTGCCTGCCAAGCAGGGAGCCTGATGCGGGGCTTGATCCCAGGACCCTGGGATCATGACCTGAGCCGAAGGCAGAGGCTTAACAACTGAGCCACCCAGGTGCCCCTAATTTCTTTAAAAATAAGGCAAATACCTGCCACCACTTTCTCACCAACTCCTAGCTCCTTTTCTCACTATAACTCTTGCTTCACTTTTACACCTTCATTGAAGTTACTTTTTTTTTTTTTTAAAGATTTTATTTATTTATTTGACAGAGAGGAGAGAGACCACAAGTAGGCAGAGAGGCAGGCAGAGAGAGGGAGAAGCAGGCTCCCCGCTGAACAGAGAACCCGATGTGGGGCTCGATCCCAGGACCCTGAGATCATGACCTGAGCCGAAGGCAGAGGCTTTAACCCACTGAGCCACCCAGGTGCCCCTGAAGTTACTTTTGTCAATATAAACAATATCTTTCTTTATAAGTGCCTAGCTAACTGCCACTAGTAAGTCCCTTGATTATTTTATCCCTTGCATTGTTTGATAAAGCTGTTCATTCCCTCTGTTAAAACAAACCAAACCAAACCAAGAAACCGACCAACCAACCAACCAACAAAACTCCTGTTCTAATCCTGGATTGGGATATTACATTCTCAGTTGAATTTCCAACTACCTCTTTCTGGTTGTGGCTTTACAGTGTCATTTGAGACATTTATTCCTGACACTACATCTTAAATGTTGATGTTTCCCCGAGTTTTATGCTTATTGCCTCCCTTTCCTCATTCTATGAAACTCCCTAGGTACTCTACTAACAGCTATGGTTTTAAGTTTCACTGATGTGAGCTTTTTGTCAAACCATCAATATTTCCTTTGACATTCATTTTCCTGTTTATAACATATAACCATAGGTGGTTCAGAGCATAACTGACCAGTGAATGCCACTCAACGTATAGTCCATTCATACCGAAAGACTTACGCACCTGCACTCCTAGATACATGCTCCTTACTAATCTGATTTAGTAGTTGTTGATTTCTTTTTAACATTTGCCTTCCTAATAGTCCTGCCTGTCATTTTGCCTGAGTTTCTAATGTCTGGCATGAAGTCTTCAGCATCAAGCACAGCAGAGGCCATGTAGTAGGATCTTAATAAATGTGTGTTGAATGGACATGAAAAAGACATGCAATGAGATATAACAACATACCAAACTAAGTGAAGGGATAGCAGTGATACCACTCAGTATCCTGGATAAACTAGTCAGAGGTGCAAGACAGCTGGTGCTAAAGAGCTGAATAACCTTAGAGAAGATTCTTAACCTGAGTCTTACTTTCTACCCTGTAGTATGAGGTGTTGGACAACATGATCCCTATTGTCTTCTTCTAACACCAAATAGTGCTGTCTTATCCTGTAGTGGGGAGGGGCCTCATTTCAAACTATCCTTGGGATGGTAGCAGCATGATATTAAGAATCCTGAATAAGATGTATGCCCAGATATTTTCTTCTTTAATACCTTTGTTGAAGGGGTACCACAGAGATGAGCTTGTCAAAAACTGATATTTCCCTCTTGATAAAATGCTTTCATTATTTCACTCTCTAACTGAGTGGTCCCCAAAGAGTTTGGGTGTTTGTTTTGCACAAACTGCACAGATGCAGAGGCATGCAGAGGAAGCTGTATCTGTCTGCCTTCCCATGGAGCAGTTGAGTAAAAAGTAAATGATGTGTCTAAACAGCAAACCAATTCTTTCTAAATATAGGAACTTAATTACTTCTCTCTTCATAGTACATGGGGGACGAAGAGTATCTCCAGGTATTGAAATCCAAGCTGAGCTTTTGAATTAGACAACTATTTCCTAAT
The DNA here is from genome assembly GCA_028646535.1 of Procyon lotor. Lineage (NCBI taxonomy): Eukaryota > Metazoa > Chordata > Mammalia > Carnivora > Procyonidae > Procyon > Procyon lotor. Next base: position 77,849,224 of record CM053605.1, on the reverse strand, counting down.
TTAGCCAACTTTAAATATAGCCGCAACTTACTTTTCTAGTAAAATGCTTGAAATCAAAATGATGAGATTGTGTTTGCATATATTATTATGTGACAATGGGGTATTTTATGCATTATCTCAAAATGAACAACAACATAAAGTAGATGAATATTTTGGCATATGCTATGAGAACAAACATTCCACAGGTGCTATCCTTTTTTTTTTTTTTTTTGAAGAATTAAACAACATGTTCAATCTTGGATATCTGCCCTACTGATCTTAGTTCACCTATAGCTTTTTGACTTTCAGCAATGTGAGCTCTTAACTCATCAGCACAGGCCTGAGCACTGAAGAGTAACACAGGAAGAAATAAGTTTGAACTTTGCTGTGATCAATGGCATAACAAAGCAACACTTGAAGCATATAATCCCTCCGTTCCGTATCTCCATCTCCCCTAAATGTTTTCTCTTGGAATCAACCACCAAAGCCAAACCAAAATCAAATAAACAAAAAACAAAATCAACAAAAACATTGCATCAGCAAGTGTAAGGTTATAAATAGTTTCAAGAAAAATGTTATTGTTGCAAATTTCTCATTTTTTCCCTCATTCAGGGGTGACTTTAACATAATAATATGAAACTTGGAATTTCATTGCTTTTTCATTGTAAATATACATGTTTATTGTTAAAGTAAATAAAAAAAAAAATTCTCTGGCTTTGTAATCAGAGATCCCAGCAGAAAACATGCTCAAAGAGTTTATTTAACGGATGATGGTTTAACAATGAGACCGTTTACAGAAGTATGAGAAGCGTTAAGAGAACCCAAGAGGGATAGCAAAGAACCCAGAGTCTAGTATCAGTGGGAAATCATTATTATCCCTCTGCTTAGAGGGTCATGGGGAGGGAAGGGTATTACTGAAACTCTACCAGAATTATAACCTTGGTCTTAGAGTGGTCATCCAATATGAAATGGATTCACACATTTAGAACTAAAAACTAAAGCCAGGATGGGAGCAGCAGGAGAGTAAATCACCCAACCTTCCTTCTCTCCACTCCTCATCTCTGAGATTGCTTCTCTTTGAACAAAAAAGACTTGAACAAAAAAGACAAGAGAGTCTCAGAGATGGAGACCATAACAAACAGCACCCAAGGACCAGTTAGGACAGAGAAGAGGGGAAAATGGATGTAGAGAAGCAGAGCATTACCAACACACCACTGATCCTATCACCTATAAATATCTACTGTTAAGCTGCTAGTATAAGCCATTTCAAACTTATTTCTTATAATGGTTGGAGCAGTTTTATTTCCCATTTCTGAGAATCCTAGCAAATTATGATTTTGTGTGCATGTCAGTCTTTCCAAAGGAAGCTGAAATCTGTTTGAAGAATCAGAAGACTCTTATCCTTTTGTAAGAAATAGAGTTTCTCTTTGTAAATGTTCTCACTGGTATATTGCCCTCTACATGTTGAATAGGCTTTATTGTTCTTTATTATTGAATTACACCTTATAGATCAAAGACAAAGACATGGTCCTGGAATCCAGGTACCCTCAATTCAATTTCTTTTGCTTTATCAAGAATGATTTAGCAAAAACATGGTTCATATTTAGTATCTGGTGCAGTTCTGAATCTTTATGGTTATTGACTAGGATGATGAAAAGACAGTACAAAGTTCATGTATTTCTTAAAGTAGGGAATACAGGTTTGCTTTTTATCTCTAACCATGATGTTCATGATAATTGCATCCTACTTGTCTCTGATGGTCATGTGCTACTAAATGGCCTCTATGATTTGGGAAGTGTGCTACCACTTTGCTTTCAAGGAAGCCAGTCCTCACCAGCATCTCTGGCCGACAGAGGATAGCTTCAATGAGTTTACTAGCAGTATCAATGTTCATCTTGGCAACACTTCCCTTAGCATTTTGGTAAATGAAATGTCTTCTATGCCTTCTATTATAGGCAGTGAGTTGTTTTCTGGCTTTAGATAGTGTATCCACTGGAATAGTCATTTGTCTGAGACATTTGATTCTTTCCTCCACTTGTTTCCATGATAGATCTGGCATCTGTGCTTCTTTTAGCATAGGCCATCTCTTTATCCATGTTCTAAAAACCAGTCAGTTGTATAAGCACTGTCTCCTAGGGGACTTTTTTTTTTTTAAGTCTTTTCTTTTCTTATCTTTTTTTTTTTTTTTAAGATTTTATTTATTTGACAGAGAGAGATAGATACCACAAGTAGGCAGAGAGGCAGACAGGGAGAGAGGGGGAAGCAGGCTCCCCACTGAGCAGAGAGCCCGATGTGGGGCTCGATCCCAGGACCCTGAGACCATGACCTGAGCCGAAGGCAGAGGGTCTAACCCACTGAGCCACCCAGGTGCCCCCCTAGGGGACTTTTTATAGGTTGTAATTCCAGGATTTAAAATCTTGTATATGAGTGCTCCCATATTGGTGCTCTCCCTCATTTTACTTTACATTCTGCCTCTCCTTGATTCAGCATTCTCAGTATGTGGTCCCACAAGCACTCTGCATTTTATTGCCCCAACATGTTGACTATATACTATAGCGTCTTCCACACAGGGACCCCATTTTCTTCCCTAGTGAGCCCTGGACTCCTTGGCAGGACAGGGTTATGCTGTGAGTTGATCCATTTATTGGTTTGATTTTCAGGAATGTAGATGGGGCTAGGTCCTGAGAGGAGTACACATTAGCTAACAAGAAAACTTCTGTGCATCATATTTAAGCAAGGGAACAAAGCTAAAGCTTTTATAAGAGATGAATAGGCTAGTGTAGACCTAAAGTATTCAGAGATATCTGGGGATTCAAAATTTCCACCTTCATCAATCCAAGGTAATCATTTAAATTCTCTGGGTCTTATTCCTTCACAATGAGGGCCCTGAACCAACACAACAGGTCTGCTAAAGTTGGCAGTTCATCCTTTTCTGGAGTTCTGCTGATGTTGTGATTGAGTCTTGAGATGGAACATAAACTATTTTTGTCCTCCAGCTGATGAGATGACATGCTTGTGGCACACTGCTAAGAAGAGCCTCTGGCTTTTCTAATTCATCTAATATTGAGGATTAAACAATGCAGTGGTGGTCCCATCCATCTGATTCCATAATCCTTGTATATATTATCCTTGCACCTCCTAAATGCCTATAACATTGCAACTTGTAGTGCATTACCATCTGCTGGATTCAAAACCAGTTGAGCCGCTGATGAAAATTTTAACAGTAACCTTAAGATCATGCCAAGGCTTCTCAGTCTTCCACCAACCACTAGAGATAAGGTCTTCACTGCCAACCAATCAGAGGCTCATTCCTAGTACCATGCCTGGTACCAACTCTAGTTGGTCAGATTTTTCACGAGGCAGCTTCTGGAATATATGGCAACAAGTTTACTAGAGAGAGAATTTCCAGAAATAAGGCCTGTGAAGGTTGAGGAAAGCAGGACTAAGAAGAAGGAGCAGTTGAGCTGTAATATAACTACAACAGGGACCTCAGCTGTTCCAAAGGGAAGCTCTGGAATTGGGATGGTTTTTTTAGGGTTGTCCTGAATTGAGGTCTTTGTATCACCTTCATTCATCAGTTATTGGGTGTGGCCTGCCCTCTGGGAGAGGCCCAGGTTTCTTTGGCTGAGAAAATTTCTGGAAAGGGACTCAGTTTTGTGAAATCAGCAACTAATCCCCTGGGAGACTGGAGGAGTGCTCCATCCACAGCTGTTGCTGTAGGCATTTCCTGCACCAGTGGAGAAAGAGTAAGGATGTCAATGACTTTACTGAACTTGAATTTCCTTTTAACTTTGGATAAAGTGAGTGGTCGAATGATTTAACAAACTATAGCTTTATGGACATTCTTTCTTATAGGCATATATGTAATATCAACCTCTTGATATTACATATACCTTTTGATATATATGATGTCATATAAATATATCAAATATAACAGGTGAGACTAATGAAAGGATTTGAAAAAAATTAGAAATTCTACATCATTTCCTGGATAACATTTGTACTGCTATGACATAGATACTATAAAATTCTTTTTATTAATCATAGAACTTTCATATCCTCACTCTTATGATTTAATTATCACATAACTATGCTGCTGGCAATGGCTTTTTAAACATAACTCTCTCACTCAGAAAGTCAAATCAATATTCTCAGGGTGCTGATACAGTCTAGGTACAACTTTAAAATGTTTATTTATCAATAATTGAAAGCTTTTGTGTTAAAACCACATAAAATATTCAAAATTATGAAGTAAATATTTAAAAACATGAAATAATTCAAATAAAGTATTAAATAGACTAAGAAAGAACACCTTTGTAAAGACCACAAAATCTAGTATTTAACAAGAAACAATTAAAAAAATTGAACTTATTGATGATACCTGTAAAAGTATCAGATGGAAGAAATAATCATTATACAAAGGAGACAAAGTTGGTCTTACCCGGGTCACTACTTGTGCCTATATGCAAATTTAAGAAATAATGAGTATCCTCTATAGGCAGGTTTTCCTCCAAGAATACACTACTTGGTAAACAGCTAGTTTTGTTGTATGAATTAAGAAGTCCTCCAAATTCTAGATGGATGTAGCCCCATGCTGAGTTGTGTACTTGGCAAGAAGAGTGTAGTCTAAATTCCTGTTCCCATTTGCTCCCTTAGTTTGTTGTCCTTAGGCAGTGAACAACACTTTCAATAGTGTGTGGTGGCCTTGGGTCTTATAATGGCTCCAGAAGTTCAAGTGTTGTGTTTGAAGAAATCTTGAAAGGTTATAAACCAGCTTGTCATATGGCCTGTATTTTTTTTTAAAGAAAGATTTTATTTATTTCACAGAGAGAGAGAGACCACAAGTAGGCAGAGAGGCAGGCAGAGACAGAGGGGGAAGCAGGTTCCCTGCTGAGCAGAGAGCCCGATGTGGGGCTCGATCCCAGGACCCTGAGATCATGACCTGAGCTGAAGGCAGAGGCTTTAACCCACTGAGCCACCCAGGCACCCGATATGGCCTGTACTTTTAAAGACTGAACCAATATTAAATTTATTTATTAAGATTCCCATTAATATTTATCTGGGTTATCAAGATATGTTTTTAATTCCTTTTTAGCTATTACCACTTTAATTCTAATCGTATTGTCATTTCAGTTGGCTGAATAAATGATGGTTAAAAAAAGGTAAATCTTAAATAATGGGAGGAGAAAGTTCTGGTACAGGAAACAATGCCTGGAAGAGTCAAAGCAACTGCTTCGAATATGTGGGAAGGAGGGACCTAGCAGAGGGCTGCCCTAGAATATTTTGGTGTAATGAAAGGGAAGCCAAAGCATTAGTCTAAGGAGCTGGCCTCAAGGTACAGGGTCTAGAAAGCAAAATCCATACTTTAACTTCCTATAACAAAAATCCCAATTTATTAAAATAATGGGGATGATATAGCTAAATCAACCATGTTAGAATACGTGGAGGAAAAGCACAACTGATTTACATAAAGATGCAGCTCAGGGACACCTCAAAAGATGAAAGAGGAATACAGAAGCATTTTTTGTCTAATTTAGCACTATGTCACTCTCCCTAAACATTTCCAATCAAATCATAGTACTTATTTAATAACCTCGACCTCATTTATCACTGATTTGAAGTAATTTTTCTTAGCACCTTTTCTGTCTAAAATTTTTCAACACAACAAACATATTTTATGCATTGGTAGTCAAGTGATAAAGTATAGATAATCTGGTTTGGAATTTATAAGGGCTATTTTTGAACTTCATAATTAATGCATAATTTTAAATGATGCTGCAATGAAATAAAAGTAGATTAAGTAAATGAATAAGTAAATGAAACTACCCAAATGTATGTTCTGTCAAGTTATAAGGGGGTTGAAACACATCAGTTTATCATATTGTTGTGGATCAAGAATTCTTGTCCACTCAAAGGTCCTTCTCGCTGGACTAAAAATCACACCGAAATGAGCCAGAATAATTGAAGGGAATCAAATTTGGTAGTGCACGCATGGGAATCCACATAGACATGGAAATTCCGAAGAGGATGAGGCAAAATGGGGTATACATGTAGTCCTAAACTAAGGAGAAGAGCGTAGGACTTCAGGGGCAAGGAATGCAATTCACAAAGTGATAAGCGCAGATGTTTGGGGATGCCTGGGTGGCTCAGTTGTTAAGCGTCTGCCTTTGGCTCAGGTCCTGATCCCAGGGGCCTGGGATGGAGCCTCGCATCAGGCTCCCCGCTCAGCGGGAAGGCTGCTTCTCCCTCTCCCACTCCCCCTGCTTCTGTTCCCTCTCTCACTGTGTGTCCCTCTCTATCAAATAAATAAATAAAATCTCAAAAAAAAAAAAAAAAAGAGAGAGAGCAGATGGTTGGTAATTAGATGTTTGCCCTGCCATACACATGGGTCACTCTGATAAAATTTATCTCCGAGAATAATCCTTATTCTGGGAAAGACCTCTAGTTTAGATTCTTCTATGTAGTTAAGAGAGGATAGAAATTTCTCTTGAGCGTGTAGGGTCTCAAAGTGCCTTCAGGTTAAAATAGTCCACGTGCCAAAGTGGCACATTTGGAGTAGGCGGGCAGTGTGGGCTGTCCTGAACCACTAGGACATCTAAGAGACACAGTTGACATTAACAAATTACTCCCAACTCTCACATCATAGGCTCTCTAGATTCAGGACTAAAATGTGCCTGTGAGACATCCTTCAGCTTGTCGTGTATTCCTGACAAGAAAACACTTTGTAACTATCAGAGAAGAATTCAACACAATATGGATACATCCTTTTCCAACCAAGTTTGAGAAGTGATTGTTTGGGTCCTGGATCCTTCAGAGGCTACTGAAAACATCCTCCTTTGTCATCCACTTTCTAACATTGCCAACATTCCTAAGATTGAAGTTAAACATTTAGAAGCTTGACTCAAGAGACTTTTGGCCAGTGCCTTGTCTAGTTTCTGCTAGGCTATTTATTAGACCAGATGCTAAAAGCTCTATGTACCTCCTTCAGGCTGAAAGATTGGATGGAAATTAGAAGCACTCAGTCCAGGCAGGTGGGAGGTGGGAACAAAGTTCATGGGCAAAGTTCAGGGTTTGTATCAGACCAAGTGGGATTGAGTGTAGCATGACAGAGAAAAGCAAGTCTCAGGTACTGGTGTGGAAATTAAGAGATCAAGACTGAATGGCTAAGACATTCCAGGCTTCTGTTAGTAGCAGCAGGAAAGAAGTCTGAGAATGGAGAAGTCAAGCCAAAAGAGGCCAAAGTGTGTTAAACATTTACTTAATACATATTTATTGAGTATAGGCAAAAGCAGGGCTACTTTCAAGACCTAGGCTGCTGTCTGTCATTATCCATCAGATACAGGTCAATGATTTAGAAATCTGCATGTGAAGAAGAGATCAATGGTTTTAAAAGGGAAAAAAAAAGTTTTTAAAATTCAGTACATCAAAGATGATTAGAATAATAATGCAGTGATTAGAATAAATTACTATAAGATAGCTGGAAATACCTAAGTTAAGGATAAATGTCCCTTTCTTGTCCTTCATGTAACTTGTTCATGCACTTGATTTATTGTTACTTGAAAAGAGGACAAAGTATTCCTAAGAATAGAACTTTGGTTGTAATTCTTACACTCTTTTCTTTGATTTAAGCAGTCATTTGGTCCCCTCTTCCTCTTTGAGTACTTTTGTGATGCACATATCTTAGCTACTTAAGAGATTGATGTTTTTTTAAACCTGATATGTAATTTTCTATAAAATTTTAAGTCTTGTATTGTTCATAGAGAAAGCATTTCTCTTTTTCTTGCTACTCTATTTTATTGAAGTCTTCATCTTAATTTATAATTCATATTGGAGAAAAAATACTTGCTTTATTTTTCTATCTGGAAAATTAATCAGTACTTTCATTCATTCATTCAAAATGGATATTATGACTAGCCTGCCTGTGAGAGATTCTTTTCACAAACCTCAAGAGTAGAAGTCATGAGCAGACAATAAGTGAGTATACAGCAAAGAAAGAAGAGACTGTTATATTGTAATCTGTGCTATAAAGGAAATAAATGGTAATTTAGGGAGGAAAGGAAAATAGGAGCATGGAGATTACATAAAAGTAATAGAAAAAAACAATAAGGAGAAGATAGAGGAAGTTCTATGGCAGGCTGGATCATAGAACAGTACTTCATCCTAGGAGCGTATGGATGGGGCAGGGAAAGTTTTTACAGAATAGACAAAAGAATGTTCTTTTTTTATGGAATAGGCATTTAGCCCAAAAGGTTAATCTTCCTTACAGTAAAACTGTTTAAAGAGTTTACACTTAATTTCTTCAAGTTCTAAATATTTGGAGTCATTTGCAAGGAACTGCAATAGATTAAAGATAGCTTTCCAGAAGATTAAGACATACGCAAAGAACTAAGGATAAGATTTTGCTGCTCTATCATTGAACCTGCCCTAAAGTAACATCACTAATATCCCGCTTGGCTCCTTGTTCAATTTGCTCGTAACTTCTCAAGTATTACTAAAACATTGAGTTGCATTCCTGTGCTCTTCAATCATATTCTTATTTAGCTGTTACCTTCCTAGGCTATAAAATAAAGTAAGAAAAATACCCACAACCTGGAGGATATTTATATAGGTGAACATTTATTAAAATAAAGACCAAATAGCAAAATCATATTCTCTTCTCCACTTTAATTTAACAGATTGACATTTTAACAAGTTTTAACATGTTATTCCAAAGATGGGGTGACATAGTAATTTCTTTAATCTGAAAATAACACTTTGGCAGTTGGAAATTATTAATTCAGACACGTAATTAATAAATATTGATTCCTAGAAATGTTCTAGCTTTTGTCAGGTAGAAAAATGCTCAGAGAATGCATAAATACTTCTATTGCTGGTGCTGGAGGATGATTTATATCTCATTGACTCTCAGAAAGCAAATAATGTATAATGAAATTGAATAGAAATTGTTCTAATTTATCTGTTAGGCTGCAGATAGCAGGAGGAAATTCCTTTCCTAGTTGCTACTCTATTTTCTTTGTTTCCCATCACATATGAGTACCTGATGAGCTTTAGATATAGGTTAATAAAGTGATAGCCTTATTGACATGTACTAGAATGCAAAGGCAGAATTCAACAAGAACTAGAAAACAATCAACATTCCCCATTACAACAGAGGCCCAGGGTACATGAAGACACATTCACACACAGGCAAAGCCTCTGAATTTTCTCATTTTGTCTGAACGAGGAAAGAGAATCCCAGATTATCCTGGAACTAGGTATAACTCATGCCTATGATTTGGTGGTGGCAGCAGAAAAAGAAGAGAAAAATATGACTAGACACTGATAAAGTCGTATTTTGAAAATTTCAAGATACATGAATGTATACAGAAATTTTTTCTCTTTTAAAGGGATAGCTTGTATTCTATTAATCATGCTTCCTGTTTTCTTTGTATGTGCACTCACTATGTGGGCAGAACTGTTCTAAGAGTTTCATTTGCCATTCTTATACAGCCTTATTAGTTTGGTACCTCTACACTCCCAATTATACAGATGAGGAAACTAAGGCAGAGATGGTGTAAATCATTTATGCAAAATTAGCTAGGCAGTTAGTGGTGATGCTGGGATTCAAATCCACTAGTCTGATTTCAAACTCTTTGCTCTCAACACTGTACATATATGACTTAGTGGTACTGCTTAAAAGTTTCCTCATTTCCAAGTAAATCTACTTTGAATACATCATTTGGCCTATAACTCCATTTTTAACATGAGGGACATCACTAGGCTACACCTAATTTCACTTCATATTTTAGGTCTTTGCTTTCTCTTTTTTTTTTTTTAAAAGATTTTATTTATTTGACAGAGAGAAACACAGCGAGAGAGGGAACACAAGCAGAGGG
>CM053605.1:77820807-77838870 GCA_028646535.1 Procyon lotor | reverse complement strand
GAACAATTGAGATATTTCCATTCCCTTCCACCAAAGACAATGCTTGAGATGAGATCAATGACTGCAACCAACTCTTACCATAGCCAACATCAGCATGAGAATGACATTTCTACCCACCACCAACACCCCTTTCCCCTGCAAGAAGCAGTATTTTGCATTTTGAAAGAGAGAGAGTGGGGACATAGATTTACATTTCATAAATATAATCAAAAAGCATTTGGGACAGAAAAAACTTTGGATGTCTTCACATTTTACAGAAGTGGAAATTGAGTACCAGGTAGATAAAGTAATCTGCCCAAGATTTTGTTGTTACATTTTAAGGTGTTTGAAAATAAGATCAGTGTTTTATATTTTATCACCACGGAAGAAATCATCTTACCTAACAGCTGTGAAGTGACAAAGAGAGTCCCTGATCCCACAAATGTAAGGTGGGTTTGAAGTCTCAACCTAGCCCATGTGAATTAAATGTCCAATTTCTCCCCTTTATTTGCAAATACATACATAAATAAAACAGATAAAAACACCATGAAGATACATACTTCTTCCTTATAGAAACTCCTTTCTCATACAGGAGCAACTGAAGGAGCTGTGTTGCATTGTGAAAGGTGTCATTCATCTCGTCTGATCTTCTGGGTCTTCCACAAAGAATTAATCAATGGCACCAATGGTTTTCTTGCCAGGCTCCCCTCAAATTCAAAAGAAGTAATTTCCTAACTTTTTTTTCCATCCTGCCACATTTGTTTTTTAACTTCAACTCTTCCCAAAGAAACCAGAAAGTCATTTTGGAACATAATTTAGTCTTTTCACAATTTTTCTTGGAAAATTTAACAGGAATAGAATATGGCATACATGTCAATTGTTCAGTTATAAACTGCTGGCTTTTGAAATGCAGCATATTTTCTGGCACTTGCAGTACATGGTTTTTTAAATAGTTAAATGAAATAATGATAAGTAATGAGCTATTACTTGCTCCAATAGATTCTCTCAAGAGATTTAGGCTATCAGCCTATTGGGTAGCCTTTCTTCCTGTTTAATTTATGATACATATCAATTCTTTTTATTTTTTTAAATATTTTATTTATTTTTTTGACAGAGAGAGAGAGATCACAAGTAGGCAGAGAGGCAGGCAGAGAGAGAGGAGGAAGCAAGTTCCCTGTTAAGCAGATAGCCCGATGTGGGGCTCGATCCCAGGACCCTGAGATCATGACCTGAGCCGAAGGCAGAGGCTTTAACCCACTGAGCCACCCAGGTGCCCTCATATCAATTCTTTTTAAAGCCTTATGTTTTTAAATTTTTAACTCCAAATTTAAACATGTTTGCTAAGTCTCATTGTTATTTCACTGTTATTGTTATTTCACTTAACTGGTCTCACTAATTCTATCACACAAGTAGAGGAGATGTTACTTGTAAGCAGAAACAATTATTCTGATATCAGTACTCTACAGCTTACTTATTAGCTTCATGCCAGCATTGGACAAATATAACAGCTCATCTGAAGCTCAAGAGGAGATCACAGAGGTAGAGAGAGGAGCCTCTAATATTTTTTTTAAGATTTTATTCATTTGACAGAGAGAAACACAGCAAGAGAGGGAACACAAGCAGAGGGACTGGTAGCGGGAGAAGCAGGCTTCCTGCAGAGCAGAGAGCCCGATGTGGGGCTCGATCCCAGGCCCCTGGGATCTGACCTGGGCCGAAGGCAGACGCTTAACGACTGCGCCACCCAGGCGCCCCGAGAGAGGAGCCTCTAAAAGCATCACTGCACACGAATTATAGTCTCTCCTTTAAAGCTAAAACCTGCTCTTTTATGCTGTCATGGGCTCTCTTCCCTCCAGAACTCAAAGGCACACTCTGGAGTTGAAAGCAGATTAATGAGCCATTAACTGACTAGGCAAGAATGTTCTCTCCAATGACAATCAGCAGTTCCTTCCCTCCCCCACTGTATATATAGTTTCTATGTTCTCAGAAATATTTATTTGATTAATTGATCATTACTGTCATGCTGGATAATATGCATTTATGAGGAAAGAGCTGAAAACTTAGCTCTTAAGATAGTAACAAATTATTATAGTGGAAATTGCATTCAAGCAATAGCATGATAAACAAGTTATTCTGTGTGATGTGTGTGTTTATTTATTTATTTAAGATTTGTTGCCACCTCAATATTGTATTTTTGCCAGATATACTTATTAGCCCTTGGAGTAGTGAAAGTAAGTGTGATTTCAGAGCTGACTCTCAAGAAACAGCAATCTGATCCAAGCCTGAATCCAATGTTATAGACTATACATGGTTATTGATATCTTTGTGCCAAAAGGCTCCCAGATCAGTTCAAAACTCACAGAAATGACTTAAAATTATTACTGGTGAAAACGATCTAATGAAATATTCATATATTATGTGGGTAGACAATGAGCCTTCCAATGTGATTAGGTCTGCACCATTTAAACTAGTTACATTCATCATATTGGCTGGTTCGGACCTAACAAGAGTTCCACATTTGAAGAGAAAAGAATATCAGTTTCCATGAGAGGTGAAAGGTAAGTGTGTGAAGAAAATAATCTGGAGTTTAGAACTGGAAGGGCAGACATTGCATGCAGTTCTTGGAAGGGTAGGCTTGGCAATGGTGGTTGGGGTTGAGAAAGGATTCGCATAAGAGCCATAGAGCATTTTGGAAAATGAAAATAAATGTATTTATTAAAATAGGCTCTGGAATTAAATGAAGGCAGATTTTAACAAATGATCCAGTAATGTTTGTGAAATGTTAACTAATATTTTCCCATATCCTTATCCTCATTTGAACGCTTAGGCAATTTTTAGGTTTTCGATGCCTCAGCATATGAATATGTAGCAAAAGAAAGGAAAGGGGTGCCTGGGTGGCTGGGTCAGTTAAGTGCCTGACTCTTGGTTTCAGCTCAGGTCATGATCTCAGAGTCATGAGATTGCACCGATTGTGGGGCTCCACGCTCGGAAGGAGTCTGCTTAAGGATTCTCTCTCTCTCCCTACCTCTCTCTACCCATCCCCTTTTCTGGTGCAGGCACTCATTCTTTCTCTCTCTAAAAAAAAAAAAAAAAAAAAATGGGGGTGGGAGAAGAAAAAGAGGAACTCCCTTCCTTGCTTCTGAGTTCCAGAAGCCTAAGGCTTTTGGGAAAAGGTGAGGGCTCAAGATAAAAAATATATTTAAAAAAATTAAAGATTTGGAGAAAATCTCATACGTAGGAGCAAGGCCTTTGCTATGACCTCAACTTGAGAAACAGCAGGAAGGAAAATGTTTCATCCGGAGTGAAGGAAGTCAGAGGAAAGAATCTGAAGAATGTAGATGCGATCAGTCTTCAAAGTCAACAGGAGGCAGTGGCTGAGAGGGAGATAATTATAGGAGCCCCGACACAGAAGCGGGGAGCAGGCAGGAAGTACCAAGACAGCAGGTTCTGTGTACAGGAAGGCAGAAGAGTAAGAACCAGGCCAAACAGCAGGGAGAAGCAGGACGTGGAGACCACAGTCCCCTAAAAATCCCAAAGCTTACCTCTACTCCATCACCTCTTCACCCATTTTCTCCTTGAAATGCTAGGTCATAAATTTAGTGACTTAACTGGAAATTGGAATAACCCCCGTCTCTTGGATGTGACAAGAATTTTATACCAAATTCTACACACAAATATGTAAGAAACATCTGAGTTTTTCTAGAATCACATTTTTTATTGCTATAAAACATAGAGTAGAATCCACAGAAAAAAATGATAGACCATCTCAAAAGCTAGTGGGCAAGAGGTAAGAATTTGAAAGGTGAATTAATTCAAAAGTAGCTGAAACTCCATGTAGGCAGCATGGAGTTTGACAGGTATAATTTTAACACTTTTCTTGTATTTAATTCCATAAATTACCTCCATATTTGGGCACCTGTTCAAATAAGCTTTTAAGTATTTCTCATAAGTCACAATTACTTACTAATAGGAAAATGGCCATAAAACACTCCTTTCTGTTAGAGCTGCCTCCACTTTCCTCCACAACCATTTCATTCTGTTTCCATCTATTCTGATCTCTGCTGCTTTGGAAGGTTCTTCTCTAACCACAGCTTGTTTCTGCAGGCAGGAAAGTTCGATTTTGAATGAGAGACGGAAAGCCATGGAAAAGTCTTAAGCCCACTCTTCTTATGCACTGGGTTCTTATGCCTTGTTTTAGCTCATTCAGTTGCTGGCATTGATCATAGAAATCACAACTCAAACACGGTGAAAACAGAAAATGATGATTAAAAAAAAGGCATTTACTATGAAATGTGAGAACTAAATTGCATTATCATGAGATTTTTTAGCTTCAAACAAAACCTTGTTTATTCAATGGAAAGGCAGACATTCGCTCACTATTAATTGATCGTGACCTGCTAACACCAGTGGATCAATTTAACCATCAGATTCTCAAGCTTAGTATTGTTGCTGATGGCTAATTGGCTGGTACCTGAATGATTTATGGATATCTTTCTCATGAGATAAATTTGCATTTATGTTTGTTTTTCTTTCCTTTCCTTTTTTTTTTTTTTTGAACTCCAGCCTTTATTTCCTGGAGAATTTTTTATTTCTTATTTTTCAGTGACTTTAGATTTCTCACCTGGGTGGTTATTTTTATCTTTTTATTTTATTTATTTTTTTTAAAGATTTTATTTTTTATTTATTTGACAGAGAAAGAGACAGTAAGAGAGGGAACACAAGCCGGGGGAATGGGCAGTGGGAGAAGGAGGCTTCCCACTTAGCAGGGAGCTTGATGTGGGACTTGATCCCAGGACCCTGGGATCATGACCTGAGCTGAAGGCAGATGCTTAACAGCTGAGCCACCCAGGCACCCCAGGGGTGGGTATTTTTAATTTAACTCTTTTCTTTGGGTGATTTTTGAAGGAGCATTCCTCTTCTCCAGAGCTTCTTGCTTCTGCTTTACTGTTATTTTGCTCTGTCTTAGTGAGGACAGTTGCAAATATGAGAGGCTTCTGGGGCTCCTGTTCTCATCACAGGGGTGAGAAAATGGAGAGAAAGCTTGACTTAGAAAACAGCTTGTTCTAATGGCTGCAACACTTGCTCAGGGAAAAATTCAAGTTAACATCTCACAGTTTCTGCTTTGCCCTCCTCCCCACCGGGTTCCAATTAGTTCAAAGTACGTTTTGTGTAGCACTGTTTATAAGCCATCAGGGAAATGATATTCGCTCACTGCCAGCAACAACAACGTTTAAATACAGATGTAACCAGAAAGAGCCAGTTTCCACCCCAGAAAAAGGCTTCATTGCATGAGCTCTACATAATAACATGCCGTTAGTGCTGCCATAATTTCTCTAATTATTGCTTCCTGCATCCTTACATTACAACCTCAAAAAAAGTTTATGTTGAGAAATTCGCCAAAGGCTTCATTATTTGTGCATGAATTTTTTCAAACTGACTACCATCACATGATTCATTTTGATGTGAATTTTGGCATTTTCTTATAGTGAAAAATGAACAAACCTTTCCAAGTTGCATGACCAGGCAGCAAGTCTAAAGACAAAGACTGAAAAACCTGCCCTAGTCTCCTCTGACTTCTCCAGAAAGATTCTCCAGGGACAGAGAAAAGCTTGAAAGGGATGGGTACCTTGGGACTGTTACATAAATCTCAACTTGGGGAGGGTTACCAGAGCAATAGGGAACATGATGATAAAACAGTTATGGGCAGAGCGTTCGAACAGTTGGTTAAACCTGATGCTTTAATTAAGATTTAAATAAATTCTTCCAAACATGCCTTCTGGAAATGTATCAAATTTGTTAGGATGCAAATACATTATTCTGTGGGCCTGAGTCATCCCCAAAGAACCCAAGTTCCAAGAGTAAAAGTGGATGTTGCTCAATTAGTTTACCTTGACTTGGCCTATGCTGAAAAAAAAACAAGGACTTTTTCATAAACCTTCATTGAACCAGTACACCAGCCTCCACCTAGTAACCCTGGAAGCTTGAGCAAGTGGTTTCATTTTTTCAACCTCAATTCTTATGTCCACATAAATGTTAGAAGGATGAATGAAATAATTTTTTAAAGATGTATTTATTTATTTTGAGAGAGGGGTCCAAGGAAGTGGGAGGGGGGTTGCAGAGGGAGAGGGTGAGAGGGAGGGAGAATCTCAAGCACACTCTGTGCAGAGCACAGAGCCAGACACGAGGCTGGATCTCATGACCCCAAGATCACGACCTGAGCTGAAATCAAGAGTTGGACACTCAACGGACTGTGCCACTCAAGTGCCCCAAATGAAATCATTTTTTAAAGTGCATACCACATAGTTTGTCCTCCCTAAGAGGAAATTATTTTAATTCTTTTTATTATGATTTTCATATGGCTTGTTATTATCATGTGGATGATATAAAGTGCCTTTGTGTTTTATCCTTTATTTGCCCCAATATGGTGAAAATAAAGAGAGAAGGCACTTGGCAAAACCATAAAATGTCTATCGTATTATATTTTATGTCATTGTACTTCCTCTCTGTTTTATGTTCACCCACTCCAGCACAAACATTTAAAATTATCTACAACAATTTACAGAAGTTTAATTTGGTTAAGGAAAAACATAAAACTCACTTTTCACACACACACACACACACACACACACACACACACACACACATATCTTTTTGGTCTGTTCTCTAGACTTAGTTTTGCCTTAAATCCAAAGCAATTTTCAGTGAAATAAGTCAGTTAGAGACAGACAAAAACCATAAGATTTCACTCATATGTGGAATCCAAAAAACAAAACAGATGAACATGGAGGGAGGGAAGAGAGAGGCAAATCAAGAAACAGACTCTTAACTATAGCGAACAAACTGAGGGGTGCTGGAGGGGAGGTGGGTGAGGGATGGGTTATTAAATGGGTGACGGGGATCAAGGAGGGCACTTGTGATGAGCACTGGGTGCTGTAAGCAAGTGAGGAATCACTAAATTCTACACCCGAAGCTAATATTCCACTCTATGATAACTAACTGGAATTTAAATATTTGAAAAAGAAAAAATCAAAAGCAATTTTAATGACATGATTAGTTATATGGCCTCAAAAGTATGTTTGGGGACTTTTTCTACAGTTACCTGGTGATTACAGATCCTGTTTTCCTCTGAGGACAGAGTTAAAAGGAAAGCATAGAAAGGGATAGATTTTCACTCACAAATTCTGCCCTCTGGAGTGTCCTATTCTGTTTGCTTAGTACATTAAAAGTGGAAGTGATGGTATTCCTTAAATTTATTCCATGGCTCTTTGCTGTCTAGATTAAAGCTAAAATGAATTCAAAAATAGCCTGGACATGATTGTGACATAGATCACTTTTTATGGTTCCCTTCTCTTCTCCTATGAGCAGCCCTCTCTTTCCATTTACTCTTTAGCAATTCTGGAACACTCAAGCTGTTGCCAAGATGCCCAAGCCTCCCACTCTGATGAGCCATTCACTTCTGATAATACCTAAAGCCTTAAATTTGCCTTTTCTCCTCTCCTACACCCAATGTAAACCAAGCAGGATATATTCCTTCAGGGATGTGTTTTAATTTATGCCAAGATGCTGATGAATCAACAGCTAATGAGTCACATTTCAAGAAAACTTTCTCATCTCAGCTCTGCCTCTTTGTGAGAATTTCAAACATTTGAGAGAAGAATGGAGGAGGATTTAGGACAGATGTTTCAGAATTTATTTATTCACGAATTTATTTTTCAAATGCATTGTTATTAAGCATCTAAAGTGTGGCATTGCCAGAAGAACTCATATGTAGAAGTGTAGATTCCATGAACCTAAACTCTTACCTGTAATGCAGTGAGTTAACACTGAAAGGGAAATAGGACCTTTTTAAATAGATGAAAAAGATCCAAGGGGTGATTCCATCAAGTGGAAAAATATAGCCCACTGAAAAGAATTACCAGAATCTTGATAACATAGATAGATCGATAGATAGATCGATTGATCGATAGATAGATCGATAGATAGATAGATAGAGACAGATAATGATATAGTCTGGATTTTTGTTCATTACTCATTAAAGAGAGAATCTGAAAGACACTAGCTTTGAAATCTCTGAAATGTGTTCAGACTACAAAAGTAAGACAGTATAACCCTAAACATTTGCCCGTTGAATGAATATCTTCATAACTCTTTAAAATAATTATCTTTTCATTCAGTGAAATGCCTTGTGGACATCTTTAAGGTCTTATTAAAACCAAGTTAAAAAAATTGCGCGCACATACACTGCACAAATTAAGGGAAAAAGCTTGGAGGTACTCATTCTATATTAGAATATCATTGTCACACTTTGTAAGTATCAAGAACAGTTTATCTTCATGATCCTTTCAGAATTACCCACACTCCTTAGGCAATGACATTTTAAAGAGGGTTTTGCTAAGAATAAAAGGCTTTTGATGAAAGAAGCTAATTTATATCAAGACTGTGCATCATTCCAAAAAAGTAGCCATCTGAAATTTACATTGTTTTACCGTTGATATTAGCTGTGCCTCAAATAAAAGCCTGTCCTTGCAGCCTTCATCTCCTAGCTTTCCAGACCTACATAAAAACACAGAATATTTTAAACACTTAATAAATATTTAAGATGGAAAGAACTTTTGTCATCACCTAGTCTAATACTTCACTTTACAGATTGAACCCAACAGAAATGGACGACATATCATCTGTCACAGAGCTTGGGGCAGAACCATGATTAACACTCTTAGCGTACTGTCTCAATGATCCATGCTCTGAAACTCATTTTGATTCATCTCTTCATACTACCATGTTAGTATCATAGGAAAATGTAGATATTTTCAGACATGAAAGGGGGATTGTGAAAAAATAATGATGCTAATTTCTGAAGAAAGATCATATAAAGAAGAATTTATGGTCAAGGATTACATTCCACATGTTTATTTTCATGGTTTGCCAGTCTACTGATTTTTAATTGGTAAACAAACAGAGAAATGGTCATTGTATTAGTCAGGGTTCTCCAGAAAGGCAGAACCAATAAGTTGGAACAGAGAGAGGGATAGAGATAGATTTACATATCTATAGGTATACATCCCTGACTAACATAATGAACATTTCCCAATTAGATATAGACATAGATATAAATATAGGTATAGATATACTCATTGATTCTGTTTCTCTATATACACATACCTATTTATGTGTGTATGTGTATCTGCGTTTATATATTATATAATTGTAAATACATAATATAAGTATATATAAAAATTTATACGTGCATATACACACAATTTTGAAGATAGAATAGAGAGAATTCTTATTATGTAGTGGTATTAAGTTTGGCAACACTGTATGTGGTAAGGTGGAAAAAATATAAAAACAAACAACAACAAAAAATAAAACAAAAAAACCTAATAATGTCTAGGTCAAAGTACTACCTATTTTGTTTTCTTGATTGTATTGTTTTCAGTAAAAATATGGAGAGAAAATATAAGCCAAAAATATAAGGGTTGGAAAATTAAACTTTTTCTCATTTATAGATTTTTCAAATGGCAATATAATTTCAAATTAAGAAATAACATCAGAAAAAAAATAGAGTCAGGTTGGATCTGTAAGGTTCTATTTGTTATTACCTCAGAAATATTTAAAGGAGTGCCTTATAAACATTTCAAACAGAAGATGTTCTAAAAACCTTCAGATATGTCTAATAGATTATTTCTATCATATAATAAGGCTTCTAAGAATCTTAAGGTCATTATTCCATAGTGGTCTCAGAGGGAGGCCAAGTCAGAGAAGTATTTATATAGAAGACATTTGTGGGTGTGCCTTTCTCTGAAGGAGTGGGTTGTAAATTGAATCACAAGAAGTCTACAAACTTCTTAAAATAATTGTATCAACTTGTACTGACAGAAAACAGCATACAGTACAACGTGAAAGGATGTCTTTGGATTCTCCAGGTAGGTTGGATAGGAAGAAGGTTGAGGAAACTACTCAGTTACATGGCCACTTTTGAAGGAAAAGAAAAAGCTGCTCAGAGGTTGGAACCAAGAGCTTTCAGGGAAGTCAGGAGCTATGAAGAAGAACCTCTAGGCAGTTGTCTGATCTTAATAAAGGAACTGGCAGCATGAGCTTGACTAGGCTTCAGAGTTACTGTGGAAGGGTGACTTCTGTAGCCTTCCAGTTTTCCCTTTTGAACAGGAGCGTTTATAATGTTTATTCCATGGCTGCCCCAACACTGTTGGCTGTGTGGGATGAGGCGCTTGTATGGAGAAAGATACCTTGTCTTTTTTGTTCTCAGTTCTTCATAACTCTCTCCACACACACACACACACACACACACACACACACACATGCACACACACACGCGCGCGCACACACACACATGCACACAGTGTTTGCACAGAAAATTGTCAAAAGTACAAACATTTTATTTTCTGTACACATTTTTTTAAACATTCTTCTTTTTTTTTTAAGATTTTTTATCTTATTTATTTGAGAGAGAGAGAAAGTGAGAGCATGAGAGAAGCGAAGGTCAGAGAGAGAAGCAGACTCCCCGCAGAACTGGGAGCCCGATGCGGGACTCGATCCTGGGACTCCAGGATCATGACCTGGGCCCAAGGCAGTTGCTTAACCAACTGAGCCACCCAGGTGCCCTTCTGTACACATTTTTATAGTAAACATGTATTAAGTAGGAATCTAACAATATAAAAGTACTATGGCTTTACTGTATTAAGACAGTCAATCAGCTAATTAAATAATTAATGGATTGATTTTCAGGAAATGCAGAATGAATGAATCACTAGTCAGTAGGAATGACCTAACTCCTACAAAGGTCTATTAGGTTGTTTCCAACAAGTACTCCAAATAAAATATTCTGTAGGGATAAAGGAAAGGATGCTTTTCATTTGTATAGACTCATATACTTCAACAGCTCTTAGAGCATTGATTTCTGACTCTCCTAAACAAGCTAAACGTATATAGTTTATTTTTCACAGTTTTTAAATAGTATATAATACTGACTGCTAAATATGAAATGGTGTACCCTCCACAGTAGTATTACAAGCTTTTTAAAGGCAGAAATCACACAAGGGAGAGCAGTGAACAAGCCTGGCAAGGTCCCTGTTGTGATGTGGCTTACAGTCCGCTGAGTAAAGAGACAGAAAGCATGCAACTAAATTAATTAATAAAATAAACTTATTTTATGAAAGGGTGTAAAGGTAAAGGTGGGGTCAGAGGTTAAAGTCTTCTACGCCTACCCATGCGATCTAAAGTTATATTAAAAGTAAAACCTCAGGGTACCTGGGTGGCTCAGTGGGTTAAAGCCTCTGTCTTTGGCTCAGGTCACGATCCCGGGGTCCTGGGATCGAGCCCCGCATCGAGCTCTCTGCTCAGCAGGGACCCTGCTTCCCCCTCTCTCTCTGCCTGCCTCTCTGCCTACTTATGATCTCCCTCTCTCTGTCAAATAAATAAATAAAATCTTTAAAAAAAAAAAAGTAAAAGCTGGATTTTCTAATTTTTGTTTTTCTCTTTAAAAACCTACTGTAGTAGGTATGAAAAAGGAAGTGAAACGATTAAACATTACTATGATATGAATGTTTCCCCCCCGTTTCACATATTGAAATCCTAATGTTCAATGTGATGGCCTTTGGCAGGTGCTTAACTCATGAGGATAGTGTCCTCATGAATGAGATTAGTGTTATTATAAAAGAGACCCCAGAGATCTCTTAACTCTCCCACCATATTAAGACACAGTGAGAAAGCTCTGGTTCTGAATCAGGGACAGTCCCCACCAGAAGGCAACCATACTGGCACTTTAGTGTTGGACTTCCAACCTCCAGAATTGTAAGAAATAAATTTATTTTTTTTTAAATTAATAAATTTAATTTAATTTAAATTAATTCTTAATTATTAATTTAAAATTTTTAAAAATAAATTTAAAAAATTATTAATTTAAATTAATAAATAATAAAATAAAAAATTTATTTTTTAATTTAATAACCAAGCTACTTGGTCTGTGGCATTTTGCTAAAGCAACCCGAGCCACAATAACTGAGGCTTCATGCTTTTAAACCACACATGTTTCCCCATGCTATTTGCCCAATATAGGACTCATCTTTAGTCTCAAATCTATTTTCTGCTGGGGAGTTTTGCTTCTTACCAGAAAAAAAAACATGCAGGTTGCCTTCTTCTATTAGGAAAGAAATGCACATGGAGATATTGCAAAGAATCATTAGATACAATCAGAAAGCTGCAATGTCATTCAAACAGGAAGGCAACATTCTTAATCATAGATAATTAGTAACAGGTGTTTGAGGGTTCTTACAAGGGAGAAGATTTTCCCTTACAAAGTTTCTGATTAGAATGCTATGGTCTCAAGTGTAAACTGGAAGCCAAAGACTAAGAAGTTCTGCATCTATCAATAAGGGTTCTAGACTAAGTAAGTCATTTCAATTCAGACTGACTTGGAAAAAAAAAAAAGACAGGGTCGCGGATATGAAGGACTTTGACAGGATTTGCTAATACACAATTTTGTTTTAAGCCTGCAAACAAACTTTTCCTATGTTTTTATTCAGATGGGACATGTGGCTGCCCCAAAGGTCAGGATGTTGGAATGGCTTTTCAAGAAATCTTTAGTATCTAAACAACATTGAAACCATAGTGCTCAGAAGTAATCTTCTAAATGGGTATTGCCCACTTCTCCCGAGTGCTGTCTTTATACACTCTTTACTCAGAGTTCTACAAAACAGCAGAAGCAGCAGCGACAGCAGCAAAAACTCCCCCAACCACTTACATGTCCCTTTTCTGCCAATAAGCAGATGTATAACATTATACAAGATGGAGATCATTGATTAATAGCAAATCCTCAAGTCCTCTCACTGCAAAAACATATGTGTTATTTCAAAGTTAGAAATACCCATGCTTTTTGGTGTTTGTTTTTGTTAATCTCCTGTCTAAAAATGAAGTTCTTAAGAAAATAAATTCTACTTAATTTTCTTCTACCATCTGTTGCATGATTTCAGTGTGATGATCACTGTGTCTTCTAGTGCTTCCCTGGGACAGTAGAACTTTTTTCATGCTTCACCCCAAATATTTAGTTTTATCATCGTAATAGTCTAACACATGCCACATCCAGATCACTGTAGAAGTTTTTATTTGAAATTGCCAGTTATATTGAGGTAAACTGAGATGAGAGATCACTACTACATTTTTTCTGAACAATAGCATTCATTTCCATGGACTTCAGCAACATCATAAAGAACATGGATGAAGGCTTCAAATCCTTAATATTTAGTATAACTACCAGTTTATTGTGTTTTTGTTGTTGAGATGTGTGTGTGTGTGTGTGTGTGTGTGTGTGTGTGTGTGATCTACTGGATAGGCTAGTCAATCTAGTTAACAAGATAAAATTACTTAAATGTGTATTCTCAGTCAAAAACTCAATTTACCTTCAAGGACATAAAACATTAAATGAGAGAAGCATGAAAAATACATAAATACATTTGACAAGTTGGCCAAAGACCATTAATCATCTTGGGAAATAGGAAAGTCACATGATTTATAACGAAGTAAACATTCTCAGGATGTGACATTCAATTGTCTTAAGTTCAACAATACATATTCCATTCTGACTCTATTCTTTTGAAAACAAATAGAAATATAGCAAGTTTTTTTTCCTAGTAATGATATTCATAGAGGATTTGAAACCTGAATTTGGAAGTGAAGAAAAAACTATTCCAAAGAACTGTAATTGAAGAGAATGCTTATAACTATCATCTTTATTAAAACTTCAAGCTCTCTTCAAACATTGAATTTCATGAGATAGAGTATAAATGTTTATATCTTGAGAGATAAATGACCTTATGTTTCAGATTAGGAACAAAGAACTTCATACATGAGACTAGATAACCCCATTAATTTTATTACTAAAAATGTTGCATATTTGCAAATCAAATTTTCTCTGAGGAGGAAAAACACTTACATTCACCACAGCTTTCTTTTTAATGGTTTTCTTTTTTCCGGGAGGCTTAAGATATTAGATTTTGCATGCAAATAGTTATAAACATTAGGAGTCGCAATGAATAAAAATGAATGTAAGTGGGTTTAATCTGACAGGTATAATCCTTTGCAACCCTGGATAACCTTATTCTGAGAGGAAATGGTGAAAAACAACATGCAGCCTAATTTAGAAATAAAAATGGCAGACCAAAACATTTGCTACTCTGCTCCACAATTAAAAAATAAAAACCATGGAGTAATAGAATTGGGGGAAATTTGAAGAGGCTATCTGATACATTACTAATTTTTCTACCCACCAGGGATAGAAAAGTGAAATCCTATAAAGAAAAGATATTTTTGTTTTCCATTTCGTTCTAAATTATTACAGTGATTTGAACTCATTGTTCCTTCTGTTTACTCCCATCCCATTGCAGTGTTTGATAGTCAAAGAGGAAATGATGGACCTTCACACTGAGACATTTTTCCTTAAGAGCAATGCCATGGGCCATGATGTGAGGGAACACACTCTTTTGGTTTTATGAGGTAACTAAAAATGGCCACTTAAAAGATATGGCAGAGCCATCACAGATGAATCTGGAGTTTGCAGTCAGTTGTCATGCTTGCCAGTCAGTCTAAACTTCTATTTCTAAAACAAACTATTAATGAAATAAATCATAAGATAGTTCAGTCTTCGTGCAATCTTTGGTTGATTAAAAGATTTCAATCAAGGGGAACAATTAGTTAAGAAATACACAGAATGTAAGCATAACTTATGGGGAAGAATGACATTAAAAATGATGTATCCATCTGACTCTGCCCGCTATTATGATGACATCTCAGAAGGTAGGGTTTCATGGAGCCCTGGATAATCCTGTATCTCTATTTCTTAGCAGGGAATCTTCCTGAAAAGTTGTATTGAAAAACATGTCTTCAGAATTCTATAATTAATTTATTGAACAATATGGACTTTTTTAAAGATACACTCCAGAAATCGCTTTCCTTTTCTCACATTGTTGATTTACAAACAGGCTGTTCAGAGTTTTTGTCTTCACTGTCCCTGAGTGCTATTCTGGTAGAGCTACTGCATCTTAATTATTTTCATGTCACATTCCTTGGTAGAATGACAGTCACATTTGTAGGTAGAGTGGACAAGTCTAATATAAGTCAAAATTTTAATTTCTCATTTAATTTAAAGTCAGAATATTTTAGGCTTGACTTGGGCTAAGAAACCTATAACAGGGAATGAGAACTAGTCTGATCTTTTATTATTAATCTTTCTTGTTCTTCTGTTCCTCCTCTCTTCCTTAATCTATTGCCCCTTGCTCAACCAAGAGAGCAGTAGAGGAGGTGAAGTGATAAACATTGCTTATTTGATTAATGAGGTGTCCTCTCGGTGTGTCAGATGCCGAGGGGCTCTTTTTTCTCTTTTGGGTTGCTTTTGTAGGGTCCTCAGTGGCCACTACTCTACTCCTTCTGTGAGAGTTTTCCACTTCCCTGTGTCCAATGGGTGACTTGCCTTTTACAAGGCCACTGACTACTACTTCTCCCTTAGCTCTAGTTGCTTATAATACATCCCATACAGGCTATATTAAAGTCACCCAGCTCTGTGAAGCAGAACTGTAGTCAGTGTTTTTTCTAGATGTTTCAAGTTCAGCTACCTTTTTAGGGATCCTCTCTACCAATAAGAAGTTAAAAAAAAAAGAAAGAAATTCACATATTTGTGCCTTCGTTGCATTTCTTTTTTTTTAAGATTTTATTTATTTATTTGACATAGAGAAGGAGAGAGATCACAAGTAGGCAGAGAGGCAGGCAGAGAGAGAGGGGGAGGCAGGCTCCCTGCTGAGCAGAGAGCCTGATGTGGGGCTCGATCCCAGGACCCTGGGATCATGGCCTGAGCCGAAGGCAGAGGCTTTAACCCACTGAGCCACCCAGGCGCCCCTTGGTTGCATTTCTTGCATGATGCTCATCTCTCCTTGCTCTGCTATCACTAGGAATTCTATCTAATTTTTACCCCCAATAAATGCTTTTAGGTCAGAGGTAGTCACTGGTGTCCAGGCACTACAACTACGGGGCATAGTGTTCCTCTTCAAATTTGGCCTAGATGAGTTGTTTAAGATTCATTCAACTCTCTTCAAAGAAACCCTTGCCATCCAATCTCATGAATCCTTAGTCTTCTCTAATTTTTTTTTTAAGATTTTATCTATTTATTTGACAGAGAGAGAGGGAGAGAGAGAGAGAGATCACAAGTAGGCAGAGGCAGGCAGAGAGAAAGGGGGAAGCAGGCTCCCTGCTGAGCAGAGAGCCCAATGCGGGGCTCGATCCCAGGACCCTGAGATCATGACCTGAGCCAAAGGCAGAGGCTTTAACCCACCGAGCCACCCAGGTGCCCCTCCTTAGTCTTCAATTAAATGATCTCATGGTAGGTGATATGTGAAAGGCGTCTGAAGCAACTTTATAGTTTTTTAATGATTTTTTATGGATTGGTAAACACCAATAGTAAGAATTTGAGGCCTCTGTCAAAACAGAAAGTCTGCTTAGGTCCAACTTTAAATTATGTAAAAGTGGAACATTTTGCCGTGTGATTTTACAAGTGAGGGTTTTATTTGGAATTAGAATCACCTCCTTGAGAGGGAGACTGATCTTAGATTTAGAAGTATTTTACTATTCACTAAATCTACTCACACATCCTACTTTTCTCTTATTCCTCTCATACCTGCATACACACAGTTCATTTATTATCCATGGAGAATAATATAACACAATAAGAAGCCTCAGCTAAGGATCATTTTATTGTAAACACAAAAGGCAGGTGGGTGTTGGGGATAGTGAACAGACAGAAGTATCTCAAAGGACTTAAGATCAAGATATATATATTTAAAAAGTGCATTAACAATAATTACACAAATAAAGGAAAGTCAAAAATAAAAGTTATTCACTTTACCTGCTCCAGTGCTCTTAATCTCTGGGTTTATATTTCTCTGGAGCTAGGTCTTTTTTTTTTTTTTTAAGATGGCTTTTATGCTCATTCTTCATTGTGCACAAATCTCCAGTATGCTTGTTTATGGCAACCTCAACCCCTGAATACAACATACCTCTTCAAGCTTAGATCTCCATTGTCACCTTATTCGTTTTCATTCTCCAAACAAATTCATGAAGCCAATTAAACCAGCTTGGATCTGGGTCATATTCCACTTTGGATAATAGGGTTGGGAAGAATGGGAAATGGAAGTTCTAGCAATTCTCTGGGAAGAGAGCCTTCCAGGAACATCTCTAGTACCTGTGTGCTAAGAAATTAAATAAGATAGTATATTATGTAGCATAGTAACTCTTTTATAATACCAATAAGGTGCAGACATAGGTTTAAAATATGGTGCAAAAAATGTGGTACAAATGGAATAATTATAGGTCAAGTATCACCAGCATGTTCAATAAAAGTACATTGAGTCTTATTCTTTTCTATTAGAACATGGATGGCATAGTTTTCCTTAATGCCAAACATATCTATGGAGTCCTGGAATATCCTAAAGAATGAAAAGAAAAAATTATCAAGAATGTCCATGGTGAGATATAGCTCTATCTGTTTAAGCAGAAAATATTGCAAACAATATATCACAATTTAATTATTAGCCAGTTAAAATTTGTGTTTCCTATTAGCCTTCCATTGTCATAACTCTTTGCTTTCAGTCAGAGCTTCTTTCCTGATTGTATATAGAAATAGATTTTCTAAGTCTCACTCCCTTATGTAATATGCAACCCCAGCAACACTGTGAACTATGAATATACATTACCTTGATGGAGCTATTCAAAGCAGAAACTCTCAGTTTAACAAATGGATATTTTAACCTTCATTAAGCAGAAACATTTTTTTTTTTACTTGAAAATTTTCTCCCCCTCTATTGACAGTAGCCACTACCTTGACACTTGTAGTTGTGTGCTAGTCTGTCAGACAATCCATTCTTAGCATGTTCATGATTAAATTTTGGCTGACACAAGAAGATAACCGTAGTTGCATATTCTGATGATGGCC
The DNA here is from genome assembly GCA_028646535.1 of Procyon lotor. Taxonomy (NCBI): domain Eukaryota; kingdom Metazoa; phylum Chordata; class Mammalia; order Carnivora; family Procyonidae; genus Procyon; species Procyon lotor. The sequence goes on along the minus strand of CM053605.1, from coordinate 77,820,902 downwards.
TTGTTGGAAATGTTGGCAGTTTTTAAGTTCATTAAAGGATAGGAGTTCATCTTTACCTGCATGCCCTGCTATCACTTTAAACTTAACAATTAAAA